>VZSV01000039.1:3050284-3125300 GCA_013398735.1 Nothocercus julius | reverse complement strand
ATTATTAAGAACTGAGGTCTACCTTCTATTCAACAAATATTGAAAATCCCAGAGACCTTGAGGAGCAGAAAAACAGAGAAGACAGAAGTCTTTCAGTAGATATTTAATAGGATTCTTATGCTGACTTTTTTCATGCTAAGTGATTCTCTACAAACAGCTGGTTGCAAAGTGTCAAAGAAAAATTTGCTGAGCACAACATTTCCTCAAGACATCTAGAATTCTAGAGCAGTTTTCGGAGAAAGGAGCTGGCCAGCCTGCATCCTCGGCACATCCACCGCGGCTGCAGGCCAGTGTGCCTGTACTCATCCCATCTAAATTTGGAGAGCTGTCATCCTAATCTCCCTGTGCAGTCAAAGGAGAGAGAAGTGCACACTTCCAGAAAGCAAGTCAGGTGTTTGGCTCTTTTGGAGAGCAGCTCAGCACATATCCATTGAATTCAGAGGCTGTTTGGGTTATCTGCATTCCTTAGGAACACAGCAGGAAACCCCCAAAGTGAAGTGCCATCTCTCCTCTGTAAACATTGACTTAGGCATCCTTGTCAGCCAACTAATGGTGCAAAACCAAATAATATCAAGCTGTAAGGATACTACATATTTTGGGGAAAAATACAAAAAAAAAAAAAAAAAAGAAGAATTGGGTCCAGTCCAGTCCCGTCCTGGTAATATAATCAACATCTTACTGACAGGCAAAAAAAGCAGAAATGCATTAATGGTCTGTTTGAGGCCACACAGGAAGCCTGAGAGAGGGCTGGAAACTGAGAGTGTATCTTCAGCATCCAAATCCTTAACCACAAGGCCATCCTCTTTTCATAGCTGTCTGTGTTGGGGAAGAAAGCTAGAGTAATTCTGAATCCCCTGGGCTAATAAATTACGTTACCATGACACAAAGAATCAGTGCTCTGTAGTGGTGTATTTCTTTGCTGCTTGCAATTACCTTACCAAAGATCACTAGGCTGTATTTATTGGAAGACCAGTACATAATTTGGTGTAGATAATATGTTTTACTATTTCTTTAAACCTATAAATGAGCTTGGTGGTCTCTGAATCTATTGTCTAGTGAGTAATGACCCATATTGCAAAATCCCTCCACAATTTATCATCATCTGTAATCTATTTTGTATAGACTTCTGACTGGAAAATAAAGGCTGTTGCAGATGAGGATGAACAACATAGCTAGAGAAACTTGGACATACTGTCAACACTGTCTGGCACTACCTTCATGGTTACTATCACTCTTTGCACTTTTAAAGATGGCAGAGTGAGGGGAGTAGAAAAGAATGAGTTTTTAGTACCTTTCTTTAAACACAGTAGTACAAGGATCAAAGGTGAGGTGATAAGAGGTGGGTAGGGAGAGGTAATACCTTTTTTAACTCATAAAATACAACCAGATTGCCTAATAAAAGATACTAGTTTTTCCCATAGACTGGCTTGAGGTCAGGCAGAGAGTACTAGCTGGTGTTGCAGTCATGCACACACCAGATTCTCAAAACATTGCCCTTTGCGGAGCTCAGAGATGGAAATAAATAACTTACTGTCTCCTTCAACTCTTAACAGAAACTACTGTGGAAGATGACTGAAAACATTAAAGTGAATCAATATGCTGTGAATGGAGGATGTACTCCAGATATTTAAATCGTGGAGATTTGGGAATTGCTTTTTCTCATAAAGAGCAATGCAACCGTTTAAAAATCACTCCATCATTCAAGGGCTGTAGAAACAGGAAGAGCTGGGAGGAAAAGAATAGAGAAATTCATTATTATGAGCAAGAACTGCAGTGTTTCCTAGCATGGTGATCTATCTTTCCCCTGCTGAGAGCGAGCAATTGGGCTATCTGCCCTGTTCTAAATGGAGTAGAGTGCAAAAAACTTCTCCTTACCCTTGCTTCCTACCAAGCAACTCTTTCCAGAAAAACTGCATTTGTCTGAATGCCAGTGCCAGTGATACAGTCTCCAACAAAGAGGTCACCTCTAGCCCCATTGCCTCCTTCCTTGCTTTGCTTGCCACCTGCACGCATAGCAGATACACTGTGACTGAAGTTGTGCCTTCAGGGAGAGGGGAACATCCATCAGGTCTGCTGTCGGGGTTACCTACTTCATCACCGTGTCTGCACACCTGCGGCTGCGCAGCCGCATCCTGACGTGACAGAGCGTGGCAGCAGCATTGACACTCTCCTCCGAGTTTCTCCACAGCCAGCTTGCTGCTGACTTCGGCTATGCAAACAAAGTCATGCCACAGCTGAACTCAGAGCATGCCCCCCATTTTTTTTTTTCCAAGTATAGAATGGAGCAGGTGAGGCAGATGCAAATAGTCTTATTTAGATGGTGCTACAAGAGAAGCTCACAAACAGCAGAGTGTCTGAGCACATTTCTTATCATGGGTGCTAATCAGCCAAAGATATTGTTGACCAAGCATAAATATGGTTGCCCTGCAAAGTCTGGCAATTCAACAGACCATAGTACAAATAATGAAGGAAAGAAGTCAGTCTTGGGAGCAATTCAGGATACCAGAAAAGGCTAATAACCTTGTTGTACTGAGTCAGTCCTGCCCCTGCGGCTCGCATGGAGATCCTATAGCATTTTGGTGAGCAGAGCTGTGGCCAAGTGAATATTCTCAGAAGAAGCAGGGCCAAGTCAGTATTCTATGGGTTAATCAATATGTGCATTTCAACACTTAAATAAAGAGATGAAATTTCATCAATCTCACACTGAAAGCTAAGTACTTCAGCACCTATTATGGGAATGAGGTTTCTCTTCTTCAATATCCAAATATGTATTTAGAGGTATGAGTCTTGCAAAGCACAGTGCTCTCAATCTGGACAGCTGCATCTATTGCATGAGGAGTTGATCAGATACTCTTTCCTTTAACTTCCTGTCTTTGCCCTCTAGGAACTTACAGATAGTTCAGGACCTTCTGAAAACTTTCAGACTGCCGTGACTACGCTTCATGCAAATAGGCATCTGTTGGACTCCACATGTGATATTGGGCTTTTTTATTGGGCTGCGTTGCATACAACTGTTCCTGCATTATCAGTGAGGTCCTGATGGACCTGGTCATGGCACAAAACATTGCTCTGTGTTTGAAGTACTAAGGAAAACTGTGCAAAATGCAATGAGAGACATGGTCAGTTCAGGCCCAGGCTTCACAGCTGCTTCAAGAAAACCCTGCCAGATGCAGAGATTATTTGCTAAACATCCTGAATATATGCAACTATGTGAAAGTTGTGCCTGGCAGCTGCTTTTACACTCCCTTGCCAGTGGAAAACAAATCCAAGTGCCAGACTCTGTTCAGTAAAAGAGTACTAATAAACTTTGAACTGTTGCAGCCCGTGTGTTATAGGTATTCTTGTTAGCCTGTGTGTGTTATGCTTGGCTTTGAAAGTACCTCAGCTTTCATTTTATGCAAATGAACATGTCAGAGACATCTGACAAGATCCTCGATGGCCAGCCAAAATGGCTTTCAGTCCTTCTGAGGACTTCACCGCACTTTGGAGGAAGGGAGTGTACGTCTGGAAGCTACACACACCCTGCCTGATGAAGTTCATCAGAGGCTGGTTTCTTCACTGACATGAGCTTTGTGGAAATGAGGTGTGCTTCCATGTATGCTCACAGGAAAGAAACCCACGGACACCTGCTCCAGTCCCTGATGAAGAACATTTCATGCTGAAGAAAAGTTACCTCACTGCCAGCTTGCTGCGACTTTAACACCCATATTTCCCATTAAGTATATGATCTTGAGAAGGGCCGTAGAAATCTGAAGCAATCTAGTAAGGTACAGTGTCCTAAATAGCTGGAAAATATACATCAGTATAAAAAAAGATCAAATTAATCCAGATGTTTGTGACTGGATTAAATACTTACAAGTGTTCAGGTAGTGAGAGTCAACAATTTCTTGCTTGTAAGTTGATCACAAGGGAACTGCATTCTCCATGCACCATTTTTGCTGTGTAATTCATCATATAGGTCCTGTAATGCAAATGCAATTGTGTCTGCTTCTTGGCTGAGTAACTAAACACTTGTAGTCCTCTGAACACGTTTAAACAGGGGCAGGGAACAAGTGAAAAATAGTGAACAGTCCTTTCTGAAAACACTAATGCTCTCATATAAAAGCAGTCACGGCCCAAATATTTGTGCAAATAGTTTTTGTGTAACCTTTTTTATATATATCACTAGTTAATCACAAGTTTGGTGAGCTAACCAGCCCTCCAAAACACACAACAAAATGGTTACAAAAGCCTTTCTTACTAAAATTAATACATCCTTATGGTCAGTATAGATATCGCTACACAAAGAGAGAGAAGAAAATCCTTACCCTGCTCCTGCGTAATTCTTCTCCCATTTGACTCTGAGGCAGTTTTTGTTACACTGATTGAAAGGTGTAGTTAAGAAAGGTACCTCTTAGGTCTTGTTTCGCTATAAAAAGTGCTTGGCACAAAGCTGGCTATAACTCTTCTAAACTATCCATTTTGAATGACTGTCATTAGGAAAGAATTTAGTGGCTTTGCATTTCAAATAAGGTAATAGTTTCTAGAGGATTTGGAGCCAGAAAATAATAACTTTTAACAGTCTCGAGAGAAGTCTAAATGACGTACAGTATTCAAAGCACCTGAGAGAGTATGTCTTTTCCACTAAGTTTAAAGCATCTGCTACTTACTTTCAAGTTCTTTTCTAAACCGGTTCCTCTTGCACAGGTAGGAACAATTCCCCCAATGCTGCCCCTCACCATCGTCCTCTCAGTGTCAATTTGTACTAAACCTACACCAGTAACTACCTCAGAGAGGTGGAAAACCCGGGGACATTTTGAAAGAAAACCAATTTGCTTAAAGTATTGCATCTTCAGGGGATGCTTAATAAGCCTGTGGCTGGTACGGTCAACTGAGAGACCATGGTGAGAAGATTTTAATCCCACTCCAGCAATGATACCCATCAATCAGGGTAGGCCCATTTGTTGCTGGTTTACACCACCTCAGGACTCGCCCAGTGGGCTCCCTTGGAGCAGAACAATATTTGATGCTGTTTGCTGCTAATGGAAGCAGTGTGCACCTTTACCGCATGCTGCCTTCAGGCAGGTTTGGAGGAAATACAGAACCATGTAGTGCTCTGTACATGTGTGCACACTGGACTTTCAATCTATAGGAATCGAATATAGATGAATGTTACTAGGCATAGAATCCTGGCTGCTGCAGCTTCAAGGATGGTTGAGATTTCCAGCTGATCAGCTGTTGTCAGAAAGAAATAAGGGAGATGGCAGAGAAAAAGCACACAGGCTTAAGAGGCCAACTTCTGTAACATTTGATTCCAGCAGGTTTGAACAGGTCAAAACCAAGAACAAAGTTTGTCACATGGATGAAATCCTGATAGTGCTTCCTTCCTTGGCAGATTTCCGTTGACTTACAGGTCTGGCCACCATCAAGTCAGCACAAAGCACCAAGGAATTTTCTCACTTTGCATTTTGTAACTTGTATTTACTACAGAAGGCTTTAAATCCAGCACCTTTTCAGTATTTTCAGGATGGCTAAGCAGGTTTCTGCTTTGGAGGGAGGGATGAGGAGGAAAGGGAAAAAAAAGAAAAATCTTATGTACAAATCCTCTCTACTCAAAACCACTTATAAATCTTAGCTGTACTTGGAAGACGGATAAAAATAAGGAAGAAAATAACCTTTTTTGGAAGCGCTAACATGTTATTTTACTAGTTTTCAAATATTTTAACTAACAGGACTATATTCCAAGAGCACTCCAGTACAGGCCACAAAACCAAGACAGGATGCACAGATTTGCTAGGTAGAGACACATAAACAAATACTACTTCAGTACACACTACAATCTGTATGAAAACAGTGTCTTCCCTGCACTCAAGGTAAAAGACCTAGCCAGCATAAATAAGTCTTCTCATAGTCTTTCTTTTTATGGTTCCATGATCATTTAAATTCTCATATAATATGAACTAGCTTCAAGAGAGCAAGACAGGAAAGCCAGCCTGGAACTCACTATAACATTTCCTGAAAAAGAATCTCTGCTATAAATCACGTGAGGACTTGATATGAACTTGCGTCTTCTCTCCATCCACAGCCCACTGCTTAGGACATAGATAACAGGATTCAAGTTGCTGCTTTCTGTTTTGGCAACAATTCCAAAAGTGTACATTCATTTTTAGGCCAACCCAAGATCTTTTTTTTTTTTTTTTTTTTTTTTTTTTCCTGAATTGGCCAGAATGCCAAACCTTCCAAACCTCAAATTATTTGTATTGCCCTTGTCTATAATACATTATCCTACCAGAGTGAGCAATTCATCTCACGGGGTTACACTATTGCACTGACCTGTTCTTCATTCATGCTTTATCTAACCGAGTTCAGGAAAGAATTCATAAAGCAAGTCAATTACGTATCTTACCAAATTATTTTAAAAGTAAACTTGAAAGCAAAAATAAAATGTTTATCATACCCAAGACAGGAATGAAAATCCCAAAATGAACAGCACCATTTTAAATACAACTATTTCATCTATTGCATTTTTGTTAAGCTGAATCATCAAAGTAGAACAAAAGGAATAAACAGTGAAGTCAGCACTGGGGGTGGTAAGGAAGCATTCCACTTTTATGATAATATCTCTTTTGAAGCTGTCTAAAGGGAAGTTTTAAATAGAAGAAAGACTTGTTGGAAGGAAGAAAGACTTGTAGAGAAGAAAAGAAAAACAAATGACAGGAACAGACAGTTGTGGATGTCAAGATATTTTTGCCATGTTTTTCTTCTCATTCTTGGACACAGATTTCTCAGGTGATTTAAGATGGCACTTGAGCCCCAAGAGACAATATACATAGGAATGTATAGGAATGTATATGTATAGGAATAACATAGTTACGGCTGAAAAAGTAGTTTTCCATGTTTGCTGCTATTTACTCCATTACCCTTTGACTAAAATTTCCTTTTAGTTGTTTTGAAAATTAGAAGATGTTTTAGAATTTTTTTTGGTCCTGAATACATTTTCATTTTTGCTTCCTGTAAAAGGCAACCTAACTCCTTCTTGCTACCATTCCAAAAAAACACAGAACCATATACTTCAGTACAGCTGAGATCCAAGGAAGCTTTTTATTTAAAGCCACTTAGCTGCTTAAGGGCTTTATTGGTTGACACTTTTTTATACCATTAACAGAAGTTGTGCCTTGAACATAGATGAAGAAGAAAGAGTAAGAAAGATAAAAATATCCAATGAAGGGAAAAAGGAAAAAAAAAAAAAAGAGTGAAGCTGATCTTATTTTAAGAAATTGTACTTCAGGACAGAAAGATACATTCATAGTCACACTGCAGAAAAGTGATTTTCACATCACTGTTACATGTCCGAAGCTCTCCACTAGCACATGCACATCCTCCTTCCAGAGGAGAGTCCCTTCCAAAGCATCCCCCTGCCCCACATTGAAAACTGCTTTCCACTGCTGTCCTGCAGAAGAGAGGACAAACGGTGCTGCCTTGTACCTGAGAGTTCTTCACCCTTCAGGGCTCCTCCTCAACACAGCACTCCCTGTGCGCTGCTGTCATTGTTCCTGGACTATCTTTGCAGCTGTTTTCCACCACATGGGTTGTCCACTCGTGATTAACCGCACATTGAAGTGTTCTCAATAGAATATCCACTGTGTGAATGAACACGACAAGAGGAACCACTAGGGAGGGGTCTAGAAGGAAGCAATACTGCAACTGATTGTGATGGTTTAATTTCAAAACCTCACTTCTTCCTCCTCCCCATCCATTATGGCAGGAAAGAAACAGCCTTAAATATCAATACAGAATACTAATCTTTATATGAAGCATTTATTATTTTATTACTATTTTAAAGTTCAAACCCCTAGACTATGGCCAACTCTCGTTAATTTTTATTTGTAACAAAATTCATATATGACAAAGTAAATAAAAAAATGTAAAGCTATGAAGATGTGGATAATTACAGCCGAGTCTTACTGACATCATAAATCATGAAAGCCCCTAGAAGTTCTTGTAACTATGTCACTCTAAATTTCCCTCTGGGTATTTTTTGCATTATTACACACACTCTCTCTATAAATGCAGATTTAAAAACCCCATGAGTTTCAAATGGCACTTTCTTATAGAACATTTAAATCATTTCTGAGAGCAAGATCAATTTAACCATTCAGAATTTTTATTAGTAGCACAAAAGAGGAGTCCAGCTGTTTCTATGGAGCAAATGTGTGTGAACCAGGCTTCAGAGCATTTTCTGCGGTGACAGGCACAGTGTTAAATGTTGGCCAAGAGGGACTTTCATAGAACAGAAAGAACTGAGTCTGCAGCCCAGCTGAGGCAGCACTGCCCCACATTTTGCATTTCTTCTTAGAATGACCTAGTCCCAGCATCACTCAAACAAGCCTGTCAAGGATTTTGATATCATGGCAGCAGAAACCATACAAAACAATATCAGAAGCTCCTGAGGCCTTCAGAATATATGTGTGTGTGTGTGTGTGTGTGTGTGTGTTTGTGAGAGAGAGAGGGAAGGAGGGTAGAAAGTCTCGAGTCTAAAATATTAACCAATGAGATTGTCCATTGCAACAATATTATAGACAGGCATATTTGTGTGACTCAAATATGTAAACTTTGGATGAAGTTGGTTTTCTCAGTCAAACTCATG
This sequence comes from Nothocercus julius, assembly GCA_013398735.1. NCBI lineage: Eukaryota > Metazoa > Chordata > Aves > Tinamiformes > Tinamidae > Nothocercus > Nothocercus julius. The sequence continues at coordinate 3,116,674 of VZSV01000039.1, read as the reverse complement.
ACCTCATTCTTAACTGCCAGGAATAAACCTCCCATTCCGGGAAACATTGCTACAGCACAGGTAGCTAAGTGACCATAGGGCAACGGCTGGGGCTTCCAAAGTTTATACCATTTATGAATCTGTCCTTAGTTACATTTTTAATTTGCAGCAAAGCCCTCTCTTCACCATGAAATATATACCTTCTTAAGCATATATTTACCAGAATAATTGGCTATTTTCTCTGAATATTACTACAAAAAAAAAAAAAAATCAGCCAGAAAAATGAACCTGGTCTGCCCTACTTGGCCTCTGATGGCAATTGCACAGTAAAATGCTTTAATTGCCAAAAAAGTTCCTTTGCCAAATTCATGTCTTTATGCAGGTTGTCAGAAGTCCAAAAAGCTGCCACAGTGAAATCCAATCACTAATGACAGCACGATTAAAAGTGCACAGATTGCCTGTCTGAATAAACTGTTATTAGATATTATAATGCAACAAAAATGTTGTGGAATCTACTTAGTAGATTCATGGCAAGCTTTTTAGTAGGGCATGTATATTAATATCTAATCATCATCATTTTATCCTCTGGCATTGTTTGAATGCGTGGAAGAGGTCAGAGACGAATATCAAAAAAAAAAAAAAAAGTATTACTTAAAGGACATTTTTCTCTCTCAGGTTATAACAGAAAGGTTAAGAAAATTAATCCAAAGTCGGGCCTATTAGAAATACAAGAGTATTTGAATCCTTTCCAGTCTACAGTACCAACCTTGATTCTTGCATCTAGAAGTTTCTTTGCATGGTGAAGTCTACACCTTGACAGAGCATTTAAGTCCCTCTTCCTGCTTTTGCCCACTAGATTAGCTAGAGGTAGATAGATGAAAGTTACCAGAGGTACACCTGCCTGGGCAGCATTTATGCTTTCAGATGCACGTGCACAGGCACACGCATGCACGCACACAGAGCGTAGCTCTGAGCTACCCAGTCCTTCAGCACAAAAATGATCATTGCAAACAGCGGGATCCAAGATGATCCCAAAGACGATTTCTAACCTTTGGAAATGACACATGAAAGCCACAGCCTTCATTACCACTAGAGGCTGATTGGCCAAGAAAAAAAGAAAGAAATAACTATTCTAGAACCTAGGTCAGAGCTGTGAAGAACTGAGGAAGAACAAAACCCACCCTCCTACATTGTAATAGAATTTCACTACCACAAATCAGGGTCAATAGGGTATATTTTGACATTTGATAATTGCCTGGCTTAATACAAGATTATAAATCATATATCTTCTTCTGTTACATACTGAGCAGAAATGTCACTAAATATTTACCTGCACATACACTGAAGCCAATATGTGACTCTAATACAAAATTAGTCATTTTAATTCTGTTTGTAATATATAACTCTAGCATGAGAATTTCCTAAAGAGAGAAAGATATGCTATTTGATGAGAGCACAACAAACTGCTTGGAAATAGAAACATGTGGCTGTTGGCTTGTTTTTAATGAAATCATTCAATGAGTATCTAGTCTGAGGCAGAGTTATACATCTATGAAATTTATCAAATTCCTTCCTTTCATGTGAATGTTCAAGTCACATCTTAAGGATATCTCATAGTATATAAAGAATCACAGGGACTATTTTGTACTTATACAAGGATGACTCTTAAAAGGTCTTGAAATTTAGTGTCCCTGTACACTCAGGGAGGTGTCATTTGCTTTAGTGATACACTTATTTTCAGCATATTCCCCTATTCAGCAGAAAAAATAGAAATACTGTTTGGAGAGACACAGGAGGGTATTTTTTTCACAGAACTGTCGAAAACTAAGAACGAGAGAGAAAAACAATATAATTAGTACCTTGAGACGTCATTATGGCTGCGTTTATAAAGTGTTCTACACTGGATGAAACATTAGCAGAGAAGATTGACAAGCTCCCGTCCTCTTCACCCCCACCCTGATGACGTGGATAGTGAAATGATGATGATGAGCAACAAAAATCCTTTGGACTCCATTAAGAATCTTGATTTTTATGTAAAGTACAAAAAAAGACAAAGCCTTGGCTACCTTTGAGTCAATTGGACTGGACTCCTTGCATAAAAGGCTGTGATGCAGTATGTGTCATGGACATGAAATGCTTGGGCCTGAAAATTAAAACACTGAACAAAATAATGAAAAAAAAAAAAAATCACTGTTGAAGCTGACCCAATCTATTATTTAAGAACAATGATGGAAGGTAACTTCCAAATAGGGAAAAAAGTCATCACAGAATCTGTGTCTAAGAATCCTCCTCAGCACATTGGAGAAGGGGAGTTTTAAAATAAATGCAAAACACATGCAAAATTCTTCAATTTCAATTTCAATTTGCTATACAGATCTTTTTTTTTTTTAAAAAAAAGATTCACCTGGTCCAACTTAACATCAGATATTTCCAATAAAGGATTTGGGGTTTCCCCTCACTTTTCCATACACTTTAATTATTTTAATGATGGTAATAAGGTTTCTACCACAGCACAAACCTTGGCTAATAATGATGATTTCCCCCAAGAGCACCACAACACCAATATGCCATGAAGTTTGGATGATGGTGACTGTTACTTCTTGTTATTTTATACTGCATTTTTCAATATAATTTGGCCAATCATTCACTTTTTTGTTCAGGCTTGTTCAGCCTAAATAGCACTGAATGAATAATAGCTCTTAAGACATTTATTCTTTTTCTAGGCCTGTCAAACTAATCAGTTGATTGTTGTTGCGAGTTGCCAAATACGTGATTTATGTTTCTTAGTTTTAGGAAAAGTGATTAAAAAAAAAATAGAAGTGACAAAGTGATCCAGATATTTTGTTGTTATAATAGTGCAGGTAATAATAACTCTTAACAGAACTTGCTTCCAGCCATCCTGTTTGTGCGAAACATTTTTTGTTCATCTCCTCATCACAATATCATGAAAGAATAATTTGACACATGAACATCATCATGGGAAAATAGTACTGCTCTTCTGCATGTCTTTTAGATTGTTGATGACTCAACTTCACCATTTTTTCTACGGAAAACATTTTCCTTCTCTTGCCTGCCAGCATCCACCTCTTAAGGAGGTAGATTAGAAATGAAGACATGAAGACCAAATACTAATGATTTGTTTTTGAGTACACATGAAAACTTGCCAACACAAAATTCTAAGCATTTTCATGAGAATTGGTCGAGTTAAAACCGAAGTTTAGACAATGCGAGAGATATCTTGGCCTTGCTTCAGTAAGGCATTATTAAACAGTTAGTATCTTGCAACTATTTCAATATTATTTTAGAGTGATTTCGGTAAAGATTCTGGGTTTAGACACCTAAATAGTCTTAAATTTGCTTATAGTTAAATGAAAAAATTCATGACTTATGATTGGAAATATTTCTCTTCCCTCCACTGCCTCCTCTGAGGATAATTCATTCTCCCACTTGACATTGTGAGCATGAGCTTTGATATTGACCTGATAGAGCCAGGGTCTCACTCCTGAAGGGATAGGAAAGGAAATTACTGAAAGACAGCCAGAAAAAAAATGGACTAATGAAGACTCTGTTCACAATATACCTAGATAGCATATTAAACAAGTAATATAAAGTACATGCATAGTAGTTTTCATTACTAACCGAAAGATGGACTGCAGTAGGAAAATACATACAGGAATTAAAAAATAGCTTTAAAATTAGTGGTGAGATATAGACTCAATTCCAACAAATGCTCACTGACATTAAAAAGAAGTAATTCTCATTCAAAAAAGCAGAGGAAACTTTTGAAAGACTGTACCCTCTGCTAAGGCTTCAAAAATCTCTGTTGCTTTTAATGGCAATTAAAAAGTACCAGCCAGTTCCCAGCCCGTGAGTGACTGATCCTTTGTGAGCACAAAACTTTCTTTAGCTATTTGCACAGTTTTTAGAGGGCTTTGAAAGGGCAAACAGGAATGAATGTTTATATTCCAGTTAGGGAGACTCTTATAAGTCTAGCTGACGATCAAATCTGTTGAAATAGAATGGGAATAGGAACAATGAGGGTTTTGAAAAGGAATGTGTCAGTCTGCTTATTTTCCATGACAATGAGAAAAATAACAGAAATAAGCAATCATATTTGTCATATCATCATATTAAGACCAAATTGTCTCTGTTTCTAGGGATGTAAATCCTGCTTCTCCCAGGTCTCCAGCCATGCACAAATCACGTAGGTCTTTGCAAATCATGTAGGTCCTTCTCTACCACAGCCAGCATGTGACTCACTTTTCCAGTAAACTCTACTACAGACCTGTAGATCTACACAAGTCTCTATCCAATTTCAATGATAACAGCATCTCATCAGTGTGACTGTACACACTCTCAGTCTTACTACCTAGAGTCACTACAGCTAGGAATGAACAGATTGTCTCTTTTTTTTTCTCTCTCTCTCTCTCTTTTTTTTTTTTTTTTTTTAAGATATATTCCTTTTCAATTCTGGTCACTTCAAGTGTACTAAGATGGCGTTAGCACATGGAATGCGCTTCAGCTGTATGTTAAATCAGCTTAACACCTTTATCAAGATGTTTTTCCCATGTGGAATACAATCAACAGAGCCGTAAGAGCGCTACTGCTGAGTAGTTATCAACTGTCTATCTTAGGGCAAACTGGTTTGCTTCCTATGCTCCACTGACTCCATAGATAAGATCTCCATTAACTATGTCAGGAGCTGAGACATTAGCTCACATTCACACATCTGCCTACAAAAATCTGAATCTGTGTCCTAACATGGAACTGACTCCCACGCACAGTTTCCATCCTGCAATAGCTGAACACCACTTCAGCTGTGCCCTGCAGTAACTGAATCAGACTCTTTTGCCGCCTCACATATGCCAGGTCCTCAATATACTCCTCCTATACCTTTCAAGGAAACAATTGGCTCCATGCCTGGAGATTTATCAAATCCAAGTTCTTTGTTGAGCCTTTAGACAAAGAAATCAAGCCTGCAAATGTCATGCCCAAGCCTCGAGGGCCCTAGGAGTAGTGCAGCAATTATTTCCAGTTGCAGCAGTTGCACAAGGGTAAGAAAAATTACACAAGAGGTCTGGTTCCAAGCCATAGGTACCTCCCTCCTGCAAACACTTGAGCAATCTCTAAGGCACTGAATGTTAATTCAGTAGGCCCTCAGAATGATCTAATGCTCAGTAAACTTGTTGCCACCTTCTTCACAATGACCTCAACACCTCACCGTCGTGAAAAGCCTGTTCTCCCTGTAACACTCAAGCTACATCCTTCCACTGTCACCGATCATCACTGCATCCAAGCACAAGATATTTCAGGAAACCTTTTGAGATGTTAATCCTTTTGAGAATGAGTACTAGCATTTAAAAGAACAGGACTGCTGAAGTGAGAGACAGATCAGTGCAGCCCAGAGACAAGAGCTTGGATGGAGCCATAACTAATGTTATGATGCTAGGGAAACAGATGACGATGCTAAGCCTTAACAGGTCTAAGTTCCAATGTGCTACAGCTCATGGGACTGATCATTCTGCATACTACACGCTTTACAATAACCAAGAACCTGCTGTCATAGCAATGATGTAGCCTGCATGGAGCAATGGATCTGAAATCACTTGATTCATATTTCATTGCATTTCGTGCAGTATACAGTCATCTAGTTTGCTCCATCACACCACTCATCATAGTCTGAAATAGGGTCCTTGTTGAGCTTTTTTGTTTTCAGACATTTTGTTGCAATAATATGACCTTATGAGACATGAAAAAGAAGTATTCATATATGAACCATATTTTTTAATTTCTGCTTTCAGCCTCCAAACAAAGAATACTTCTTCTGTAATATAATAAGAACTATTTACTGGTATTGAAACCACAGACCTACTGCAAGTTTTACAGCATCAAAAATGCATTTTTTTTTTAGCCCATAATAATTTATTACCATAATCACTTCTGCATCGTCTCACTGTTTAAAAAAAAAAAAAAAAAAGTTTGTTGAAAAGCAGACTGTGGAATACTTGTGTGTTAATATTTAAATTACCATTTAGAAGAGGATCAACAAGCTAAAAAGCAACTTAAGTCTGATTGGCAGTTTAATTCTGCTTTACTTTTTTGTTTTGACATTTTAAAATTTAATTTCTCTCAAGTTCACATGCTGAATTTTCGGCTCCATACCTTGACTGCAGCAAGAGGCTTTTTCTTCCTTTTCCCCCATGTCTGTTTGGAGAATTTATCTACCTAGTTCTTCCTTGTGCAATTAAATAGGATTTAAGGGTTGAAAAAAAAAAATCTACATCAAAAACAAACAAACAAGTAAACCTAGACCTCAATATCCAAACCCCTCAATTCCTAAACATAGAGGAGGTGTGTTCATTGTCTGGGCATGTTATTCTCTCTTTAGGGCTAGATGAGATTGAACTTTATTTCCAGTACAAATCTGAAGCCTGATTCAAACTCTTTGCACCTGTGGGTTCACTCTGGTTCACCAGGCTTTGCTGTAAGTCTCAAGCGAATATTACACAAATATTGACAGTTCTGTTGGGACACAAAACTGGACAGATTAGTCCACCTGGCTCCTGAAAAACCAAATCTAACATCTTAAGATCCCCATCAGGGCTTATAATGTGATGTGATTGACTAGCTCACTGCCGCATCTCTGAATTGCATATTTGCTGTAGATTTCATGTTGCTCCCTGTGTCACTTGTTCAGGTGGGATTGAGAATTAAGAAAGCCTATTTATATCACTAAGATTGTACATGACACCCACTCAAAGGTACCTGCAGTAAGCAGATGGTATCCAAAGATCATTTAATCACAGTGCAGGAGACTGCATGGTCCTCATCATAGTATTCATCACAGAAGTCACTACTGGTCACAAAGCTTTTAGCAATTTGAGCAAAATAATCTGGGTATAACACTGGAACGTGACAGGGAATTTAACCCTTAATGGCATTATATATCCCTTTTATTTTTTAATTTACCAGGCCATCCTGTTGACCTAGTGACATTTGCTTATACCATGCGACTAGATGGAAGGACAAAATTGGATTTTTGTTTCTTTACACTGCAAAGGGATTACCCTTCATATATTCATCAGTGCAATCTCTTTGAACATATTTGAAACAAGAAGATCCTAAGAAAACCGCAGTTCCCAGGAGCAAGGAGTAGAGCCTCCTAAAGTGGATCTACTGACAGAGAATGGTTTCAATCAGTGGTTAACGTGTTTCAGAAAGGTTTTCCCCCAGACCCCTCAGCCGTTTATCTCAGCTTTTTTTTCTCCCCTCTTATCGTATTCTTTTCCCTCTCCCCCAAAGTTCCCATCCTCTCAGTTGCACTAAAAGCCTAGTCAATTGTTTGAGGGACTGTGTGCTAAGGGAGAAAAAATTGTCTAGGGATGGTCTCCCTCCCACAGGATGGAGAAGGGATGCTGGCAGAGGGGCAGAAAAGGGTCCTTTTAACAGTTATTCTAAAGATAAAAATCTATTATTGTAAACTACAAAATTTTTAACAGATCCATAATCGATAACATGGGCAAACTGAGTTCAAGCTAACTATAAACAGTCAGGTTTTGTTCGCTTTACTTGGCTTCTGCTTAGAACATGCATGTATAAGAGCAGATTTAATTCTTCACACTTAGATTTTCAATTACCTTCTTTGTTCAGCCTCTGGATTTGCAAAATTCTGCTGGCACAGCTAAAGATTATCTGTTATAATTTGTTGCTGCACAATGAGAGAAATTTCAAATTATCTTTAAGTCTTAAATAGTAAAATACAAGGTTTCTTTACAATGCTTGAATTTTCCACCACTTGACATCTTGGTGAGCTTCTACATTTTCTTGAAAGCTATTTCCTTTCTTAGGCAGTCAACCTAAATATAGCAAAAGCTGGGATGCTGATGACCTCTACTCTTATTTATCCACAATTAGGTAATTCCACAATCAGTCCCAGGGTTCTTTCACCAAGTTATTTGTCTTTGTGTCACTGTGTTATACACCCAGAATGAGCTGTTGTTTGCTTGACTACCTAGGTCTCATTTGGAAGAGCAGACCCATCAGACCTTTTAACATCAGCATTATTCAATCAGACAAGCTCCCTATTAAGAACAAGCCTCCCAACTTTTTAACCTCACAACATATGGACAACATTCAGTTTTGAGGTGGTTCAACCTTTTCTCTACCCAACTGTCCCTTTCTTCAATACATAAAACTGTAATTCAGGGAGTGCCTCTTCAATGCTCAACCAAAAGACGGGAATATTTTGCTAGATTTATCGCTGTATTAGGTCTCATCACAAGCCAGTGTTTAAACAATCAGAATGGATGTGAAGGAGAAAATAATAAAAGAAAACCAGAAAGAAATCAAAATTGCAATTGAATAAGTCTGTTCTTTATAATGCACATAGCCTTATTATTTCATTTTCTCTTCAATGTGTGAAAGGACAACTTTCAGCATAATCCTTCCTTTGCCTGATGTTCAGGCTTATGGGAATAAGTCATTTCTGGAGGATATCACTTTAATTCTTTCCTTATGATAAGTCAGTCTGACAGCCTTACCTACTGCTTTGCATTGACGGCAAAGCTTAGGTACCTCTGTAGAGCAGTTGGAGGCAGAGATACTTATTTCAAAGCGTTGGCCCTAACCTGACCTGAATTAATCAACATCAGAAGTTTAGCTTAGCCCACACATAGTGTGTCACTATTAACATTGCATTGCACTGCAAGTCCTGTTAGTGTTGCATATTTATTACTATATGAGCTGCCCATAGTCTTTTTTTTACACTTTTTTTAACAGAGGTACCTTTTTGATATCTCCCCTGGGGCAGGATCTCTTAGGTGGCAGATGTCATCAGAGAAAACCATAGAGGAAGAGCTGGCAGAGAATAAGGGGGAAACACACGTGTGCATGCACAAACACACATATATACAGAGCACCAGCCCTTGGGTCAGGAAGGGTAGAACTGCTGTAAACTCAAACCTTCAGGCGAGGAAAAGACTCTGGAGAAATCTGAAGGAGGAAAAGGAGAGGGAAATGTGAAGGAGCCTTCCTTTCTTGAAATGTGCTTTATTCCTAGACAACTCAGTTTTTCAGGATGTCTTTCACCCCAAACCCCTTTGAGTCTAATGCACTTTTCTCCAAGAATATTTCAGGACTTCACAGCCTGAGCATGGAGGAGAGGTCAAAGAGACCAAACTTGAGATTTATATTCAAGTCAGGTTGTGCAAATACAGTAGAGATGCACATACTACCCTAACATTATGTGTAACAGCAGTCAAATATGCACCATGCAGGACTGATATATATCTAGGCTAGTGGTTTTCAGTGGTTTGGTAAAATAAAGCAGCCAAAACACAACAACTACTTGGCTGTTGATATCCAGAAAAGATTCCTAGCACCCTAAGGATTGTGCTTTTGACAAGTTCATTAGAATAAGTAACATAAATTTTAACCTGTGGAGACTCTGTGGAATTATCATCCAAACCATTATCATCAAACAGGGCATATCAAATGTCACAGTGGACAAAATATGCATAAAGTTCATACAAATACATCTTACAAGAAAATAATTCTAATGCCTAGAAAGACTGCAAAAATGTATAGGAAATGACATAATCTGATTCTGTGGGGAACAGACAGAAGACTTCAGGTTTAGATATTACGGTTGAAAAGGCAATAATGGAAAAAAACAATCACTGTATGTTTATTGCACTGATATTTTAGTGAAGTTGCTCTGTTTTCAGGTTAGCTAAGAAATAGTTGTCAGTCCAACTAGATATACACAATCCTCTCTGCCTGGGAAGGGCTCCAGGTTTTGAATGAATTCAAATGTAAGTTGTATTCACCCTGCAGGACACATCAGCAGTATTATAAATTACCCAAATCCTTCATTTTCAAAGCCAAATTAAGCCAGTGGAGTCTTTATCTTCCTATCAGTGTCCTCTGCTATAGGTTCTTTCTCCTGAGGTTTTACAAGCCTGGTTGTGGGTTCTATGTTATCCTGAACAGGACCTCCAGAGATCCTGCTCTTCACCAGCAGGTCGCAGCTCTACCATGCAGCAAGCAAGACAGATGAAAGCTCCTGCCCAGTGTAATGACACATCACAACAGAAGAGTCACTTCAGTAAAAAAAGAGCACAAAAAAAGAGAATTATTTCAGCAGCGGGGGACTGATGAAAGGAGTAAATCTTAAAGAGCAAGCAAGATGGGAAAACCCCCAAACACGGAGTCTTATTTCTGAACCAGTCATACAGCAAGGAGTACATGCTCAAACTAGCTGATAAAAGTGGAATCATCAAATATTTAAAGTTAAATTAACCTTCCCTTGCCCAGAGTGGAGATCTAACACATGGTTTCAGCAAACACAGGAAAGCTGCTAACATCCTTCTTCTAAACCAAGGCATAAGGAAGTTGCCTCCTACACTGCTCTGTGTCCCAAGGACCCACAGGCTCCTCAAAGATGCTTTTGCCCAACACCAATTGGCCAATGGAAGCCCCCGTAGCCATGGTTTGGAGGGCATCTGTTCCCTGGGAGACTTAGAGAGACCCGTATGCTATGTGAGGAGAAGAGCCAAAATAAAACAGATTTTCTGATCGCAAGCTGAGCCTAGCAGCTTACTGAAATCATTCCCTGTAAACTGGACAACTTTAATAGGGAGATAGCTGATAAATAAAAAGTGCAGCATACATTTCCTCAATTCCTTGCAAAGGGAACACGACTTCCTCTGAATGCTCCAACAATTGCCCCACACCTGAAGAGTCAGAAGATTTGATGCATGACTAGTGTAGAGTCATCTGTAAGATTTAAAAACACAACAGTCATCTCATGCATCTACATGAACGGCGTTGTCAAAAGCAATTCAAAGTTCTCATTCAATCACGCAAAGTTCTCATATAATCCCTCCTTGCTAAAGTTCTTCACTCTCACATCATCCTGAAAAAAGTTCATATAATGCCCCCATTGCTTGAGCAGCAAGGAGAAGTTCAGGGAGATTTAAGGGCAAAATCAAGATCTGGGGTGAGGAGGAGCAGAAATTTCACCACGCAAGAATCTGAAGCAGCAGCCTTGCTTGGAAAGTTCCTGCCTAGGAAGAAGGCTCCAGGCTGCAGCTTCCCAGCAGACAGGGTCACCTCCTGCCACCCTGGAGAGAAGAGTAGGGTCCTGGTCTGACCCCACTCCTTCCCACTTCCTAACAGTCAGGTCTAGGCATTTCTCTGCTTGTCATGGGGACAGGAGGAAGGGGTAATGCCCTTCTTTTGCAAGAGGCAAAATTTTTTCCCACACATGGATTGAGAGCATTGGGTCTTAATATACTGTTCTGGACCCCACTGATGCCAAAAGCTAAGCATTTCAAACACTTAGCTGATTTGCAAACGCTTAGGTCTTTTTTGGATCCATCCTGACAATGTTTGCCAAAGATTGCATAGGAGGACTGCAACAGTCCAAGGTCTTGAACCTCCAATCCTCTCTAGTCTATTGAGGCTGTAATTACTGTGCCATTCCTCCTCCCTAACAGGTTCTTTTTAAGTGCTATAGTCACCAAAAGAGAATATCCCATTATAAAATACATGACCAGTCATCCAGCTCAAATTTAATGCAGAGCAACCACTTGCAACAGCCTGACAGTAATCTTGTGACAAAGAATTATTCATAAAATGGCAGCTGGCCCAAACTGACAAATGCCTTTGAAAACAGAAGCTATAATCACATATAACTTTGGTTTGAGATAATTACCTAAATACCAGTCTCTTCTTGGAGAGAGGTGCTTTCCAGCAACCAGTGTATTTGACCTAACAGCAGCTATAAAACACAGAGAACCACAGAAAACAGTGGCATCTCTCTCTCTCTTCATGTGTCGATCTTTCAGCTATGTCCTGCACCTCTGAGTGAGACAGCAGCACATCTGCATGGCTTCATACATATATTGCCATCCTGTGGCCAAATTCTGCCAGTGACTGTGAAAGGAGGGTATTTCAAATGGAACTCCTGTGAACTGAGTGCTGGTGTTTCCAGAGAAATAAGGTACTGCACGACAGCTGCAAAATACAGCATTATGATGGGCAAGGAATTGAGCTAGAAAATGCAAATCCAACTGTATTTTCAAAGCCTTGCAAATTACGGGCGGTTGGCTTTATAACAGAGTGCACTGCGGAAAAATATCTAAATAATATTCAGATCCAGTTGAGGAGAAAATGCACTTAAGGGAGAAGGGAAATGAAATCTTTAGGAAAAAAGAGAAGCAGCCACCACTGACATGTGCACCATGCGAAACATCATGGAACAAAAATCAGCCGGGGAAATGTAAACATAGAGGAAAAGCCTCAGCGTGACGGATGACCCAAAAGCCTTTGGAAACACATCTTCCTGTGCCTCTCAACCAGGAGGCAGTCGGAAGGAGCGCATGACGTGATTAGAGTGAGTGACTGGAGAAAGAAAGCAGAAGATAGATGGGAGTCTGAGCGTTGCTGCTACGTTTCAGAAAGTTGCCCCCAGGTGTTATACGCAGCCCTGTATGGCCACGGCGAGGAGGATGTGGAATTCCTGTTACATTGTGTTTTGGTTGACTAATTCTCTCGGCCTCCATGGAGGAGGCAATTCCTTCCCCTGTACCAGCTTAGGAAGGCAAAAGGAAAATGTTGATTAGCACTTAGCGGAGGAAGTGGCTTATTTGGCCTGATTGTAACTGTGGGAACTTTGCTCCCTTTGCTCCAGTAACCACACTGGTAGTGTTAAGTGGAAAGTCAAGTAACCAGTAAAGAAACTGCTGAATCAAACTTAGACTCGCATCACTTGCTTAATTTTCCGTGAATAGGAAATCTTAGCTTTCTGCATATATTGGGCCCTTGGTGATTTTCTCTGAAAAAGCCATTCCAGAGCTCTTATTAGTTCATCATCTGCCTTTGTTACCTTTGCAGAGGGAGAAGGAAAAGGTTTGCAAAGTGTATGTGAGAGCAGAATCTAGGCCCATGATATCCATTGGCTGTCAGTCTGTAACTATTAAATATGCTTGACTTGTCCATTATGTCTTCAGAGACTTTCTCAGGCAAGGAATTTTGCCTGCGTGCTCAAAAAAAAAATAGCAGTACCATACATATTATCATTATTAGTCTATGGATCATACAGGCCGTAAGAAACATGGCTCAGTATTTTCATGATCTCATAAATGACCAACCATATTTTATGGTTGTGTTACAAATACTGGGAAGCCAAACTGTAATTTTCCGTAGTTCTGTTTGATTAGCAGTCTAAGTCAATTGTTACTGTACTTATCGATTAAAAGGGACCCATCTTGGCATGGGCCAGAAACCCTTCAACAGGAGCAGCTAGAGCTGTACCAGGGCCTGCTTGCATTTCAGCATGAGCTACAGCTGCCCAAGGACTACTTCAGTAGCAGTCCTTGACATTTCATTGTTGTCCTTGTGCCTTATCATGTTCCATGTCCCACAAACTAGCACAAACGCTGAGTCTGTGGCCACTTCACACTTTCTGAGATATTTTTGATTTTCAGATTATCAGTGCAGCTGAAAATCAGGCCCACTGGATCTGAACAGCAAAAGCAAAAACCAAGAGAAAGACTGAATTTCCCTGTTATAATACAGCATTCCTGCTATCCTGCAGGACTTCAGAGTAGGTTTGCTTTTCCCCTGTTGCCCTCAAAGACAAAACAAAAAGAAAAAAAAAAAAAGTTGGAATTTGGCAACTTTCGATGAACAGAACAAACTGAAAAGGAAATAAAAGAAGAAACCTTGTGATACAATTTTGAAGGCTTGTTTGCGTAGTGGAGTCTCGAAGCTTATTAGGACACCATGTGGGAAAGTGATTTTGTTTGGAAGATGCAAATAGAAAAACATGATTGTGAAGAATAATTAAAAGGTAACAGAAGACTGGTCCATTTAATGTTGAAGCAGATACCCTTGGCTTAGGAGCACCAAATAAAATTAGCCTGAAAAACATCCATGTAATCCTCCCATCTTCTCTTTCTCTTTAGATAAGAGCAGAGCGAATATTCCAGGGATTTGAGGCATCATTTGTTTACACGGTCATATTTTAATCATCTACAAGGAGCTAATGTTACACAACCCCAGCGCTCAAGCGATCCCCTACCTTGCTGTTTATATGAAGTAAGGCCTGACATTCATAGCGTTCACTTGCTGCCGCAACGGGATGGGAGGGAAGGGCTGGGGAGAGAGGGAAGAGGAGGAGGAGGGAAGAGAGGAGAGAAAGGTCAGGTCCCTTTTTAAGAGTTTCTGAGCTTGCTGGAAGATTTCAGAGTGTGGGTGGTAGGTGTATCGGCTGACACAGGGAAGTGTAAGCGTGAAGCTGGCCACCCAAGGCCTTGGGGTCACTGCTGACACTCCAGATCTCAGAGCTCGGGAAGGCACCTGCTCCCTTGCCAAAACAAACCATCTCCTGCTATGGGCATACTTGAAAAGACCTGCTTTTGTCAGCCTGGGGGAAGAGGGAGGGGGACGGGGGAGGAATTAGAGAGATGTGGGGGCTTTCGGTTTTACTTAAACAGTCTCAAATAACCAGTTTACAATGCAGCGATGTTCTTCAGAATTTATTAAAGAAAGAAAAAGAAAAAAAAGAGCTGAGGAGACTTGACTCCAGATCTGGTGAGCATTAATATGCATCGTGCTAGAATTTCATGAGGCAAGCGAGTTTTGTAGCCCTTGCTCTGGTGGTCCTCTGCTGACAGGATCTCAAGCCGCTATTTGTTATCTTTAGGCCTGATAAGTACATCTGGTTTTGATTCAGGTGGCCGCGAGCTTGTCTCAGAGTTGAAAAGGGTGCTTTGCTCAAATTGAATTTTCTCACAAATTTCAAACTGGGATGAGAACCAGAAGAAGCTGGGCCCTGTCACACAAAACTCCCGTTTTGCTTGGTCGGCCCTTGGGCTCATAAAAACCTGGCACAAATCAGTTTCACCTGTTTGGCTAAGTGAGTACATGCTAAAAGTAATAAAGCTATTAGTGCAATCAGATATTTCTCTGCATGTGTTCTGATGTAAAAAAAAAAAAAAAAAAAAAGGGAGAAAGGGAGGTGGGAAAGGTGAACTCTTCTGAACCCTGTCTGTCACAAATCTTCCTGCGTCCCTGTAAATTAGTTACAGGGAGGCTGCTGGCTCCCCACTCTTTTATTCTTGAGCATCATAAGCTGGTAAAAGGGTCTGGGCTAGCAAGACCCGCTAGAGTCCATAAACCAACTTAGAAAAGCACTTTAAGCTGGGGTCTGCAGGGAGAGTTTATTCTTGTTTTTGTTGTTGTTGTTCACCATCTGATCATTTCAGGGTCTTCACCAAGCCCAAACTTGCCCCCATTTCTAGACAGGAAAGCCCTACCAGAGCTCTGGTTTTCACAAGAGGACTCCTTCTGAGCCCCAGCAGCATAAGTTCTCCTGACCTCAGCTACAGTCGCCTTCAGTGATAGGGCCTGGAGTTAGATCACGGATGCTATAAGGTTTGAAACAACACACACTTTGGAGACCATTTCCTGTTGCATGGTATGATCAGGTCCTCACAGCCAGTGTCTTTCATGGTTTACAAGCAGAACTCTTGAGAACTTAGAAATGAAAGAATTTAAGAGGCTTCTGTCTTCAAATGAAGGTCAGTGACATCTTTAATTAACTCCAATCTGGCAACAATTTTATTTGCCATAAATCTATGGCATTCCAGCAGTGGTTTCTGCTCATGTGAGCATAAAACACTCTGGGATACTGTTGGACAGAAGATACTATAAAATTGTACTCTGCAACTCTTCATCCTGTCTTTCCTCCAAGCTCAGCTTAAGGAAATTTCAAGGCAAAACATGGGGCTTTTTTATTTGTTTGTTTTAGTGTCAGTCTTCCACATCCCTTTCCATTTCATTTTATGTTGCTTTATTGTATATTTGTCTCATTTTATAAAATACTTTGCCTACTGTACAGGTTAAGAAACTGAATTTATGATACATATTAGTCATGACATCAAAATGTGCATAGACTCATCAGAAAAAAATGAACAAGCAAAACTCTTCAAATAACATAATAACCAATATTAGAGATAATATTCAAAAATTTCATCAAAATAATTTCCTAACCTAGATCCATTTAAAGAAATAAGAGGAATGATTCTGGTTACATTTTTCAAAGGTTTTTCTTTATATTTTCCAAAACACAACTATTTTAAAAATATAAACCATCTATATCGGCTTTTGGAGAAAACGGTGTCAATCTTAAGGGAGAAAGTTACCAAAATTCCCTGAAAATATTTTAGATGTCAACATCTGTGAAAAAAATGTGCCCATCTGTACCTGTTCCCTCTCCTAAACCTACAGAGCTAGAAAACTCTCTTCTTTATGAAAGGTGGAGAAAGTGCAAAGAGCTGCCTGGTTCTCCTTTGCACTCAGCTAGCATTTACCCCTTGTAACTCCTTTAGTTTTTAGGGTCATCGGAAGACACCCAATGTCATGCTGTACCTGCCTACAGGAGGTCTGAGAGGAATCTGACTTTCAAAAGAGTTCTGGTAGCCCCTTATGTTTAAAGAAGCTACAGCTCTTTGCTCCCAGGAGAGCCTCCTGAACCCCCATGGTAAGAGTGTTTCTGCACAGCATATAAAATGGCCCAGCGCCCAGCTGCATAGCTGAGTTCCAACTAAGTGAAGGGTCTTGAGGATGCTGAGAAGACCACTGGCTATAAATCAAAGGAGGAACTGAATGTCAGAGCCAAAGTATTTCTGCCCATTAAGTTGATCTTTTTAAGGGACAGCTTTTGTGAGTTCACATTCTTAGGCAGGCCTACCGTGATGGAAAGCTACAAGATATTTGGAGGCCTTCTTCAGCTGCTTTTGGGCCATTTTTGTGCTTGAGGACATCTGAGGGACCTGTCTTCATCCTTTTGACTGTATGCATCTTCTGTAGCATTTTTCTATCAAGCACAGATTCTGTCTCTTTCTGAAATCTGCAGCCTTATAAATGCAATCTCATGAGATGCCTGTTGACATTGGAGGAGCACAGTGGAAACTGCTTCCTGTGGCTATTCTGACACCACCAGACTCACTTAGAGATGTCAGATTTAATTCGCCTCTTCAGGTGAAGATTTAGCTTTCATTAAAACCAAAACAAAACTGGTCTTATGTACACTTATATTGTCAGGGTTGTCAATCAGAGTCTGTAATCTGCCTGACTGCATCCATGGCATTATATAGGTCATGATATTCCTTCATTCTTCTTCATTTACTTGGTAGTGAGTTGCCCAGAGATACAGAGGTACAAACTGGATGAATGCATAACCATAGCACAGCCAATTAGGACATGGTTCTGGCATCCCTGTTTATACCACTTCACTCATCTTGCTACATGTAAGAAGTGGCACTGTTCGCCATGATGACAAGTCACTGAAGTAGCCTTTGTTATGGGTTGGTAAAAATCTGATCACTAATTTCCACAGTTTCTGTCCTGAATACCTTTGCCTACTTGTTTATCAAACTGCCAGTCCTACTTAGCCAAACTCTGCGTGAATGTAACCTCTTGCCTTTTGTCTGCTTTTGACATCCTCCCTTGCCTTTGCTCCTAATCTACAGAAGTTCTCCTCATTCTTGAGTCGTTTCTCTAGGCTGTGCATCATATAAAAAGAATGGCAACAATCAAAAGAAGAAAACACATATAGTTTCTACTGGTCAGAACCTTCTCTCAGCCTCCATTGACCTTGTTTAAGTGGATAGCAGTGGCCTGCATAGGACCTTCTCTTTGCCATGCACAGAACGTGACCCTTTCTAAACTGACAATGTTCATACAACAGATTTAGTGGCAGGATGCTAAAGGGGAAAGCAGTTCATTACAAGGTCACCATCAAGTTAACATCTGCACTGTTTCCCCTTTTTGATCCTCCCTCCAACTTCATATGATCTTTAGGGAACAGACAGGTCGAATAAAAGGTGATAGAGCTTGGAGACTTTTGCCTTCCTGTGGCTCATGGTGACAAAATGCCACCAGCTGAACAGCAGCAGCAGGAGCATCAGAGCATCGTGCACATGGGCAGGTACTCACAGAGCAGCCTCAAGCACAACTGATCTCAGCCAGCAAGCTTTTCTGCAGTTCCCACTGAGAAGAGATATGAAGAATGAAGCTGTGGAAACACGATGCTCCTCCCATCTCTATAGGAGTTGAATTCGCAATATCCAAGCGATTCAGTCTTGGGGCTGCAGCTGATAGAACTCAAGCAGCTGTGGTTTTTTTATCTGGCATCTCTCAAAACCCACCTGAATTCTCACACAAAGTTCAGAACAATTTCTCCTAAGGCAGACTTATTTCTATTCTCTCAGCTAAAATACAAAAAGCCAGAATTCACTTACAGTAATAGTTCTTAGTTCATCTTTGCTTTTTCTTTCAGTATCCTATTTAGTAATGATGCGTACTTTTCTTTCACCTTTCTCATCTAACTTTCCCCCTAATATTTTCCAACAGCCACAGTCTAACAATAAAAGCAAAATATTTGAAGTATCAAGAAAAATAGAATCAGATTTAAATTGGCCGTTAGAGATTACAGACACAGAAAACACACAGGAGCGGCAAGAATGTCAAAATTTAAGAAGGAACATGCTTAGAAAATGAAGGTGAAGAACACAGGTTGGGACCTCTAAAAAAGTCTTTTTTAAGAGATTCTGTTTCTATATTTTACTCTCTACAAGATCTTATACACTTTGATTTTTCCTGTTTATTTATCATAGAATTCTTGTCTGAAATGCTATTAATTATAAATATATTATTTTTTCATTTAATAAAATTAAAAATAGATAAGGAGAAAATTGTGTTGTAATTATTTTCAGAAGGATGCTGGAAATGATCAGAGAAGGTAAGAACATTTATTTATGGTATGTAAGGATCCACAGAGGGAGTAGTATTATGTCAATGTTTCTTATTAGGTCTCATTTCAGAAAGTGCTCAGAAATTTGACTTTAGATTTTTTTTCGCAAAAATACATAGAGGTTTTACTTTTCTCCATTTTAAAAATAGGTCCCTAAGTACAAGCACTGCTATATTTTGAAATGGAATTGCTATTTTATGAATTCATATTTTGACAAGGCTTAAAATAAATTATGAGTGAAATTTTGGAAGAAATGACCAATTTTCACAATAGTAGAAAGCCAGAAAGACAAAATGAAATTGATCTTCTTTGTTTGCTCTCATTTCTTTCTGTAGCAAAAAGTCAATAGGTAATTTAATATTTTCAAGCTAAAAAACAATCATAAACGAATATATCTTAACAGAAAATACTCTATTGCAGGGTCAACAAGTTTTAAATTCTGAAAGAGTTGAAAAGAGTTAAAAAGAGTTTGAAATTTATTTTGCTTTATAAAGTTTGGATAATTTCTGTTTAACTGTCTAGATTTAGGAATTTCATAATCTACCCTTCTCTCACTTTATTTTTTTTCTCCATTTCCCCTTTCTCAGACCACAAATAGTCTATACATTGTGATTCAGTGTGGATTTTGTTTGATATTTTCATCCTCTCACTTCCGGAGACCTTTATTATAGTGTAGGTACCTCTTGCCTCAAAAATAAGTGATCTTCACCAATGCTTGACTTTCTCCACCCCCATGAATGAGCTGTGCCAGACACATAGCCAAACAGCAATCTTTGTTTCTCAGTTATGTGGGAATATGCACCGAAAAATTATCTGTGTTAAACAATTCTGCGGACTATCCAAATACTGAACTGCTCTATCTAGACGAATAAACTAAATCACGCTGTGATTGGGTAAGATACCGAGCTATTTATATGCACAGGAGATAAATATTTAGGTCTGCAGGAGCTATTATAGAAAGGAAAGGACCGCATCGACAGTCACAGTAGAAGCACAGGTGGGAATGGAGCTGTGTCCCTGGCCCAACTATGTCCTTTGTGAAAGACTTGAAAAATATGTGCAAGAGACACATGAATTTTGTTCAGCTCCTATTCCTTATCCACATTCTCCTTGTTGCTTTGACTTAAAAATCTGTATCTATGTATTTTTTTATTACTCTTTTCTTTGCGTCTCTTCTGTGTTGTTGATGTTTCAAGTGAAAGCATCAACCAAAAATATTTTCCCTTTGAGTGCTCCTAGTTCCTCTGAAGTTACCCACTACAGGATGTTTGTTAAGAGAGATTTTTCCTTATTTTTTTTTTTTCCCTCCACGTTCAGGGATGAGTATGATTCAGAGAAGCTGACCAGGGGCACTCAGATATTTGCACTTCAAGTTACATTGATGAGTTTTCTTAGTTAGCTTTGTGGCTCAGATTCTTGAAGGGTTGGCATGGCTTGTTGCAGCTAAGAAGAAAATTGTCCCTTCCTGTATTGCCTGCCCTGTGTTCGAGGACAGTTGATCTTTATGTGAGCAAGCCACTCACTGCAATTTCTAGAGAGACACAAAAAAGTGAAGTGCTGTTGTTGATGCTTACCTTAAAATACTAAACATTAAAGCGCAGTTGCTCAGCAGATCTTTGGTGCGTAGGTTAGCCATCTGCATTGTAAAAGGTAGGTGGCAACAGCCCCCTCCAGACCACAAATACTATCTGCACTTTTGAATCAAGGCTTCAGATACTCTTTCAGATCACAAAGCCATAAGGGAGCAAGGTTATCATCTGAGCCTGACCCTCCTAAATGAGTGATAAGACAACTTGACTTGACAGTCTTATTCCAATTAAAATGTAAGGTTTTTTTTTTTTTTCCGTTACACTTCAAATGTTTTCTCCTGTAAAAAAAAAGATGATAAGCTTGTCAGAACAATAACCATGTCCACAAGCAGTCACACTGACTTCAATGAGTACAGTGTAGCACACGTTTATAGGGTGGAGCAGGGTATAGGTATAGGAGTTTCTTAGTGTTTCCATACTCAAATAAAAATACTTTTCTCTGGTAGTGAGCTCTTTCTACTGTCATGTTAGCATAACCAAAATATCAGAAAAAATAAGCATAGACAGACCTATGCTGGAAAAAAAATCTGAGGTATATAATTTGGAGCAATAAGAAGTCTCTTAAACACCGTGACAGGTGATCCTGAGTATGCCCACAGGCATGGCATTTGAGGAGTTAAGGGTGGAAATTTGGATCCTAAGAAGGTTTGGAAGATTTTAAATCCAAACCAGATCCAACCAGATACCTGGTTACCAGTATTTACAAGAACCTGATTATCATTCCAAGGCAGCCGGAAGAGAAATAGTAGAATAGTATAACTTGTGGACTATAAACCTGTCTGGGTATTTTTGGCATTATTGTTAAATTAAAGTTATATTAAAATGAAACACTTCACTATTTAGCTTTCTGTCTGTCTGGCAGGTTTTGCTACATAAATCTAGTTGGAGAAAATTGGCCCATTTGAATTGGACATTGGATATGGCATTTCTGCACCATCAAGAAAATGGCTACATATTTTTTTAATTGTTTCCCTTGCATATAATTTTTAAGCAGCCTTACAAAAATGTTTTCCTTGTTTCACTCCCCACTGAATTAAGAATGCACATGAGTAATTGCCAGTTGGCCTATGCTATAGGCATTCCTGCAGACAGCAATGAGAAAGTATGAAGTGGTTTTTGGAAGAACTACCTTGCTTTGCAGCATGCATTAGACTTTGCGTGGCTAGAAAGAGATGCCTTTTATTCCCTGCAGCCCAGTTGCTTCAGCTCAAGACAAAAAAAAAAAAAAAAAAAAAAAAAAAAAAAAAGCATTTCCTAACTGGTGAACATAAAGAATAAATTTATTATAAAAAGTCTTACATGAACTATTTGCAATCTGCTTTGCAAGTAACCTAACTTTTGCTATTTTGCTGAAGTTTAAGTGACTTACATTCTCCAGAGATCTTGACCGTGCATTAGGATAAAAGCCTCTTGTTGCTGTAGGCACGTATGGTATTTAATTCCCTCCTCCCCCGCCTCAATCGCTGTCTTTCTCACAAACATACACGTGCACATACATACCCATTAGCGCACTAATGATTGCAATGTAGTTGTTTGGTTATGGTTCATAAAACATTATTTCCTTTTTTTTTTGGTGTTGAGGAGTGGGGGACGGGTCAGAATTTCCTGGAAAATGTCATCATGCTGAAATACTAAATGGCATCTGAAATGTATGGAAAATAAGGGCAAAATGTTTTGTGCTGCTGAGCTACCCCTCAAAAAAAAACCCAAAACAATTAAAAAAAGAACTGATAGGGAGGCAGACATTTTATTTAATTTTATTAAAAAAGAAAAGACCATTTTCAAAAACAAAAGGGAAAGAAAGAAAGGAAAACAAAAGGCAAGGCTTGCCAAATGAAGAAACAAAGCAAAACAAAAGGCAAAAGACAAGCAGCAGCAAAGGCAGGCAGGCCAGGGACCTGATGCGAGCGCAGACACCGACACCAGGCTGGGCGGCAGGAGGCCAGCGCTGCTCTGCTGCCACCAGGGCCACTTGGCCAGGGCTCTTTGTTGGCAGTCCCGCTGCCCGCCGGGACGCAGCACAGCTGGAAGAAGAGCCCGCCCTGAGCATCGCCGCCGCAGCGCGGCCACCGCCACGCGACTGCGCGCAAAAGCCCCCGAAGCTGTGCCTGGCTCGGGCGGAGGAGCCGCGCGCGCTGCAGTGCCTTGGGGCATCGCTGCCGCTCCGGCGGGTGCCCCAGCCCTGCCGCAGAGCCCGTTCAGCCGCAAGCTCCCCGGGCGCACGGGCGGCCGCCGAGGCTCAGGCCTCAGCTGGACTGCAGCTACCACCAGCTTAACCCTCTCTTCCACAGCGCTCCAAGCAGCCTTTGCAAAGGATCCTAGGGAAGGGCCCTTGAAGAGGCACCTTTTATGATGGCCTCTTCTCACTGCTGTTTCCTGAAGCATTTGGTTTCTTTCAGTGTGCCCCGGGATGGTGTCATCTGACAGGAGCTGCCTGGAGTGAGAGCTACTTGTTTTCTCAATTTATCCTAGAGAGAGAGGTTTCCCTCCTGGATTATTAGGCTCATTTTAAGGACATAATTTAAGGGCTTAATTAGTGACATTAAAATTAAATTTTAACTTATTTTTTTTCTCTCCCATGCTGTTTATGCAACACATAGGCTGCCTTCTGTGAGGGGTCAGTGTGGCTCCTGGCTTAGCTCAGTGGGAGAGACACTGAGGAGACAGAGATAAGCAGTTGGTTGAGAAAAAGTTGATTTTTTCACATTTCGATCCTAACTCAGAGAATTAAGACTTGGCTAAGAAAAATGCAGGTCAATCCTGACAGCCCAATCAAAAGTGCCTTTCCGTTGCTGCAGGGATGGCTCCCTGTCTCAAGCTGATGAGGAGGTCCTGGCCGCGCCATCCCTGCCAGGACAGAGACACCCTATGGTCACCTCCCACGAATGCCGGGACTCTGGGTGGGCCTGCTCCAAAGTCACGCGGAGTTAATAATTTCAGTGGGGTTTGCACAGTGTCCGGCACATTTCCAGTCTGGAGGTGCTGCTAAGTGCCCAAATCTTGTGTTAATCTCCTCTGTGACAGATGGATTTTTTTTTTTTTTTCTATGTTTCTGAAAATCAGTTTTTGCATCTGGAGAGGCAAGCAAAGAGAGTCTCAGAATGGGCTGTCCACCGCTTCCTCAGAGACCGACTGGCATTTTTAAGGGGTTTAAAAGGCTTTGTGCATATATATACACTATAAGTTGCTTTTCTGGATCCTGTTCAGACCCCTTCCCTTGGCTTCAGCTGAGGTCAATGGGAGCTTTGTCTCCCAAGGATGTACGGGACATTGAATAAGGCCTTTGTTCCTGTATTCACTTTTATTTTTCAAAACATACAGCGACACTTCGTAAACACAAGACAATGCAGCTTTATAAAAATATGATGCAGGACTAATGTGCAAAGAATTAGGAATCTGCTAAGGAGTGACAAAAATTGCATTAAGAAAACAGGCATCTAACAGTTGAAATTATTATAATGATGTGGTTCTATTAGTATTAGGATGAAAGGAACAGAAAACACTCAGAGTGGCAGCAATATTATAAAGCACATATATTTTACCTTCGAGTCTGTGCTCTGTAAGAGATAAGCTTTCTGGGGAATAATAGTTTTTTTTTATATATATAATAAGGTAAATGATGTGCTTTCTTTCTCTTCTGAATCTTTAAATGTATTTTTAAAAACACTAAGACTGTTCGTTACGTCTGCCTTACAGAACTGATAGCATTTTTTTCTTCCTATGACAATTTGCCTTTTGAGCATATGGCTCATCACATATCCATTTATTTCCCTTTCCCCATCATGCACAAAAGCTCCTTTTCACACTTCACCCCTCCCTCACACAACCCCTCACTTGCACCTCACACATCAATGTAAAGGATAAGAGAGAAATAGCAAAGATGGCTTTTTTTTCCTAAAGCCTAGATGAAAAAGCATTAAAAAAATCCCACTAAAGAGGAAATTTTACCATTATAAATGCGGTCTTCTGAATGCCCTTTTATTTTTGAAATATGCCATTTAAATTATTTACTGCACGTTTAAACACAAACTTGATTTCACAGTTGAGTACTAATTGAAACTGTGAATGTTTTCTAGAGAAGCTGTTTTGAACAGGTAAAAGACAAAATTAAGTCTTTCAGTACTTATTTAAATTATTATTGTAATTATTATTAGCTAAGAACAAAAGCAAAGCCCTTGAGAAAATGTGTAAAGGAATTTCTTTGTAATTCTGTTTGACCATCTAGTCTGGTTCTACTGAAGACAATCTGTGCTTTATTTCTATGTATGTTTCTACAAACTGTTACCATAAACATAAAAGTGAGACTTCAGATTTGAAACATTGACACTTTATGCTAATTTCAGACTCCTTTGTGTAGGCTGAGCTCATTTTGTGCTGAGCACTGCACAAAACAACACAGGCAAAATTAATCTCCAGCTTAACTCTTCAAAATAGCCCAGAGATGTTTCTGTTTTACGAGTACAGCAGTTGAGCCAGTAGCAGCTGATTCAAAGGTGCAATGAGGCCTCTGAAATGCATTTCAAATATTTTTACAAGAAATGGAGAGATTTGTCCTTGAGAATTCTGTGTGCCTTGCAGAGGACTCATAAATAAACAACTTTCAGGATAAAGTTTCACACATCAGCTAACTTGAGAAAAAAAGAATCTTTTACTCAAATGATTTCTAAAGAAAAAAGTTCCTTGCAGAATCCTGTAAAATACAGAAATGCTTTCTGTTAAGTCCTGCTTCCATAACACTGTGTTTTCCTCAGTGTGAATTATTTACCTGTATTTTCTAATCTCCTAGTCTCCCTGATCGCACATGTAGCTCTGATTTTTTTGTTGAGTTTTTAGTGTTTGCTGGTTCCTATCCCCGCTACCCTACCAAGTCTTTCTCAGACCAATACTACCTCTTTTCTGGTATTTGCTTGCTTTTCTTTTAATCATTCTCTCTCTCTCTTTTTTTTTTTTTTTTTTTAACATTTCCTGTTTCTCGTATATTTTTTACATATATTTTGAATTCATAGCTCCAGCATAATAACAGAATATACAGCACAGTCACAGATCATGTATCTTTTCCCGTGTGGCATAAACAGGAATATAGCAATCAAACAGAACCTGTCATATTTACTATCAGTTTAAGCTGGAATAATGTGGAGCATTACAGAAAATGCTTGGTGAAAAAATTGCCAATTCCCTACTTTGGCCGAATTTTGTCAAAGCTATTTATTCTATACTGTTATAAAAAGAAAGAGATTCTCATCTCGGTATATACAGCATCTTTGTGCCGTGTTTGACAATCCATTTGAACATGCTGTGGTTATCTGCTCAAGGGTCTGAGCTATAACTTTTGAGTTACTTCTGTTGACTTTGAATCAGGCTTAAGTTATAAGCATTCTGTTTTTCTTTGCTGCACACTGCTTCTTCTAAAGAGATTTCTACCCAGCTTCTCAGCTCCTAATTCAGGCAGTCTTTGATACGCACAGAAGCATTCTGCAGAGATCAACTGGTCACACTTTCCCACCAGTAAGTTAATTTAAAAAAACTTGACTATCTGCAACCAAAACCAAATATACCTTCTAAGAAAAAGTCCGCTAAGAATAATTATCACAAAATTGTAAGTTTTACCTTCTTGCTTTTCTTCTGCTGCTTCCAATTTCACATTCCCAAATTTAAAATCTACTCAGTCTGTGCTGTCCCCTTCCTATGCTTGTGATATAAGATGTTAATCTGCATATTACAAATAACTCATCACTTCTTCACTTTGGGGTATAAACTGCTAAATCATGCCTATGTCAATGCATATACAACAATGCTAATTAGCCCGCAACCATAAGACTGATCATGGATTTAATTTTTCAGGTGGTAGATAAACCACAATATTTCCTTCATTAGTTTCATCTTATCCTTCAATTAATATTTTCTATCCTATCAAGGTAAACATTTGATTGTGAACTAAATATTTTGTTCAAGACATTTCATGTTCTGGGAGTTCTTGAAAATAAATCTTTCAGTAAAATATATTTTGAAATATTTTTTATTCAAAGGAAAGCATGAGTCATTTTGCTTGAAAATGTCAAGTCAAAATTGTTTAGCCCTCTCACATTCTGTTTAGGCCTTTTCCTTCGTCAAGTTTATTTGCTGACTTCGGAAAAAGAACAAACACTGAAGATCTGGAATAAGGCTGCAGCAAGAACTTTTAAACTGTACTTAAAATTATCTGCAGCATTATCGGCCCAACCACCCCCCATAATTTTGTCTCTAAGTGAATTTAAAAAGTGATAGAAAAAAATGCAGACTCTAAAAACCAAAAAAAAAGAAAAAAAAGAAGAAGCACAGCTATTGAGGTCTAATAGAGATGGTGCAGGCTTCACAGAGACAGCTCTAAAAACCATGAGGTTTAAAGAAAGTGAAAAGGGACTTTTGGGTAGTATGTCAGTTTGCTCAGTCGATTTCAAAATGAGGAGTAGGCTAACATATTATGGTGTGGGTATGAGTGCTTCTTAACACACGTCTACAGGAACATTTGGAAAACTCATCCAAAGTTAAATGTCTCTGCTAAATTCTGCAAGGGTTTGTGAGAAGGGCCAGGAGACAGGAGAAGGGTAATGCAAACCGTGAGGGCTGAGAAGGAATAAAGCAGCCTGTATGATCTGGAAACATAACATTCATCTTCAGGCTCACTAAGCGGGTAACCTATCTTGTGGCGAGAGGCTGAAATGAAACGGGGAATTAGGAAAAAAAAAAAGAAAAAAAAAGAAAAAAGAAGAAGAAGAAAAAAAAAAGGGTTACCGCTATGGCAGATTCTGTTATCTTTTTATTCAATATAGTGTGAAATACTGCTGGTTCGGTGGTGGCCTCACCTCACTGGCTGACCTCCCCCTGACTCGGAGCATGGAGAAACAGAAAGATTTTGTGTTCTAGCGGAGCTGGGCCTTCCTGTGACCTGAGCGAAACCCTCCAGCCTCTTTCCCACAACGCTGCACTAAAGCCTCACTACAGTTCTCGGTTTATTTTTTCAGGTGAGTAAACTCTGTATCAAATACTGGTTTCTCAGTTGCTTTTAATTAGGCTTCTGGAATCCACTCTTTCATCTCGGGTGAAGTCTGCGTCACTTCGCTCCAGCTATTTTCGGTTCTAAAGCCGTGGGTTTGCTTTCATGCAGCTAATTGAAGGCACACAGGAAAGGAGAAAAGGGCTAATCCCAATGATTTGAGATATTTTACGGTTAGGATAAAACCGCACATTTTTTAGCTGCAGAGAGCCACTTTCTAAATTTTAACTTCACAACCACTTCCCTGAGGGGAGAGAAGGCACATGGGAGAAACCAGTTGTAATGAAACTAACTTTCCAAGGGGTCCTCCATATGGCGAAGGTAAAGCAAGTGATGGAGAGCTGATATGATATAGTAGATTCTCTTTTTTCAATAAAATTTTCTTGTCTGGTCCACATCTCCTTACTTCCAGCTTAAGCAAGTGAAGAAAGTGGAGGGAAGATCAACTAATTACCAACCCAACTTTCAAAGCACCAAGCAGAGATGTTTAAGGCATGTGACTGCCATTAAACTTGGTTGGACTTCTGCAATTTGAATTACTTTCATGACTATGAAAATGAAGTGGTAAAAGGAGTTTCACCAGCTCTCAGGAGCCATTCAGAGTTACTTTGGAAGGTTTGGGCCATAACAGATGTGCCACGTTTGCTCATGGCGTTCTTCGCCCTGTCCCATGCAGATCCGTTGTGTGAGCACGTGGTCTTGATGTGCTTTGGGTTGCTCTGAGTGATGTTGATGCGCAAAGCAAGAACGCCCTCATGTTCCTCAGGAAGACACACAAGGCCTCACTAAAGCTTCTGGGTGCTCCCCTGCTGCTGATGTGCTAACCAGAGTTTCAGCAAAACCTCTTATTGCCTCCGTGTTTCCGAACATTTGAAGAAAGCTTTGCAGTGGCAGCTTTGGAGTTAGGCTTATAGACACATACCTTTTATAGGCACTTGAGTGAAGGGTGGTGCAAGTTTACTTAAACACATGTACCTGATATCAATTTACATTTGTTATGAACCAAGCCCACAGTTTGATAGGCCTGAAATACCTCCTCACCCAAACAGCTGTTTGGGACCAGATGTGTATTCCCTCATGATGTAGCTGCTCATTTTCTCTTTCTCTCAGTGGTTCCACTGAACTTTGCGAGAGCTTCTGATGAGTGTTTTTGATGAGTGTTTCTCTTATGGAATCAGTGACTGCCTCTTAGTAACTAGCATATTTTGATTGAACTTTGAGACAGATAAACCGCAGTGATGCTCTTGTATAAATTTTGGCACGTATCAGCTATTAACTTTTGCAGTTATACAGAAGACAAATGAATGACACAAGAAGATAGGAAGAGAAACTTCTCCATGGCTAGGCTTGGCAGTGCTGTGAATTGCTGGAAAAGACCATGAAAGGAGTAAACGGCCATCACTTTCTGCCCTTGCTGTTTCATGGGCCTTTGATATCCTTTATCTTTCATGCTGTTGGATACATACTTTCTGGACTGTGTAACATCTCCAGCAAGTGTGAGCAGCACTGAAAAAATGTGATGAACTGGAGACACCAGGGACACCATCACTAGCCTGGGCTGAGAGAATACTCTCCTACACAGCCCGTTTCGGATGAGAAATACGTGCAAAAGTTCAACTCAGACAGACTCCAAGTATGGACACTTTTACTCCTCTGACAACTCAGAGATCTTTATGAATGCAGGAAAGAACCACGTTTATGCTAATTGCATCTTGATTAAGTTACTTAGGTGAATGGATGAAGTTTAGCTGATTTTCCCCCACCCTTACATACCATGGGATAAACTTTTCCTCTCCAGGACATGAGCGCAACCGCTCGACACATGTTGCTGAATGCCTGTATGTGGAGGGGAAACATAGCTCACTATTGATGCATTGATAGGAGGAATACCCACAGTGGTGGCTCTGCTCCAGACCAGTATAATCAACAGAACCCCAAAGACTTGTGATCCAAAGCATACAAATGAGTAGATGGTGTAGGGGAGGAACACAGCAATGAAGGAGAGGGGTCAGTGTAACAGCAGCAAATGCAGCACTTTTTTTTTTTTTTTTCCGTCTTTCCTATTTTTTTGATCAATGAATTAGCTGAGAAAAATGTGTTTTGGGGGGCCAGGACAAGGCTTTTTGCAAAGCTGGAACCATAAATTTTGTCAAAAGAGAATGTGTTTGTGGGAAGATTTAAAATTATTAAAGAAGTTTGTCTTGATAGTCTTTTCAAGCAGTATGTTTAGGGAAGCCAAACCTCTCTGTTTGAAGGCTGATGTGACACTGTGACTTTTCAGTCTGAAATTACATTTTTTACTTCACAGGCAATCTACAGCTTCTAAAGCATTTTAGAAGGATTAAGTAATTTGAAACATAAATAAATAATTCCTGTCTTTTCACATTTCAAGAAAATCTGAAAAATTCTCCTTTGGTTTAAACCAAATATTTTTTTCTCTGATACTTCTACTCAGCAACTCAACTGAAAATCCACTATTCATCCAGTCCTTACATAGGTAATTGCTGCTTGAAAAGTAGGAAAGGTTGCATAAATTATGCCTAACAGTCCTTCTACTTAATTATTTGCCATCTATTTTCTTGTAGCTTCAAAGCACAAGTGGATCTTGAGGCAGAGTTTGAATGATGTGAAGGTATTGGGCTAACTTACAGTGGTTATGGGTTCATATTTTGCATACGGAGCCATTATTCCAACTAATAGATCACCACCAAGAGAAGCCATTTAAAATATCTTTATGGCCTGTATCCTGACAGGGAAGGAGTTGTAAAAAGGTCATAAACTGTGCCAAGAAGTATAAAAAGAAGTTGGTGTTCTGCATTACAAGAAATGCAAGATAAGGTACTTGCACGTTCCAGGCATAGTGGGTGGGTGGGCAGGGGGCCTAACAGTATCCAGATGGGCCCCAGAGCAGACCAGAGGTAAGATCTGCAAGGCCACCCTTTTTTGTCTACCAGGCCACTATCTACTTGTCCCCAAGTTTCAGTCTTTGCTTTTGGTAGCCTGCCTGCTCTCTATTCCTTCCAGGCTTGCTCTCTTGGGTCATGGTGGTCTCCTTCCTTCCATGTCCGGGCCTCTCCTTTCCTATTCAAAGCTCACTCACAGTCTGCACCCTCCTGACTATGCTATGCTGCAAAAGACACCACAGACACTCTCCTCCACAACCCATGGCAGGTGCCTGCTACCTCGCAGTTTGCTATAAGAGAAGTCAAGCGGGTGGTCTCATTTTGGAAGAGTCCCCTGACAGCAGTGAGGTTGGGGATTTGGCCACTCTGTCTATTGCCTGTGCCTACATCCACCCCCAGTTCCGCCGTGGAGCTTTTAATCAAAACATTGTGGTGGCCGGGTGGTTGAGCAGGGTTTATCTGCTTTCACACGACCGCAGATTTCCAGGCAGGACACATTTATGTCCCCACAGGACTTAGCCCTATCTGTGTATTGCTGCATTAAGTTTTGTCCTCTCTCTCTCTTTTTTTTTTTTTTTTTTCAAGCAGAATTTTAAACTTGAGCTTCCAAACCCCCTATTATACTCCAAACTATTTTGATATCTTGAGAAAGTTGCAATGTCCTCATACTGACTTTTTTTTTCCTAAAGGAATGTGTCTTTTTCAGTTTTCTTAACTAAATGCATTAATGGAAACTGTAAAGGGACTGACCCTTATTTATATAGTGGCTTTTTACCTCTTCCTGCCAATCTAGAAGGACCTTACATTGCATAACTTAGGTCTCAGTTCCTTTTGTGATAGCACAACTGTGTAAGAAAATATTAGTGTAAATAAGAAACAGGATGAAATGACCAAATTTGTAGGTATTAATCCAGTCATTGACAAAAATACCCCATTGGTTTCAGAGAAAATGTATATATATGAGGACATAGCAAATGATATAGACTAGTTTTTGTAGTTTGGCAATGCCTGTGAGCGCTTGAGCATATGTTTGACCACGCTGGGATACAGTCCATGGATAATTGCTCACCTATCTTACTAAAGGTTGCACACAGCAGTTCTGAGAAAAACCCACAGAGACCTTTGACTCAGAAGGAATAACTTGTCCATGCTTGGGACACTCTTGGGCTTCCCTGTCAAGTTCAGTCCTCTAGAGATAGTCACAGGAGAGCCCTGATTATAGCTTTGCTTGCATAACTCCTGTGACTGAGGTTCCTTGAAGCCAAAGCAGCAGAGTCAGCACTATCCCATGATTTGCTGGCATATCAAGTTAACCCTCTACTTTGGAGACTCACAAACCTGCTGGCACTAAATAATCACTCCCTTTCAGTCTCTTCCCATTCACCACCGCTTGCCAGATGCCAGTAGAGATGACTTAGCCCAACAGCAAGCTCTGCAGGAGAGCATGGCTTTCAATACCTCCATTTGTTTCTGACAGACCTCCAGCCAGTCTGCCTCTCTTTTTCCAGCAAGATGGAAAAACATAGTTTACCATTTTTAGCTCTGCTCCCTGCTATGCTGTCTTATGAGTTCTTTGTCTCTCCAGTATATTATACAGCCATCATACCTATGTAATGAGTCTACTGTAGCCAGGGTCACGTGAAGCTAATCCAAGGATTTAGGTACATTATGGTCTACTATCCCCTGGAGCCTCTTTCTCCCCTTGGAGGGAGAGATGGAATGGGGATAGCCAGAAAACTCCCATGTTCCCATAAAGGTAGGCACAGTAGTCTGTAGCACTCTGTCTCCAAATACATACCAAGCAGAAAGGAAGTTGGCATTTGTTTGGAGAACAGGGTTTTGGATGGGTTTGGGTCATTTTGGATGCTATTCAAACTGTAATTGTCACTGAGCATTTAGCTCTGCATTATAAGGTTCCTGGTGAAGTCTGGGAACTCCTACTCTTCTCAGTGCTCTTCTGACTGAGGAAAACACATTGGTCTTGATTTCAAAAGGCTTCAGCAGTTAAATGCTTCACTTGCAAGTGCCTAAAGTCCTTGCTGAGCTACCACCTAATTCTGGTGATGAGTAAAGTTCTTTGTCACTTGTGTTTCCATCACTAACGTTCTCTAGCCACCTAGAGCTCAGGTCTTCGATATTCCTAGCATTTATTGAGCTAGTTGCAAAGCACCTCCTCCATACCTGAAATTTTCCATGATCCACACCAATTTGTCTCTTGCTTCCCTCGCTTTTGAAGTCAATCTTTCATGTATTTCAGGACTGCAGCTAGCTTGTAGCCTACACAAAACGCAGCCAGGGAATGCAGTCCTTCCTCAGCGTCTGTTCCCAATGGCTGAAAGGTTAAAGCACTCATGGAGGAGCTGGGAGACCCTGGTTCAGATCTTTCCTCTGTTTGAGGTAATTTGAACCTGCATAAATAGCCAATGTGCCAGAGAAAGTGAGTGATAATGTCTCAGGCCACACACAAAGCCTTCCCTTGGGATGAATGATGCATATCTCCTTATTCCCACATAAATGCCCTGACCTCTAGACCCTACCTTCTGCAGTGCAGTGAAGAGTTATTACCAATGAAGTGAAATAGCTTCAGTAGTGGGAATGGCCTGACCTGGAATATCACAGAGTGGCTCATTAAAGCTTTTACGTAGGAAATGGAAGATATGGGTTCAAATCCCCTCAAACAGAAGCAAGAATTAAGCTAGGGTCTGATATATCCCAGTGTACATTATGGTTGCCCCAGCTGTTCCTCAAGGCCATGACTGGGAGAGTGATCACAGTATTTAATGCTAAGTATGATCCTACAAGCCCTGTAATAAACCCCTTACCAGTCCAGACAAGTGTACCGGCCTGCTTATCAGCACAGCGTAGTGAGCAAGGGATTGCCATACTGCAGCAACGTGCCTGTGAGGAGAGACATTTAGAAGGTTATATCCAAAGCCACAAAACCCCAAAAGGAGAGGTATTGTTAGAAATGTGCCTGGAACTTAGAGGTCTCAGTCCTCAACACTATAGCACTATAGCACTGAAATCTTTTGGAGGACCCTTTGGCAGTGCTGGGACAAGACAGGCCAAGACAGATTCTCAGCACCTCCTTCCATGAGCAGCACAATGAAGCAGAAAGGTGGAGCCATGCATGCTTCCTCTTCCCTCTTCAGATTTACATTTTTGTGATGCTAGACTTGCCATTGAAGTCTGCTGGGCACCTCCCTGTGCACCTGCCCCTGCTCAGGTCCCCCAGAAAGCAAGCTGTGTCCCCATTAGCTACACTTTAGCTCTATTCATTTTACTTGAGTATCCAGCATCTCCAGGTTGGGGGCAGGCGTAAATACAGCTATCATCTTTATGGGCTGTGAGGAAAAGCCCCTATGCACCAATAAAGACCATTTATGTGTATGTACACAAATCCTTTAAAAAGTATAGCCCTTTGGCAGAAGGATGTTTGCGTACTGACTACTAAGTGTGCTGTGAGGAAAGGCCATGGTAAAGAGATACTAATGAAGACAATCTCATTCTCATTTTCTGAATGTGGTGGGCAAAAGGTATCAACCTTGTTAATACTTTAAATTCAGAGTGTTTCTTTTTACTGTGGCATCATTTCACATCTTAATGCTGAATGCTTTAATGATTAATGCTTTAGGGCTACGAGGATGATCAGGGGCCTGGAACATCTGCCCTGTGAGGAAAGGCTGAGAGAGCTGGGCCTGTTCAGCCTGGAGAAGAGAAGGCTGAGAGGAGACCTGAGCAGTGTCTATCAGTACCTCAAGGGAGGCAGTGAGGAGGATGGGGCGGCCTCTTCTCAGTGGTGGCCACTGATAGGACTAGAGGAAACGGCCACAAACTGAAACACCAAAAGGTCCACAGGAACTTAAGGACAAATTTCTTGACAGTGAGGGTGCCAGAGCCCTGGCACAGGCTGCCCAGAGAGGCTGTGGAGTCTCCTTCTCTGGAGATCTTCCAAACCCGCTTGGCCGCAGTCCTGAGCCACCTGCTCTAGGTGACCCTGCGTGTGCAGGGGGTTGGACTAGATGATTTCTAGAGGTCCCTTCCAACCTTAAGCATTCTATGATTCTATGATTCTATGATTCTATGAATGAAAACCAAAACCCATGGGAGAAAAGGTAAACAGGAATTTCACCAAACGGAAATCCAAAGGCTTGCCTTTTTACATTTCTTTGTCTTTTTTATGTTTCTCTTAAAGAGCTATTGCCTTTTGTGTGATCTCTGCCTCTGGTAAGCTAAATAGCTCTCAGCAAACAGGAAAGGTTCATGGTTTCCCTGGACTAGTTGTGAGTTATAACCTCAGACTCCATTGATTTCTCCTCATTTAACCATGTTATTTTCAGTGCAAGAAGACTGTGTAAGCAAGAGGAGGACTGGAGAGTTCAGTTCTCTCTCTGCATCTGCTACCCAACCTTCTACAGAACCACTTTTTTTCCATGACTCCCGGGAACAGGATCCCAGAGACTGAATTCAATGGAAAAATGATCAAACAAGCATTTAAAACAAGCCATAGGACTGATGCATTGCATCACATCACACAGTTTTTATCAGTGAATACATTTGTTCTTTCCAGGTTGAAATACGGTCTTCTGCAAGAAGATGCAGGAGAAATCAAAACCACATCCTTGCTCCTGCATTTATACATGATGCCTTCATATGGAAGATGTGATTGAGGAAAGTCCTCATCATATCCTATTTTTTATCCAATGTGGGCAGAGGCCATCAATAACAGTAGGTAAAACATTGCTGAGAGGAAAAGCCTGGATATTTTATCCTGAACCTAGAGTTCCACAGAGTACAGTTTTCCTCAGAAAATTCAGTGAAGAATTCCTTCCTCTGGCTCATTATCAGTAAAAGTGATGTACATTTTGTTAAGGGAATATAGACATGGTTGGAAGTTTATAAACTCCTTGAGAAGAAGAAACAGAACAAAAAAAAAAAAAGCCTTTCAAGTGATCCTTGAGTTAAATACATATGTAAAACGATATCCCAACTTATAGTATTGCTGGGACAGTAAAACCAGAGGCCCTATATACTGTATGAGCTATAACAGTATGTTAAATTATCTGGACATGGAGAATAAATCTAATGCAGCATCAATCAGTAGCATCAATAACTTAAGTCTGGTTTCTACTTCCGATAATGTTTCCAAGAAGATGCACAGCTCCAGAGGAATGGTCTAGGGTCTCTTCTAGACCTCACATCATGAACAGAATTTCAAATTCAGTGAAAAGACTTGCTTTATACCTGCTTTAAAGCCTTCATTTACACCTGGAACTGGAGGATGTGACAGAAGACAAATTTTCAGAATTCTTATTTTTAACAATAACTTAGAAGCCAGTAAGAACACCATTTGATTTTTTAGATCCAAAGCTAAGTTAGAAAAAAAAAAATTTTTTTGTAAATAAATAAAATTTAATTGCACTTCTAAATAAGTTATGAGTACAAACCATTTGTACAAAGAGTACAAATGTTTTACTTTTCAGTGTATAATTGTGCTGTTCAAGTTCTTAAAATTGTGCCTCCTCTTTTGCTGTCGACTCATGCCACTAAGGAACACATTCCATGCAGGGAGCCATGTGCCATGAAACAGGACATTCTCTTCTGCTAAATACTTTCGTGATTATCTCGGAGCTAAAAGCAGCGCTGTCTTAGACTTTTGATTATTGGCCCTCTGTATTGCTTCTGTGTTGTAGAAACACAATTTACTCTGTTTCCTCGATATAGTTTTTATGTCCCTTTGTATTTTACCTTTTCTTACAGAGGTAGCAGAAATGACTGAGCAAGAAACATTTTTTAATAGCTTATGTGATAGACTGGGAAAATAAGCATTCACAGGGTGCCAAGGTTGGAAGGTAAGGAGAGAAAGGGCATGTTTGGGGCAAGCTGCTTGGGCAGGATGGGGATACTTTGTGGTAAACTGTCATTCTAATCCGAGGTATTTTAGACCAGGCAACTACAGCTGCTGTCGAAGAGAAAAGTTCCTCATTTCTGCTGATCTTGCAACTTTGGATAACGTGTCTATTCACCGCTGCCAGTAAAACAAAGGGTTCTTCCAGAGGGCACTGCTGATCTAGAGGGCAAAGCTATATATAATATTTTTTGGTATACCATGATATGTTGGTCCTAAGGGAACTCAAGCATCCAGGAAAGACTGAAGTTCGAAATGTGGGTGGAAGCTTTGCAGCCCACAGATATTTCTAAATCCAAATGACATCCTGAGGAAGTGAGTCTGGAAAGGGACTTTTCTCATGCTGTGCTCTTTCCCAGCTATTTACAAGGTTATTTGCTTCACAGCACCATTCATGCAACAGAAATGCAGTCAGTTATCAGAGACGAAGGCTATTTAATTTATTAAGGAATTTAGTCTTTCGATTAATGCATGGTATGCTGCTGATACTTCCTCTCCAAACATAATGTGTTGCAACCATAAATGGTGAAATTAAACATGACAAATTGAGACTTGGAGTCCAACTGCCTTCCAGGCTGGTCTGAGTTTTGCACAACCACCCACAACCACTGAATCTTTTTAGTTATGACTGGAATAGTCACAGCTTTAAAGAAGACATCTATTTGCAAAGGAAAATGATAAAATCTCTGCACTTTTCTGAATATTTATTGCATAAGGTAGATGTTTTTACAATGCAATATACTCTCAGCATGCCTCAGTAAAGTTACTTTATGCCATTATTTTTGAAATGTTGATCCAATCAGATATTACATACTAACATTTGGGCACCCCGGTATACATGCACATTGGCCAGTTGAAGAAATAACTTTCCTTCATTTGACTTTTAGATTAAAATTTCTTTTCGATTGTCTTTATTTAGCCACCCTAGTCTGTCCAGATTACATCAGCTCCATATTTGTTCAAGATATCCTAAAAGCAAGGCTGTTTATGATTTCCCTACATTAGTGTCTTATCCCACTTGCCACTGGGAAGACAACTGAATAATGGTAAGAAACAAAATGAGGGAAAAGGCAATAATAGGAGCTGTAGAAGAATGAATGTTGAAATATATACATTGTTTTTTTTAACAACAATTTGCTGGAGATAACTTTATAGCCATGAAGGCCTGGTCTGCAGGGGAGGTCACAGCGTTATGATATAATGGCAATTCCGTCATGGGAGATAGCTTAGTTGAAAGGTAACAGCACTGCAAACTGACATAGACAAATCCTTAAACACAGTCACCATTAACTGGCACTTCAGGAATACCATGGTTAGGGCAAGTTTTACCTGGAAATTTTGGATAACTTTCAAATACCAATTTCTTCAAATTTTTTGGCATTCTTAAGGCATAGGATTATTATTATTATTATTATTATTATTATTATTATTATTATTAACAGAAAAAGCGATTCAGAACCATGAAGTCTGGTGTATTAGGGACAGGTTAGAAAAGGGAAGTTAGGAGCAGCTATAGAAAGGTATTCAGGCAACAAAGTAGAAACTGCGTCTTTTGGGAATCTAGGTAATATCCAACTGTCATAACTCATCCTGACTGATCAAAAAAGTAAAGGACTTAAGTGTGGAGATAGCCTGTTCTTCATCCATTTCAGATATTTCCAATGCTGTGATAAACACCCCTGGCAGATGTTTGTATCGCCATATATGCTTTATTAATGTATATTTGAAAATATACATTTTAAAAAATGTATGTTTTCACAATATATGGGTCTTAAAAGAAAAAACAACTATCAGCAAATCACTTATCTGTCTGTACCAAAAAAAAGAAAAAAGAAAAAGTGTCAGAAACTCTTATAGAAGGGGACATATCCCAATATCCCAATATTACAAACGCTGCTGTGGAACAAGGCCTTGCTATCACTGATACTACAGTATATGCTGATCACTTGGGTGTTACAGTTTTCAAATTGTTTTGACCATGTATCTTGTATCTTTTCAAAGGCATTTACCCTTTACCTTCCCTTGTTTGTGCTAATATCCTTATTACTATGGCCCTTCTTGGTCTTCCTGTTGTGCTGTGGTAACATCTGCTGGTAGAACAGTCACTATTACAGTAAATGACCCTCAAATAACCAGCAATCACTGAGCAGCTTCCAGAGTTCAGCAAGCTGATTAAAAAAAAAATACTTCTAGGAAATGCTTTCTAGGTGGTGTAAATTTCAACTAAGAAATTAGTTTAGATCACACAAATAAAGGAGAGGAAGGTCAGCATGTTCTAGCAGAGGAGCAGGATTTATTTTACTAGCCTCAAGCTTACAATAGTATTCAGAGTTCCAGAGATGTTTCTGATCAAGTATTAAAACTCTGCTTTCTACAAAGCAGTGCTGGCAGATGTTTGTGTTTGGTGAAGGAGCAAGGACAGAGAGTTGGTAGGACAGAAGATGACATGGTAGTGCTGGGCATAGAAGGAGAAAATGAGCTTGTATCTGAACACCTGACTTTCTCTTAGAAATGTTCTCTTTCAGAAGGAGACACTGACACACACCAGCATGTGGATATAGGCACCTGCCTGTGAAATCCAGAACCCTTAGATCTGAAATTTAGAAGACAGTCCTTTCTTCATCAGACTGTATGCCAAACAAATGCGCCTACTTGGGAAGAAACTCATCGGAGAAGAAGGGAATGCACAAAGAGCCATTGCACCTTTGTTGGACATGGGGCGGCTGGGTGAAAGAGCTGCTTCTCCAACCGGGCTTCCATCAGGCTTTTCTGCACACCTTGCTCCTGCACTGCAGAATAATGCAGTGTCAAAGGGCCCATTTTTACTTCAGCACCTGGGACTCGAAATAATCATTATCGCATTTAATTTTTTTTCTATCAGATACTCCATGTCTCTGCTGCATTCTGAGTTTCCTCGTGGATTATTTCTCATTTTCTCTCTGCAAGTATTGAAAGAGAGGGAAAAAAGAAGAAAGAAAATAAAAATCTCTATGTTGCAGAAATGACAAGCTTCATGACAACAGTATCATGTATGCCCAGGGGTCCAATTGTAAAGATTGATTTGGTATTATCTCTTATTTTCAGGTGTGTTTTTTTTTTTTTTTTTTCAAAAAAAAAAGGGGGTGAGGGCTCCACAAACTCATCTGAGTTTTCTTTATTTCAGGCACTCTTGTCAGGACTTACCAAGAAAAAAAATTAAATGAGCAAAAGCAGGAAAGGGCCATTTGGCTTATCTTGTTCACTTCCTGAAATCCAAACAAACTTTCAAAAAAATCCGTATCACACCCTATCCATTCACCCTGTTTCCCTGCACTGAGGATGGGAGAGTCTAGACAAATCTGGGCTTAGGGAAGCCTTTGGAACTTTTTCTGAAAATAGGTTCCAAATATATTTTTTTTAAAGCTTCGAAAACATTAGAAAACACTATCTTGGAGTGGAGGGGGCGGGGGGTGCTGTTTGTTTTCTTTGTTTTTGCACTGAAAACCATTGCCAAGAGCACAGGAGAGACAGGCTGGGAGGTCTGCGCCAGCGAGCAACGGCTCGCGCGGGGCAGTCTCGGTGACTTCCTTGGGACACCGTTCTCAAGCAGTAACTCAGCCAGGATCTCCAAAAGCCAAAAGCCGGGCCAACGCGTGTGTGACAGCCTGTGTGGCCCTTCCGTGCTGGGTGCTTTGCTTGAGCCCATGGCTTCAAATTTCTTACTCCAGGTGAAGGAGAGTGTTTTTTAAGGCTTTTCTCACCTGCTCCCTGTGGGTCTCCTTTTGCTGCGAGTTCAACTACTTGGTTCCTCTTATTCAAGGGAGCTTTTTGGCCCCTTGAAGTCCCCAGCATGTGGATCCCCTGTTAACACGCCCGGACTGCAAGGACCTGAAGCCAGAGATTTTTAGATTCTTCGTTTCAGCTCAGGTGTCTGACAAGGTTTCTGCACCTGGACTTTGGTTTCTGTTGACCAAGGGTGCATTTTAACCAGTGACTGGCAGTTTCTACACAAGTGACAATCCAGTTCTCCTCCCAAATCAGATTAAACAAAAAACAAACCAACAAAAAACAAAATAAAACAAAAAAACAAAAACAAAAAAAATACAAGAAAGAAAGAAAGAAAGAAAAAAGAACAGTGTCACTGAAATTCCCAGGAATATGAGGAAAGGGGGGATTTCCTCAAAGTAGACACCACCTGCTTTCACTGCTCACTACTCCAGCCTTCTGCCATGGTTGTCAGCTAATAAATGTCTTTGCCTTTTCTTGACTCCCACCCTTCTCAAATACTCTGTACTTTATCACATCCTGATGGAAGAAATACTCCAGAAATGAGCCAGTCTTCCTGGACTTCCTGGAAAACACATGGCTCTAAACTTTCTGCCATAAAAGCAAAGCAGGCAGTCTCTTCAGTCCATGGAGATCTGACAATTCACTGAGCCAAACAAGTGATGAAAATTGGGAACCTTCTTCAACGATTTGACTTCTTAATGTCTTAAATACTTCTTGCAAGAGCTAATGAATAGGCGTGTTGGATCCTAGATGTTTTAAATGCTTCATCTAATCCATCTGTTTGCTTAAAACAGAAACAAAAAAAAGAAAAAAAGAGGCTTTCTGAACACTTTTATTATTTGTTTAAACTTCTAAATTCATTTTAAACAGTCTGAAAATCTTGATGCTGTAGAACATTTTTGAGTCGCTCCATAACTCACTTGTAAAGTAAAAACCTTACAAAAATTGTCATTAAAATCCATGAGAGGTGCCTCTTACAGACAGTTGAGGATTCAAGGATAAATGCTCTTAGAAAGATAAGATGAGGGAAACTTTGACCAGTCTCCAGTTATAATGCAAAACAATTCTAACAGTACACTGGGAGATCTTGAAGTAGCCCTACTCTTTTTTTTCCGTCTTATTTAGCACTGGGTGAGTGTCCTGGGGGTGACATAAAAGCTAACTCACATGCTCTCCTGGAATACAGACTGAGGTTTGGGAAACTGTGGGACATTTATCTAGGTGGTTTTTTCCAAAAGCTTCAGCATATCGTACTTTTATAACAAGGAAAGACTGAAAGCAGAGGGGGCGAACAGGTTTGGGTGGATCTTTGCTCCTCATGCATCTGAGACCAAGACTTCTGGGGGAATTTACAAGACTCTCATTCTCCAGAAAGTCCGAGACCAATTTTAAGTTCGGTCAAGTTAAGGAACATAAATTTGGCTATTCATCTGAATGTTTGGATTAAACTGTTAATAAATTAAGAGTAGGGGGCAGCCAAAATTCACATCTTGCTGCTGAAATCTGTAGTTGATTGAAAAGTCCTGTAGTTTGGGAAAGAAAGGGATTTTGTGCCAGTTTTATGTTGCTGCTTGGATCTGCACTGACTAGGGCACGAGAGGATCGTGACTCTTCAAGCAGCCAGTGTCCACAACCTGCCCCGTTCATCAGCGCAGCCAAGGGAGAAGCACAGACCTCCCCAGTCTTCCCGGGCACCCTCTCTCCTGGCTCACACCTTGCCACTTTCTCATTAGTGAGCTGCAGGGCCAGAGTGAAACATGCCTCATTTCAGACAAAAATTAAAAAAAAAAAAAAAAAAGACAAATCCAAGGCTTTCAGCCAATTTCTAGGGACTGAAGGGCATAAATAGTAGTGGAAATGCCTGGATTTCAACTGATTCTTAAGAAGGAACAAAACATAACAGCTCCAAGCTCTCCTGTAAATTGCAGCACTAGCACAGTACTTAAACTCTCAAACGTGTGGCCTTTGTGTTGAAGAGACCTTCTGATGAGTAAAAAATATATAGATTCTTTCACAAAGCTCATCTTGTAGTATATTCATGACAAATATAGAGACTGGCTTATAAAACAGAGCAGTCCAATACAGACCCATTCCTCCAAAAAAAGAAATCCCCAAATACTACACCATGGCTCCTTTCAGTTACCTGCCTGCAATTACTTCAGATGGATTAGCTGCTGAACCCCCTTCATCTGATAATGGAGATCTGATCAGATAAATCTCACTGAATACCAGAGAGAGGTGAGTTTAGAGAGTTAAAGGGAGGGTGAGAGCAAAAAAAGGTTTTGAAAGAAAGGATCTGCCCCCTCTGTTACTTTTTGCTTCTGATCCCATCTTGTTGCATACTTATGACCAAGCAGAAGGGAATTATCAAGGAAATCTGGGCAGAGCCGTAACTTTGGGGTAAATGGAGACACTAGTGTAATGTTTTACTGTTTTCCTTGGTGTCTTTGTTGAGAGGTTTTTTTTGTTCTTCCTCGTTTGAGCTGTACTGATCTATCCATTTCTAAATGTTGACACTTTAACCCAATACAAATCCCCTGCTCAGCTTTCTGTCTTTTCCATTTTCAGGTCAGATTTCCCTCGTGGATTTGCAATCCACTCTTAGATCGTTAATATCCTTTGCTGGCAAATCCTTCTCAGTGTACGGAGTAAGAGTGCTTGCTGCTGACTGTTCTTCCTTCACCTCTTACTTCCAATAAAGAATGCAACCTCAGCTGCCTTTTGACATTTTCAGCTCCTACTTTCCCGCCCCACCGTTCCTCGTTGCATACTGACCACTTTAGTTCTGTTATCAAGGCTTTTTACTTCTGCTTACTCTTTGCTGCTCTTTGCCTGCAACCTCACTTTTTTAGAGGGATGGCAGGCAGGAGACAAGACAGATTCAGGCAGCTGAGCACAGGCTTTTCTAACTATCCAAGATGTGGCATAAGCCAAGAAAGTTACCCTGGTCCTGAAGAAATAAGGAGGGAGAAAAAAAAAAACAAAAAACAAAAAAAAGAAGCAGCAGGCAAGACTCAAAACTAATTTGGGCAGAATGAATGGGTCTTTGTTCTCCTGGGCAGGAATTGGGTTTATATTTGCTGTGTTAGCCACGGTTGTGATTTAATTGCACATCTTAATGACTTTTGGTGTTTCCCTTAAAAACCCAGCAGCTGGAATCAAGGGAGTCCATAAGCGCCTTTGCATTCATTCAGAGCAAAAGGTAAATCTTTATTTTTGCAACAAAAAAGGAAGTAAATTCTCCCCAAAAGACTCCAAAACCCAAGAGAAAACAAAAGGAAATTGACATTTGTTGTTTTTAAGAAGTCTCAGAATCTTTAAACCACTCTCAGGATTTTTGGAGGCTCCAAGTTTTGATGCTGAAAGTTGACAGTGCTTCCTTTGTGTTTTGTGTGCCACCATGTACAAGACAGCTCACGAAATTAGAAGTAGGGACTCCATCCACCTGCTTTGCCAATACTTTCCTTCTAATCCCTGCTGATCTGGTTCATGTGACAGCAAAGAGAGAAGACCCTGCTCATCCCACCTTCACTGCCTTTTGATATTGGCCATCCCTCAAGCTGTTGCTAGTTAGACATCCAAGAAATCTCACCTGCTGACATGAAAGCTCTGCAGTGTGGTGCTGTTTTCCTATTTAAATGGGAATATGTGAACTCAGGGTTGGTATTCACAGGAGAATCTGGCCAGCAGGGTTATCTCTTGCTCCGTTAGTGTGAGTTCTTTCCTTACTATCTGCTGCAAACTTGTCCAGCAAAGTCACCAGTAATACTGCCATGACTTTAACAGCAGTTTCTCTATCAGGAAGCAGAAGGTGAAAGGGATTATCTGTTTTCACCACCTCCTGCTATCCGATTTTGCATATTTATAGCGAACTACTTTCAGAAGTGCTTCCCACTGCACTCATTTTTATCCTCCCATTGACTAGGAGATACATCATTGTGGTGCTCATGTTTA
This sequence comes from Nothocercus julius, assembly GCA_013398735.1. Classification (NCBI taxonomy): domain Eukaryota; kingdom Metazoa; phylum Chordata; class Aves; order Tinamiformes; family Tinamidae; genus Nothocercus; species Nothocercus julius. Next base: position 3,072,717 of record VZSV01000039.1, on the reverse strand, counting down.
TGTCCTTAATTGAGTATTCTCTTTCTTCAAGTGACCTAGCGACATTCCCTCTCTCTGCTGGGGACTCCTGCAGGCAGCAAGACCTTGCAGCTGGGATAAGGACAAGAGATTCATATCGAAGCTTTTCCAAACACTGGGCTCACGGGTCCTCTTCAGGCTGCAGCTGAGCTGGCTGTGGACATGAGTATTTCCACACCACCCATGGCTGTTTGCATCCTCACCACTGCAGAGCCTCTTCTGTGAGTGCTTATTAACTGCTCTCTGTTGGCATAACCTGGTTTAGCTGTGCTCTGCTGCTGTCTGAACTCACTTTTTGCCTGGAAAAGGCTGTGGAGCTGCGTGCAGGTGGTGAAGCAGCACACCTGGGTGCTGTGGCAATGTGGATGGATGGATAGTTGCCAACAGTTGGGGATATGACCTGTTTAGAAGTACCTAGGAGCGAATGTGGGACCAAGTCTGGACTCGGGGAGGACCTCAGCAAGGCACTTTGCTCTCCAGAGTTTACGTATGAGTTACGTATGAGTTGGATGAACAAAATGATCTTTTGACTTAGAGCGGGACCCTCTGGATACTACTATACTATTGCAGTAGTGGAAGTAATGGTAAAAAAATTTCAAGTAATGGTAGGAGATGAATTTGCTCCAGTTCTTATAGATTTTACTTTAAATCATTCTGCTAAATGAATATTTTTCCTTACTGGCAAATATAATACTGTTGAAGTCCCCCTTCTTCCCTCATGCCCATCAGCATCATCATTTGTTCACAGTAAGTCAGTTTTCTGACTTTTCTTAAGGCTGCATTACTTCCTACCTTGCTCCCGTGCTAGCTCTGAATGTTTTCTTTCCCTTGACCCTCACAGAGAGAGTTTTCCTTGGTTTATGCTGTATTTCCATATCAAGTCTCCTCTTTTTATCCTTATTGATTTGCTTGGAATTTAAGCTTTGATTGAAAGAATATATAATTCCAGCCATCGATGACTGGGATGAAAACCTTTGGACTGACTCAAAACAGCATTGTCCTACGGTATCTGCAGCTGATATGCAGCGAGAAGGCAAGGTCACTCGTGCTGAATGGACATTGTTACTGGAGTCCAGTGGCTACTACATATCCAATACCAAGAAGTACCAGTCCTGCACATAGAACGAGACCTTCTCTCCTGGCAAATAGCAGAAGTCAAGGACTGGAAACTTGCAGGTCATGGCTGAAAATTAGTGACCAAATGATCTGTGAGGGTAACTGATCACAAGCGTGTAAAAAGGCAAGTAGGGAATGCTTATTTATATATATATATATATCAGTTATGCCTGACTGAGGTGACAACAACTGGCCTACTGTGTCTTATTACAATGCCTACAGTATTAAAAATGGCCTTGGAAAAAGCATATGCATACAAAAAAAAACTCTCATGGAAATGATTACTGTGGTATAAGACATAAATGAGCAATCCTGCTCATCTAAAAGAGAGGTAAAAAGGGAAATTGGAAAATCAATCTAGAAGCACCTAGATGAGGAAGAGAAATTTGCCTGCAGAGATTTGTTCAGCTTGGCCAAAGTATGGCAAGAGCCAATGGCTAGACGCTGGACAAAATGAGACAAGAAATAAGGTGTGAGAATGAGTGTAGCTGGAAACAGCTTGTAGAGGTGTCAGCAGAGTACCCCATCATTGCTGTACTGAAATGTACATTCTCAATGTTCATTTTTTTTATGAAGAGAATTTTGTTTTAAATAGGCTCTGGTTCAAACAAGAACTGATTCAGGAGGATCTTATGCCATCTGTTGTACAGAACATCAGAAGAGATAATCACAGGTTTTCCCTGATCTTATAATTTCTGCTTCCACTTCACTAATGATCATTTAGCTGTTATGAATGGAGTAAGAGGCAATATATGGAACTTGGGCAAAGACTTCCATTCTTCCCCTTCCCCCAGCATAGCAATAGGACTTCTGTGCATAGAGCAAAGTCAGAATAGGTGTTTTAATGCATAAAGAACCAATCTTGGCAGCTGCCTAATGCCCTCATATCCTCCTCAAGTGAGCAGAAAAGTACTTGCCATCTCACTAGATGTTTTTAACATCTTACAGAACCTCTCTCTCTCAATCTACAAACCATATGGTGTGGAGCTTTCTATTTATAACAGGAGTGTGCAAGTTTTTTCATGCTTTTTTACTTAGGTCAGCTGATTTACGTGCAAATCCTAAATCAGACTTACTTTTTTCATGTTCTGCCCAGGGCCAAAAGTAGTGCTGTTGCTAAAGAGAGAATGACATAAAATAATAATAAATAAGAAATGCTCCTAGCTCCTCTGTTATTTGTTTCCACAAATTGGCCTAGGTAAGCATCTGTATTGCATAAACTCTTTTCCTAAGCTGTACTTCATATGTTTCCTTGTGTCCTTCTACTTGGTGTGCTAAGAAAAGGCTTGGTTGTGGGAAGAGGCAAGACATGACCTGTAGTGAGTTTTGTGCCTGAAAATCAGCCGGACATGTATTAAAGGCTGCTGGACCCCCCTGTGCACATGTTGGCAAGGGAGCGATGTGGTTGCCCCTGTGTAGGGTCCAGGTGCCCCAGCACTGCACACGCCAGCCCAGGCAGACTGCGCTGAACTTGCCTTCCCAAGCAGCCCTCCATTAATAGACTAGAGGGAACCGCTCTCGTTAAATAAGAAACAACAATGCTGACCTCTCGTGGCCATACCAGCCTTTTGCAGAAAGATACCACAAGTGGCTTCTTTGCCCGGCATCAACTGAACAAAAACATAACACTCGATCAGGTATCAGCAGGACTGAACATTCTGGTTCCCTAAGCTTGAGGAAGGGAAGGGAAGCCTGGAAGGGAGCAGACTCCTGACTCATCCAGTATCTGTTGAGATGCAAATACTGTGAGCATCACCTTCTGATTTCCAGCAGCTTTACCCTGGTGGTGCTTACAAAATGCTAATATTTGCCTAAGTTTAGAAAGGTATCTGTGGTCAGAACCAAACTTGCAGGAATTGCACTGAAGTCAAATGGAGTTCATACATGTGCTTAGGTGCTGCATACTGCCCTGGCTGGGTGACAGCCATTGTGGAGCACTAAGCATGCTAAATGCTGCACATGCTGAAGGAACAACTGCAATGCAAGAGCAGTAACAAAAAATATTGGGGCAAGAAGTTTTAACAAGATGAAATTCCATCATGGGTTAATGTTAGCTGTGTTCAAGAAAAATTATGGATCGTTTATACGTGTCATGAAGGACAAACTGCAGCTTCATGTGAAAAAAAAACACATTTTAAATTTTCTTATGAGTTTTGATATTGTCTCTCCCTACTACTGTCTATGATACTAATTTTAATATGTCAGGGACTCTAAATAGCCCTTAGACAGCATGCTTACAGAAGTGGAAAGGAAAAAAAAAATGAGAGAGAGAAAGAGAAGACTTCCTGTTATTGGAAAGCAAAACTGAAAACCCAGCAGTGCCAGTTAAATAGCTGCTTTAAGCAGTCTCGTGGTTTGGTTGACTCAAATGCTACCTGTGAGGTGAGAGCTGCTGGTGAGTGGTCGCACAGCCCAATTAAACTCAGCTGCAAGAAGCAGAGGGCTACCAAGTGGCAGGCGACCACTTTGTTGCTGAGTGAATGCTCAGTTGCCACTTGGAATCAATCTTAGCCTTAACACGGCTGGCAACCTGCTGTGTGTCTCTAAGACACCCAGAGCCAACACAACCACAAATGTGGTTGGTATATTCAAGGAAATTTCTTAGCTTTAGCGTGCGGTGTCCTGGTTCTCCCTCTCTGAAAGAAGAACTGTTCCTGAAGAACAAAGAACACCATCAAGGCCACTTGTTCTGACCTGTTTTTGGTGGTCTGACATCACACCTAAATGATACAGTGACAGCCAAAGCCAGACTTTATGAAACATGAACTGGTCACCCAAAACACAGAAGGGAGATGCATTTAAATCAGTTGTAGAGGAGTGAAAGGAAGATCTTCCCTTCCTCATGATGACCTCCACTCATGGTCAGAGTCCTATGCATGCAACAGGAATAAATTATGCCCTGGAGATGATCCCTTCTCTGATCTGTTGGTGGACGTGACAATGTTTATCATGTGCTCACTGGTAATGGGTGGGAGTTGGGATGCTCTGGTTGTCCCTTCAGTGCCTCAAAACCCGAGATGTTTGTGAAGACTGAGGATAAAAACGAGAGTGTAACGGCAATAAGGAGCAGCACTGAGGACAGGACAGTTTCTGCAGTGCTGATCCACAGGTTTCCTGGCTCACCCTAGCGCTATTTGGCTTACATTTATCTCCTTGTAAGCTTAGATTATTTAAGGATAGTAAACAACCTGCTTCCAATCTAGGATGGTCAAAGTACCTTTTTTCATGGCTGCAGATGGGCCACAAGCTCAGCTGGAGGGGAGACTCTGCCAGCCCTGCGCAGGAGAGGCACTGCTGAGGGTGGTGGCACTGCTGTGCCCAGAAAAGTCCCAAAACTGTGAGTCACGGAAGAAACCCTTCATCACTGCCCCATTTTGAGTTAGCTCCATCACTGGTGGTGGGGGCAAATCCACATGTGCTGAAGTCACTGCCAGCGTTTTCTTTGATCTGGAGCCTGATCCAGAGATGGTGAAAGGCATTCCTCACCTCCAGGCAGCTTTATAGCAGGCCCTGAAATGGCATCGCCCAGAGCTGTCAGAGTTTGGTCCTGCCAACAGCCAAGCGCCCTCGCCTCTCGCTGAAGTCACCAAGACCCGAGGGGGATCTGGCCATGGTTTCTATATACGTACCAGTCTGCACTCTTAGTACAAGATGGCTTAGCTCCCAGCGAATACCTGCTGTACGCAAGAGATATGAGTCACTCTCGATGAAGTGATTTTTTTTTCTCCTTTTTTATTTTTATTTTTTGGACAAGGAGGCTTCAAAAGAGGAATTTGGAAATCTCCAGTCCCTTTCCAAAGCCTTTCATTAAAACAGCCCATAAAAGCAGTCTCTGGAAACTTTAGGAGGCCTTTAAGAAGAAAAAAATTAAAATTAAAATTCACTTTTATTGAACAAATGGGTAGGACTGAAAATATTCAGAAAATTAAAATTAATTTGAAAATAATTAAAAATAAGAGAAGCCCAGTGTATGTTTCCAAGTTCTGGGTAATATTAAAGTAGCATTAAAAAATTGCAAAGGAAATTTACTGTGAGCAGGTGTTTAAAATAATTGGGGGAGAAAAAGGGTTGACTATTAATTAATGAAGAATTATGAATGTCCCTTGTTGGGCTATTTTCCTGTAGTCAACATATTTTTAACCACACGCACTTAGTGAGCACATTTTAAAAGTGTGGAGTTGCTTTACAGACTCATACAGGGAGCTGAGTGTTATTTTATCCACATTTATTTTATTTTTGCCAGTGGCATGTATTTAGCAGGAGCTGCTGAGAGGACTAAGGTACTACAGCAAAGTCTTCCTCGTCAGTTATAAAGCACAGATGCTAATATTTTCAGAAGTCTCCTACATCAGGGTCAAAGGCACTGAAAACCCAAAACACAGTGACCAGCTTCAGAAAAGCAAATGAAGAGCAAATGTGTAAGGCCTGGTCGAGCATAGAAGCTCACAAATATAAAAACTGGCAAAGCTTTGGAGAGGTATTGAGTTCAGCTGAGTGCCATATAGACACAGAAACACATCCCAGAGCCTGAGTTCAGTTTCAAGCTGTGAACACCTTGCTGCCCGAAGTCACTGGTAACTCCCCGAAGTTATCAGCAACCGTAGTGACACTGCTCACTGGAGATCACTAGAAGAGGTTTTCAGGATGAAGAGAAAGCGAAGCCTTTGTGCAAAGGTATATAGCCCACTAGTTTGGGAGAAAAATTGCTTGTCTACCTGCGTAGGAAAGGCCTTGCCAAGAAAAGGCCTTGCTAACATGAACCGATGCAGCTCTGCTGAAATGACTGGCAGTCTCAGCACTGTGTTGAGTTGTACTGGCTTTGCTCCTGGTTGGTGAGGAGTGCTGAACCCCTGAGCCAGGAGGACTCTTTGGTGTATTTAGCGTAGCTTAATTCGGAGGCTCTCTTGTTGAGTCCTCACATCTTAGCCCTGGAAAGCTCAGACTGCTCTGATGCAGGATCATATTAAATGGAGGTCTTCCAGTGTGAGAAACCAAAGTTCGTCCTCAAGCACGATAAATACTTCAATCACTGCAATCAGAGTTGCAGAAGCAATACCATGCAGAAGAAGCAATGCTTCCTGAATGCAGGCTGATGCCAGGAAGAAGTTGTTTCTGCTTTCTCATCCCATATATATTATGATGTTTCTGATCAAGCATCAGAAATTTTAGCAATCTCTTTTTCCCTCTCTAGTTACCTGATCTAAGGATTTGCAGGAAGATTTCAGATGAGAGTAGCTCAAGCTATAGTTACCTGCAGAGAGAGCTCGGGGGTGAGTGCAAGCTGTAAGCGTGAAAAGAACTTTGGCTTAGATATCTGTATTTGTTGCAATTAAAATTACATCTTTGCATGTAGCTTCAAAGCTAGTAGCTGGGAAAAGGCCCTCTTTCTTTCTATTGCTAGTATAAATGACCAATACATTGAATAGAGCCAGCAAACAACCCTGGAGTAAACAAATTCAGCATTTATTCTTCAGTCATCTGTTTACAACAATGCTCATGTTTTTCACAAAAGAACACATACTAGAGATACATGCGTTAATCTACAAAACCAGATGTGCAAACCAAAGTGATATAATATGTAAAAATCCACACGTTTCATCATTTACTTCTAATATGCCTGTCATTTAACTTTAAGAGAATTTTGCTGTGGCATACAAAAGCATGAGTTATGCTGAATCAGAACGTGATCACTAACTCTATGGATGTAGCTAAACAACATATTTACAAAGAGTTATTTCTACCAGTCTTCATTTAATATTTAAAACAGGTAGTTAGTTGTTCAGCTATTAAGCCTTCATGGAAGGTGAAACATCTAATGTTCCTAAATGGATTCATGCAATGTTTAGTTTCATTCACACGAGACACCATGGCAAGTATATATCGGTGATGGTAAAAGTAATATGTAAAGATGCAGGAAGCAGGAAGGAGTTGAGAACACAGGTGGTCATTCGTTCATCACTGCTGTGGGTTGAGATGCTAAAGCAAAACTGCAATCACTACCCCATACTGAAAGTTCACAAGCTAAGAAGTTCACTGAAGGGGCCGGGATAGAAGAGAGGAGATATTTTCAGGCCCCTGTCAGTGAAGAAGAGCTGACAAACTCTCACATTTCTCAGAACTCCGGCTGGTGGGGGTTATTTTACTGAAAGAAGCTGTCAGCAATTTGTAATGTCAGCATTAAACTGCAAACAGGAAGATGGTAAAATACCTCGACTCTTACTATAGCAGTCTAACCACTGCAAAAAAATGTACTTTGAACTTCCTTAAGTATTGAAAATAAATGTTCCATTTTTTTTTGGGGGGGTGGGAAGGGAATACTTAAACTGGGTTCTTGTGCTACTCACGCCAAAAAGGTGGACCAAGCACTTCCCTCATTTAATTCTGTAAAGCTGCATTGTTATTGCTGGTTGGAACAACTTATAGCAGAATTTAGCTTAGGCTTTAACTTTATTCAGCTTCTGACATAAGAAGGAATCTGCAAAAAAATATTTTAAAAACAGCTGCTGTTGTAACGTGCAGACTGGATTATCACAGATCGCCAGCTGCTTATGCCGTGAAGGTGCTCAGGGGGAGTGAATAGCTGCAGGTTCGCACAGCTGTGAATATGGTAAATATGGATATCTTCCTCTAGTAAAGCGCCTTTACCCCTTCATAACCTTCAGGATATTCAACATGCAAAAGAAGTTGAAAAGCTGCTGGTGTCTCGCCTTGAGGCAGAATGAGTTTGGTTCTAATCATGACAGTGGTATTAGCCTGCTCTAATAGACCAAAGGCAAATGTTTTTGAGATTTTCCTAAGCTTAATTTCTCTGCTGTATCTACAAAGAAGGGAAATGATGGGAATAATAGCATTCTAATTCTTCTCCACATCAGATGATAGCTGTCTTTCAGTGCCTGAAATGTAAACTCATCCTTCTTTGGGTAAGGTTGTCTCTGAGACTCTGGGAAATCATGTCTGTTACCAAGCACAAGTGAATTCCCACAGGTCATCACTGTAAAACAGTCACTATATAGTATTATTGATATGGTTGTCTGTGTGAAGAGAAAGCTGTTTTCCTTTCTGCAATCCAGCAGGGAGACTGCATGTAAACTTGAGAGTCAAACAATCCCGTGGGATAAATCACCGTATCCTCATGATATGCCCTTTAATTTTTATGTGTCAGGAAAAGCACAATGACATACACAGACCAAATATGCATTTCAACACTCTACTACTTCCACCACAACTGATGTTTTTATATCACTCTGTTCCCTGGTTATGATTGTAGTGCCTGCAGCCATCCCTGGCTGTATGTGGGTATACAGTCAAATGGAGTAACCACAGCTAGGAAAGTGCCCTTCACACCCAAACCTGCTCTCAGGCACAAGTAATTCACAGTTTCCAAATGAAATCTCTTAAACCAATAAACAGCAACAACAAAAAAGTCAATAAGCAAACTCACAAAGATACACTCAGCTTATTAGAAAATGCATTTTTTTTACCTAGTAGAAAATCAAAAATGATATGTCAAAACTATAATTTAATACAGCAGACTTTAGTTATTAGTCATTATAGAATGTATTTAGGAAAAAAGAACCAACAACAAACCTGAACACACACACACACAAAACACCATGCGGCTCGAAGTGCAATGAGACAGAATGAGCTTTTAGAAAGCCACTGAAAAGGAGCTGTGTCAACCATTATTTCACTAAATTACAACAGCAAGAGAAGACACAAATATCTCTGGTGACATCTTTCTCAGACAAAGTGCTATACATGGTAGTAAGAATTACAGAGCAATGTAATTTAGCCTTACTGACAATAACGCTCTTACTTATGCACATACCTCCCCACTCACACTGCTCACACTGCTGCTGACCTAGAGCATCTGGGACAAAAACAATAAGTCAGCTTGATTTTTTCCTCCTCTGCCAGGTTCTGCAAGGCTCTTGCTTGTGCTAGACTCGGCATCAACAGGCACCTTCAGCTACACTGCAGACACTCAGCAAAGCTCCCTCCAGCTCCTCAACTTTATCCTGTTTTAAGGATGAAGTACAGAAGAATTTGACCACTACTATATATGTTAGTAAGATAGTTAAATTCCTAGAATATATTAGGATCCTGTAGATTTGCACAAGAAAGGGGCAAGTGAGATGCCTCCTCAAGTGATGCCTTTTGAAAGAATCTAAACTCCCCAGCTGGGGGAAATATAACAAGCTTTTTCCACTCTTCCTAGTAACTCATGGGTACGTACTCCTGGCAGGGACAGTACGGGTAGCTGTACTGCTAAATACTGTGGATGTACATAACAGAGCCACTATTCTCCTAGGACTCCTGGAAGAACTGTGGCCAATGTAGTGCAAGGCCTTCTAACATGGGCATGCCCCTTATGGCTCTGAGCTCTTAATAACTGCTCAGATGTACCTATCTATAAGAATTAAATTCTCTTAATTCAGCTGAGCAATAAAGCAGATAAGACTATAGGCACACTGTTATTTTAATATAGTTACCAACACTTAAAATAACATGCAATTTATTCATACTCATGTAAAAGCCCATCACTGGAAAAAAACACTCCAAATGCAATCCTGTAATGCTGACACTACAGCGTATAACAAGATCTTTCCATTCCAGAATTAGCCTACTGTTTTTTCAGTCTGATTGTTGAGTTGTTGATCGCACAAAAAATAAAATATTATCTTGCAGTCAGAATAGCAGTTGGAATTCCAGCCTTAGAAGGGCACCTGACAGATTTTCTATTTATTTGCACCAACAAACATGAATGGTGACTAAAGCAGTATATTTCTAGAAGTCATATCCTGATTCTCCTGCTTTGAAGATATTTAACCTTTTCCTAGAGAAATTCCCTTTTGTGTTATTGAAATTTTACTTTGCTTAAGACGATGAATAAAGATCTGAAGGTGGCAGAGCTCTGTATGGTATCCTATAGTTAAACAGTGATCTTTTTGCATCATGCAATAGTAGTAATGGTACTCACATAGTTGCAACAAGTTGTACGGACATCGGTATTTCTTAGGTTTCACAGCTGTGAGAAGCTCTATTCGTTTACATGAGCAGTTTTAATAGAGCTACTAAAATGGCTTTAAAACATCAGATCAGATTGGTTGTAGACAATGTCATGGCCATGATGTCCCATTAATGGGCCCCTTTTATTTCATATATGAATGCAATTCAAAAAGGATAAAAGTATGAAAAGCAAGTCATTGGGTGGTGGTGAATAATACTGCTGAGTTTTGCCTTTGCATTGATCCCCTTTAATAAAATACATTACTTAAATATAAATACATATGAAATGTATAGATAAATGCATTGAAATAGATGTGTTAATGTTTAGTTTGATCAGAACTTGCCTAATCAGAGAAAATCTAAAGGCATCACAATATATCAGCATCATGGAATAAAATAATCACTAAACTCTGCATTTGTGTAGCACTGAACCCAAGCGGTTAGAAAGCCATATACAGCAGGGAATAAGACTCATTATTTTTACTTCACAGCCTAGTCAACTAAGACTCAGATTGACTTGATGATGGGCAATATTCTGGCAATATCAGATAAAGATTTCAGTTGCTATGATTTCCAGTCTTGTTTCCTAGTTATGAAAAAGAGTGGCTTGGGAGCAAAATAAGAAAGCAAAACAGTTCAGAAAAAAAAAAAAAAAAAAAAAAAAATATTTTCATTTGAACCTGTACCCAAAGATCATAACGAGCACAGAATTGACTCCCTTCTGTGCCAGTAGTCTTAAGGTCCTATCAGCATTAAACAGAATAACTGCTGTAAAATCCTCTTTGAAAATAACTCCACATTACATCCGTGTGTTGGAGAGCACAGTCTGCATGAGTATGACTGAGTAGTACCTTTTCTTACTTGTTTAATTAACCCAATGGTACCTGAAACAACAAATATGAAGCAGGCTAGAAAAACCTAAAATTTAATCATGGATGCAGAAATTCACCTACGTGCAAGGAAAGCCTTATTGCTCACTTTTTTTAACATTATATTAAAATAGTTTTAACTTTGGTTGAGTTAATTCTTAGCTCATTCTAATGTGAAAAGAAAATAAAACTTCAAATCTTCTGGATAATGCAGTTTTAAATTGGCTGTATATATTTTAAGAGCAATTTGATTTCTGTGTTAAATAGACCTTGGCTACAAATATATTGCAGTAATAGGCTGTCTTCTGGGTTGAGGTGAGAAACAGCCAATTTAACATTCTAATTTGAACCTTAAGGAGCCTAAATGAGGATGAAAGATGTGATAGGAGAAAAAAGATCTTTGCAAATCTAACCTAAAGTAGCACTATCAGCCATGGAGAACATAGTGGTCAAGCAAAAACACCTTCCTGCAAACTGCAGAAATACTTTCCCTCTTTTGATAGCTGAATAGAGAGCGAGCAGCTCAGCAATCCTTGGACTTGTCCTGCAGCTAACGTGCTGTTGGTCCATTTAGTAAAAGTCTGGGTCATGGCAGGGGGCTAAAGCACCAAGACTGCTGATATCTTCAAATCTCTTAGCAGCAGTAACCACACAGCAGCTTTTCTGCAAAATAAACAAGAATCCAGTTAATTCAGCAGTATACTTTTTTATTTGGTTAAGCATTCTAGGACGACCACACGGTGGTTTCTTTGTGCATATGGAAAAGAAAGCAGTGCTGAAACTTCTTGCTTACAAAGGGTTCTTGCAACCACCCTATTTGTGAAATGTTTTATACAACACTCAAAAGACAAGACCTCTTTGTGAAATGGAGAAATGGTCCTGGAGGTCTCTCTCGAAACGCACCTACACTGCTTTTTTTTTTGCCGCTCTCATGATCCAGATCCCAGCACAAAGGGGGAGGATGCAAACCTCTTCATTTGTTTGTGTTACCACTGCAAACATTTATGATGCCAGCTCTAAATCAGCTGGCACTTGAGCATATTATTTTGGGTTAAATGTGGTAAGCACTCTACTTGCCTGATACACTTAGCTAAAGGGAATCTTTAAAAATAAAGCACTGCTATGACTCTAGATATACTCATTAAGGAAACTGAAATAAACTCCAGAAAGAAAAACACATGCAGAGGAAATAACACTGCAAAAGCCAGAAACCAGATTTTCCTGCAAGTTAGATCATGGGTAGGTTACTGTATTACAAATCTGAAAAAGGCTTATTTGAAAATTATTTTGCCTGCTGTCAGACAGTACAGTTATCTGAAATCTGATCTTGGTTGTAAACGAAAATTGTGTAATATAGTGCTTCCTGGACTAGAGATAGAGATTTTTTTTTTTTTTCCTGAGTTAGCAGCTTGAAATGGGGAAGATAGAAGTAGTTTTGAAAGTTACTCCGTGGAAGCATACAGCTGGGCAGCCCAAAGGGCCCTGTCACCATCATCCCAGCACCAGTGCAACGGAGGTGAACACAGAGCTTCACCAGGGGGGAGCCCAACTGCGTGGCCACTAGGCAGGCTGATGCTGGGAAATGACCACACCAGGAGGTCCTACGGCTGCGGATAGCCATTATAAGAGACAATAATGATCTTCACTGATCTCCAGCCTGCCATGGAAAGGCAGCTTCAAGTACCTAAGACAGCTCATTTAAAGCTCATTAACTTGTATTGCACTACATTGCACAGTATAAAATGCTCTGATCTTACACTTAGTAAAACAACACAGATTTCTGTCTCTGACAATAATCTTTCTTTTTTTAGATGTTATCGGACAAAACATGTTGCAAGCAAAACCTAGCACATCCTTTGCACCATCAAGGAGACCATGGATGATGACAGCAGTAAAAACTTGCACACAGTGAAAAGTAGACTACTTTTATTTTGGTATCCTTGTTATTATGTGTGATGCAAGGCTAAAAGGAAGTGGTTATTACAATGTGTGTGTTCACAGTCTTGTTCACATGTTGACCCTCCACTGCGCTTTGCCCTTAGATGCCTCCAGAAACAAAATGGTTGCCACGGGCCTTCAACAGAGGCACCAGTTTCTGTGGTAGTCCATAAAACGGTCTGTGGGAATGCGTGTACTCGTTTATGACGATATTGAGCTGTCTGAAGCAGCCTGATTTCACAGCAGCTGAGTGAGTGCACTGTGGACAAAGACCATGGAAAGAACACGAGAGCAGACTGGGGTTGCCCTCACCCCGCCGGGGGAGGCAACCAACGTAGCCTGAGAACCACTAATGAAATGGTTGTGAAAGGGCAAAGGCAAGGACCCATAGAAAGGAACGAGAGGAAAACTTTGTCAAAATAGCTCTGGTTATTGCAGGCGAAAATGGGCAAATAACTGGCCTGTTGGAATTGACTGGCCTTCAAAACTGTGCAGCAGCTTCTTTCAGAGGACACCTCCTTTTCGTTTCACTACAGTTACTGGAACTGCCCTGAGGGTCTGGCCTGTGCCTTTGCTAAAAAGTAATTACTTTTCATATTTCTACCCTTTTTAAACCATACTCCTAACCACAACATGAAAACTTGAAAGCTTTCAGCACGGAAAAGTTATTGGGTGAAATCCTGCCTCATGAGAGTCAGTGGGAGCATAACCATTCCTTTAAAATGGCCAGGGTGTGCAGCACATATGGCTTCATATACATAAGGCATTTTGCACATTGCTGCGATTTAGTTTAAGTGATAGGGACAGTTTATATTTTGGATGTTTTCCAAGCAACAGTGAGGATGGTGGTGGTGAATACAGTTTGGACTAGAGTTTTCAGCCTCCCACTGATCCCTTCCACAGAGGCTACAGCATTTATGTCTGAAGAAACACTTGGGACCTGAAACAAACCTTCTGTTTGGCAGCTCTTTCAGAGAGGTTATTGAGCCAGCGGTGCTGGAGACACACAGCCACCTTTACCCTTCTTCTAGGGAGAAAGAAAAAAGAAAGAAAGAAAGAAACCATTATAGGAAACATTAATTGAGGATCAATCACATCTTATCTCTAATTGAGATAATGGCAGAACACTGCAACATCAGCATATTTAGTAAAGCTATCTGGTAAAGCAGACAAAGCCTGAACAGAGGAGCTTTAAGGATGAAATGAGTTGTTAGGCTGGATTTTCTCAGCTGAGAACTAGAGAAGATAAGCACCCCACCAGGTGAGCAGTTCCTGTTCTTGCAACATTTGGAAAAAAATGCCTGTTGCCCAGGTGTTCACTGGAGCCCTACAACAGAATCACGAGTATCCTAAGGATCCTTCTAAAGAGATTTTTACTATGTATGCACATTTATAAGCCTTGTGATAATCTCATGGGCTCTGGGAGATTCTCATGAAAATGATACTTTGATTACAATTATAATATTTTCTTTGATTCTTTTTATTTCCCATTTTATACTACTACTTGTTATCCTTACTCTGTGTAATAGAAGTATCTTTCAAGGACATAACTTCCAGGACACTTCTCAGCCCAAAAAACATATCACTTCATCAACAGAGCTACTGCTGTTGTATTATTGTCATAATCTTTGTTCTTTAGTAAGACTGTTTTATTAATCAATAATTGGGCTACTAATTCTTAATGATGGCTCTAATTCTAAAGGCACCTTGACATGTACATCCTAGGCACTGCAGCTGTCATTTTATTTAACAATTATGTGCTTTGTTTGCAAAGAATGAAGGGGATATTGTGCTTGAAATGCTCTAAATTTTTTGGAACCTGTCAGATTGGACTGGCTTAAATTCAGCCAACAACAAGCTCATCAACAGCCCAAATCTCCCAAACTTACTGGCTCCTTAACAGAGGAATAATCACAACGATTGAAAATTATGTTGACCCTCCAAATCAGCCAAATGACTTTTTTTTTTCCACTTGAAAAAATAATTGCTTCCTTTGTGTTGATGGCTAAACTGGCTATCTTCAAAGGGCAAGAAAGTGCCTAAGTAGAAGCACATGCGCTGGCTGAGGTTCTAGCCTCTACCAGGAAGGGTATCATTTGGGAACAGGTAGGAAAAAATCTAAGATCACTTATATGGTACTTCAGGATACCTTGAAAGGACTTTTAAAGCAGTAAGCAGAACCGCCCCAAACGAGAAAACCCCCATGTTAAACATGTATTTATTCAGTGCTTGTTTTGTAAATGGTCTTATTTTGCTAAGAAATGGATCCACGGCACAACACACAACAATTGCATGACCCTGTATTTCTTGCCAGACATGCAAGGACCCATGAGCAAGTATGAGCATGCAGCCTATACCAACTAAGTAAAAGCAAACAGACACATGGCTCACAGTGGCAAGAAATCCAGCAGCAGTACAGACTCAAAAACACATGGGTAAAAAAGCAAATAGCGATGTGGCAACACAAAAAGAAATCAGCAGTTCTACAATGTACAAGGATATTTAAATTTAGGGACCTGGAGTCTGCAGTGGAGCTTGTGGTCTGATAACCATGGATGTTTTAAGGCAGCAGTTGCACTTATTCTCCAGCTAAAGGAAAACCAGAAAGCTATTAAGTGTTTTTTTCCTGTTTTTATAATTCAGCAGTTATCTCCTACTGGATGTGTTCCGCCATCATGTAATTCTGTGCCTGAAGGCCACTTTATGCCAGATCACAGCTAATGTATGAAATAGGAGAAGCATTTCATGTAGCTTATGAACAACACTAATAAGGTGGCATTCCAATATTCTTCCTGGACATACAGGAACATAGGTAAGTCTCTACAGTTCTGCAATGGAGCAGTATGAGTGACACCTCTGTGACATTATGGCATGAAATGTGCATTTCAAAAATAAAGGGATTATATACCATTTTTCCTTGATGAGAAGCTTTGAGATGAAATCTTTGGCCTCATCAGAAACATCTCGAAATTCCTCATCTTCAAAATTCCAGCTACAAGCCAGGATATTATTCAGAGTCTCATTGTCATCATCACCCAAAAAAGGAGATAATCCACTCAGCCTAAATTAAGAAGAAATATTTTTACTTCTCCTGCTATTACCTTTTCCTGCATATGATCTCTGATGTTCCATCTAAGATTGTTCTCTTATTCCTGGCACTACTTTGCAGCATCTTACTTGCTAAGAAATTCTCCAGACCCTTTCCATGGTCTTTTAAATAAAGTCATCATCCTTCTTTCCTCTAAATTAAACAAACAAAGCATTACTATTTTATATGGCAGGTCATATTTTCTAGATCTCTGATCATTCTTGCAAATACTTACTGGGAACTTTCCAAGTGATCAATATTATTCTGGAAATGCGATGCCCAAGTGCTGATGAGAGATATGCAATGAAACAGTAAAGAAAAGTTCCTGGTGATTGGAAGAGGGGATCAATTCCTGAACAAAGAATTTGGAAAGAAGCCCATGTTTTCTCTTTTAGGTACAAACTTTGCTAATCTTCTAATGTAATAACAAATTTGGATGACTGACACATTTCAACACAGAAATAATTTACATAGAAGAGACTGAATGCTACTTACAGCATATAAGCAATGACCCCTACACTCCACATGTCTGTAGGAAAGGAAACAAACTCATAATTCACAACTTCAGGTGCAAGGAATTCTGGAGTCCCAAAGTTAACTCGAAGTTTTTCCCTGGGTTTGTATCTAGGCAATTAACAGAGGACATCAATTAGAGCTCTAATTTGAGTTGTGTCATAAGTTATGACGAACTTTACAGGATTTCAGAAACATCTGGAATTTTCAGGAAAAAAAAAGATATAAAGAGGTACAAAGTAAAAAACATATATACCCATACATATGAATGAAAAATGTTTGCAAGATTTATTTTATACTTTAGACTTATATCAACCACTACACAATAGGAGACAGGAAAAAACTCAGATTTCAAGGACTCCTCAGGACTGCTGTTAACATTTTAACAGGCCTGGAAATTTAATCAGTAAATCCTTCACTAAGGTTATGATATCTGACTAAGATAGTAAATGACATAACATGGGTTACATCCCAACAGCCTCTGATGGTGCCTTAAACCCTCTCTTGAAAAATCTCGTAACTTTGGAGGCAAGAGACCAGACAGGAATGACCACTGGTTTTGCCCATTCTATCTATTCCAGTACACCTATGTGCATGACCAATCAGAATCAGCCCTCTTTCAACTTTCCAGCTGAAAAAAGTCTTCAAAACTATTATTTTTTACTCAGCATGAAACATTCCTTACTAAAAGATACCCCTGGTTAAAAAAGGGAGTAAAAGAAGGGGTTAGAACAAATTAAACTTGTTCCAAGAACAGTAGAAAGCTGTTGTATATCAACTGTGTCATTGCAGAGATGTAATACCTTTTTCATTGTTTCCTAATTCATTTACTTTTAGCCAGATCACATGCACGTACCTTCTTGCCAAACCAAAATCAATAATTTTTATTTGATTTGCTGCTCGGTTCACACAAAGGATATTCTCAGGCTGCCAAGAGAAAGCAGAAAATACTTTAATGAGAAACAAGGGTGATAAACTGGGTTTTTAGTAAACTGTAGAGGAAGAAAATACTACAAACACTGCAAGCATCTCAGAAGCACCTTTTGCTTTCCCTTTCCTCAGGCAGATTTCTCTGCATGGTACTTCTCCCTGCTGTCACGTGGTAGATGACGTTGTACATTTTGTGCTTTGTAACTGCTTCCTCTTCTTAGCTTTTCAATTTGACATAAGGCAGCAGTTTAGATAAGGAGTTCATTAGAGGGGCTGGGACAGAGAATGCAAGCTTCCAAAGAGAGCTTAAAGATGCTGGCATTGTGATTTTACAGACCTTAATGATCTGACATTAGATCTTTTTATTTTTAAAGGTTTCTCTGGGCTTTGAAGTTTAACTTACAGCCTTAGGTTTCTGAGTTCATGGATATTCTGGCAGTAACTGTCTGATTCAACACTGACTAATATAGGGTAGTCACATAAATTCACATTTTTCTCAGATATTTTAGCGAAAGGTGGGATTCACAGGTTAAATCCCCATGGGCTTCCATTGGGCCAAATGCTGCTCTTCACTTCCCTGGCAGGAATCCATTAGCTTCCACAGAATTACTCCAAATTCATACAGAAGTGACTGAGAACAGATTTAGGCCAATTGTCTTTGAAATGTAAATACCTAAAATAGAGTCTCATATTCACTGCCAGCAGTTTTATAGCTACTCTGCCTTGTTGCTTGTTGAGTCCTCTTTGAAATAAAACAGCCCTCAACACTTAAAACATTAGTTAACCTTTGTCACCATTACTAATTCATTTTACATGTAGGACTCTTAAACACCATATGTCCATAGCTTTTGTGGTCTTGGACTATTATGGTCAGGATGAATTTCTTTCAGTTTCAAGATTCCTTCTCCAAACTCATCTGTTACTGACAGCAATCCATGAACAAGCAAATCCGAAGAGAGGAGCCCTGTTGGCTAGCATGTGAATGGAGAGGTCTCTGGGAAGGATTGCTTGGAGGTATACGTGTCCTTCTGCTCACATTTTGAATTCATACTCAAGCTGTGCCATCTCCAAGAACAAAACACACAAGTCCCAGAGGACTGTGCAAACTTCTGCTTGACGGGTTTCCAGGTAACTGGGTATTTATAAAGAAAAAGAAATGTGAATCTGGTCATTGATTAGCAACTGAAGCAGATTCCAACAGGTGTTTTTTCATTTGCTTACTCAGTTCAGTAATATATAAACCACCAACATTAAAGATGTACTGTTTTAACTCAGTTATTACATGCCAAAAACAGCATCAGTAATAAAAACCTAACCAAAGAGATAACCCTCCTGTGCACGTATTCTTTCTTTTTGCTTTGTTGTAAAACTCAGGGATCATCATGAAGTGTTATAGCCAGTGATAAAACTAAAGACATCATCCCTTTTTATTCTGACACTAAACAGAGGTTAAGAAATAAGTCTAATATTTGATAAAAAAATGGAGATGGAGAAAGACCCCTTCTAATGTGCAGTCTAATGAAAATTTTTTCAACAAATGTTTTTTGAAGGAAGACAGTTAACTGTTACTAATCAACTAGCAGGAGAATGTGCAACTAGTTTTGCTTAAAAAAAATATGAAGGGACTGGTCATGTACATGGTTGCATAGTTCAGATAACTGAGTATCTGATGCAGAATATGCCACCTTTTCTGGGCTTCTGGCTTCACTGGAAGCCACTGCCTAACCTAACACAGACATCCTGCATTTGTTACATCTGCCACTGGCAATGTTCATTTCTTCTACTTCAACAAGCACATTTTAGTGTACTTTCCCTTAAGCTGGCTATGTATTGATGCTTTTTCATGCCAATGATAGAATAATGTAGATCTCAGAATGGTGTGCTGGGTTTCCACTGACCCTGAATGACCTTGAATTTAGTTTCACTCATGCCTTGCCCTCTGTTTTGTAAAAATGGGGATAAATTCTCCCCCATGATAGACATACAAGCCAGAGATCTGGCGTGTCTGAATTAAATAATACTTGCACAATATCTTGAGATTCAAACAGCAAAATTATAAATAGCAAAATAGTATGGTCAGCTGTGGGCTTTCTGTAAAATCAACTGTCAATACTCCAGAGCTATGAGGTTTGATGACACGACTGAAATTCTCATCTAATTTACTTACCCCTCTAGTGACTTAACTGATGTCAATGTGGTCAAAGTAAATACATTGGTTTATGGAAATCATAATAAGGCTCTCTCCAAGGAAATCTGCTAAACCGCATGGACTACCCTTAGGAAATTAATTTCTACAGTAGAATCCAAGCTGTCATTGCACAAAACATATATCTCAGTTCGGTACCTTGAGATCCAAATGAAGAATATACATTTGGTGCATGTACTGAATCCCCTCACAGATCTGTTTTATGAACAAGATGGTATCCATCTCTGTCAAATTGTAGTTTTCATCAATAATTCGGTCAAATAACTCTCCTCCTTCCACACTGTTGAGAGAAAGACAATGAAGTGGTGACCAAGTCCAAATTCAATCTCATGATTCAACAGGAATGCAGAACATACACTGGTGACCTGTTTGAAATACACTTATTTTTAATCATTCACAACCAGGAAGAGTGAGGTGGATTTACAAAATGAGATTGTAATGTGACCCAAACCTCCCAAATACTGCATTCTGATGTGTACTGACTTGAAGTTCTCCAACATGTGAAAACTCAGTCTCAGAGTGTCCAATCTCCCAGTCTTTGATAGAAGACAAGGTCTTACATTTTTGACATAATGCTCACTTGGACATAATTTTGTATTAGTGAAATTAATGATACTATGTAGAAAACCAAGATAACATGTTAAAGAATCTGCATTTAAATCTGTGCTCTCCTCCCGCAGAATTTAACAGGAATATCATCCAAGGATTCAGTGTGAAGCAATCTAAAAGCACAATGGAAATGATTTCTTAGTTTCTTGTCCCATTTCATAATGCTTCCAACTTACCAGTTCATATCTAAATAGAATTTTAGCTTTTGTGATACACAAATATTGCAGGTCAAATTCAGAGCAGTGTCCAAAGTTCCAGAAGAATGAAATTCAATGTAACTTTGTGTCTTCTACCACCTCTTTAAATACTTTATTTACATCTTTTGACTTCCTTAAAATAGCATCATAGCATCTATTTGGCCTGACTTTAAGGCAGCTATTTTATGCCTAAGTAACATGATTACCCAGTATGAAAGACAGTTGAATTCATTAAGACACCCCCATTAAGATTATCCTGAACACCTAAAGGTGGCTTCTCTCTATTTTAAGGTGCCTTTCCATTTGCCTCACAAAACTATAGATACTGAGAGGTCTGTTTCTCAACTGACATGATATACCACCTGAAATTGAACAGGAGTTATACAACACAGACCTGTCTTCAAAGGGGCAATGGCTTTACATTATCAGAAGTATCTGACAACAGCACTGGAAAAAAAATATTTGTAAATGATTCTACAGGAAAAAAAATTCTCAATTTTGATTTTTTGATACCTGGAAACCTCTTTCACATGCTCTTTCCACTGTTAAGCAGCTCCATTTCTAACTTTAGGAGAAATTAAAAAGGGAATGCACAATTCTAGCAAATGTGGTAAAGATAGAAAGGGAAAGAAAACAACACACTTACTATTCCATGACCAGGACAATGTCATTTTTGGATTCAAAGGCATCATACAGCTGGATGAGGTTCACATGGTTCAGCTGATTCATAACATTGATTTCATTCTTTACCTCATCCTATAAAAAATAATGAATATTATTGTTTCAGCAGCCTTTGTCAAAGAAAGCTGCACAGACTAGGATATTGTTAGTGTTTGAACTGGACACCAATACTATCTTCATGCTTTCACTCCTGGCAAACAACCTCAAAGTTTTCCATGCAGTGGTAGATGTCAATCTTATAGGCACTACTAGACAGAACTCACAGCTAGAGTTGGGGACTGCTTCAGTAAGAAACTGGGCAGGGGTAAAAGTAAGGCACGAGGAAGAGGAAGAGCTTACATGAAGAAGAGGTGTGTTCACAGAGACATGGGGAAAAGAGAAATGTAGGATGGAATTTGTTCCAACCAACTCTGGGTATACAAAATGAAGCTGTTTAAAAGAGCTCTAGAACAGCCCTCAAAACCTCCCTTTGCCATCAGTGGAAAGAGCTGAGTGCAATGCAACTGTTTTAGGCTGTAGTTTAGGATGGATTGAGTCACTCTCTGGAGGTGTCAGTCTCTCTCCATTGACTACAAGGAGAGTCTCCATGGGCAACTTAGCAGTTGCATTTTAAACATTCACAATTAGCTGAGCTTAATCCCACCCTTGAATACCATTAATGACATAGTTGTCACACAAAAAATGCTATGCACTCTTTTCCTGTGAAAGCAAGACCCAGATGGCCAGAAGGTCTGGAAAACAGGACAAATCCAGGACAAAAAAGGACATTTGCATTCGTGTGGATGTCAGAAGCCCAGACCATGCCTGCTATCAGCATCCATCACCAAGTCATTGCAGCAAAGCCTGGAGTGTGCTTGGAAGGGAATATGCTACCTCACAGCCTGACATCTGACATTGACTGTTAAAGAAAACACTGATGAATCGACAGCAGAAAGAAAAATCAAAGGAATTTGGAAAAGCACCACAGAAAACCTAAAGAGGACTTTTCTGATTTGCTAGCAGTTCAGGATGAGAAGGGAAATAGAACTGTAGCCTGTGGTAATCCAGTGGGTCCTGTGAATGTAAGAGCTTGTGAGCCACTTGGCCATGCTCTGTTCTGTAGCTGAAGAGATGAGTAGAATCCACTGGGGAAGAAAAGATTCAAATCACACTCTACCAACCTTTTGTTTATCACCTTTGGCTTTTATAATTTTGGCTGCCAGCTTGAGACCTGTTGCTTTCTCTTCACATTTGTGCACTTGTCCAAATCGTCCCCTAGG
>VZSV01000039.1:2993918-3048814 GCA_013398735.1 Nothocercus julius | reverse complement strand
TTTTTTTTTTTTTTTTTTTTTTTTTTTTTTTTTGGCCTCTAGGAGTGCTGATAGTTAACATGTATTATAAATTTCTTGAGGGGATAGGAAGGGAGATTCGTCTCTCCTCTAGGCCCAGCTGCTACAAGAGGCTATTTGCCTGCTTATGCTTTTGAAGTGAAGTATTTCCTTCTCTGCTCGTTGTCTGATTGACATAACTTTTCATTCTCCCCAGTGTGATCATCATCTTTAAAGAGCATGTTTGTGGCTTGTGCACATAATGGATTTTCACCCTGGTAGGTAGCACCTGGGATTTCCTGCGTGGCTCAGGGCCCAGTGTGGTGGGGCACACAGTAAGTGTCACATGCAGCTCTGAAGAGTTTCTGTGCTTAAAAAGAGAAGGCAGATAAAGGTTAAAGAGGGGAATGGGTTCCCAAGATCACACAGCAGCAGCTATAAAGTTTCAGCAGAAATGTAGATCTCCCATATTATTGTCCAGACCTCCACATGCTGGACCATACTGCCTGCTGGTGTCAAAATCCCTGCTGGAAACTAGCCCTGCATGCCTAATTTCTCTTCAGATTTTTTTAGGGTGTTGCAATTTCAATTTCATACCCATGTTGTTTTTCATTTGATTGATATTCCCAAGAGAGACCTTTGGCTGACCAAGGTGACAAATACTTCTTCAACTGGTTGGGAGGCCTAGAGCCACAGCATTTCAATATGAGCTCTCTGGTTTGGAATTCCGGCTCCCTTTTGTGTGGTGCTTGTGAAGCAATTTTAAATCTGAACATTACTTCAGTGAAAATGATTAAAAACACAAACAAAAACGCCATGACAGCATATAGCTGGCAAGAACACTTTGGTCATTAATGTAACAGTGGATTGTCCTTATTCACAGTGAACATCCATTTTTCCAAGAGGCCAGCTGTGTACCTAGAGTTTTTTGACAGTATTATAACTTACATGGCCAGGAAGTTAGTTCATGGTCAAGGAATTGTGAAAAGCTGGGGCTCCTGGAAGCTTGCCACCCACTTGGGATTCTGCAGAGCTTGAACTGCGTGTCCTCGAGTATGAGCCTTTGCTTGTTACCAACACCTAAGATATGCCATGAAGACCTCCACCCTAAAGGTAGAATTTGACCCAAAGGACACAAACTCCAAGACTCCCAGCATGTATGTTAGAGAAGAAAACAGTATTTTTTTTTTTTTTAAATTTGCTCCGTTCTCAAAGGCTACCAAACTTTGGGCATGGAAAGGTTCATTTAAAGAGGCCTGAAGGGATCAGTGTGATCTCTGGCCCTCCATCTCTGCTCTTTTTTTCCCCCTCTAAGGAATATGAAAAATATCTCAGTGGGAACCTAAGTTTTAGTCCTCAAGATTCTCAGTAATAAACTTTCCTAAATAAAATAATCTTTCCTTTTCTGCACACCAAAGGGGACATCTCATTATTCAGGAATGACCTACCACTACAAATCTAAAGATGCTTCAAGTGAGCTGCCACCGTAATGTCATCTTGGACGTTTGCCAAACCCCAGGAAAACTTATGGTGTCCGGAATTTTAGTACCTCTTTTTTACCTCTTTTTTCTATTACAGAATCCAGAAACCTAACATAGATATTTAAACAAGTTTCCCTTTTCCACATTCCTCCTGTCTCAAAGCAAATTATGTGTGTTATGCATGCACAGCACACATGCACACACATGGATCTTCAGATCCTTCAGGCCACTATTTCATTTCTATCATTTCACTGCTAGCATTTCATTTACAGGGATAAACCATTGCAATTCTCAAGAAAAATGTCTAATGTTAGGAATATCTGCTTCACTGTGGCAAGAATTGCATCAGAGTTCAGTGCTGAACACCATTTATCTTCATCAGTCAGGCTTCCACACAAAAGTTTGTATTTATTTTATAGGTTGTAGCTGTCCTCCCTTCAGATTGCAACAGTAGCAATATGAGCAATCTGATTTTGTGGCTGGCAACCAAACTGTTGCAGATCTCATCTTAAAATGTTTTCAACCTTCTGTGAGACAATCAATTACAGTCCTGTTTTTCCTACATGTGATATAATTCCTCCATCTATGTCTACAGTTCTGGGCTCTCTGTTTTTAAAAGACAAGGGAAAGAAGACATTATTAGTGGAGTGGTTAAGGCAAAAGCAAATTAGTTGAAACTAATTTCTTGATTCTCCAAATCAAGCTCCAGAATAAAAGCCTTTAAGAAAACATAAGCCAGCTGCTCAGGTAACAGACACTGATACATGTTTTTAGAAGGAAACAGAACTGTGCTACTTCCCATGAGCTTAGGATGTGGCCCATGAGCAACTGCTTTCCCTTGTAGTTATCACGCACTCCTTTCCCCCCTCCTATTACAGTCACACAATCATGCTCTTCTGCAGGTCTCTCTGCCCAGCACTGTCAATACCAGTGGAATTGCTTTGTTTCTGCCTTTAGGAACACATCTGTGGGAACTTATCTAGTTTTACATATGTCATCAGCAATTTCTGCATCTAGCCTGCTTTTTTGTTGTCATCTTTGTTTAGGCCTTCAGCATTCACTCGATGCTTACTGCTACCACTATGCTCAAATTGGCAGTTTGACTGAACTATAATTTCCTGTACCTTTTTCGCAGCCTTTACACCTGTAAGGACAAAACATGGCATTAGAGCAGGGTACACTTACAGCAGAGCAAATCTAGAAACATAGATGAAAAATGCCTACACATATATTTCATTTAAATAACATTACATTATTTTACTTCATAAAGTTAAATAAACTGCTTTAACATTCACTTTGAACAATAAAATGACTACTACGTTAACCATGAGAGCAAAACAATTCTCCACCTCTGCCATTCTCCATTACTGCCTGAATTCTTCTGATTTTGGTATCTGGCTATCAATCTCACCTTTAAAGCAATGGGATAACACTGGGATTTCACTGTTCATAAATGTACCCAAGAGTTTAAACTAGTTTATCCCAGAAGGGCTATGAACAAATGTAGCATAGAATTACAGTAAATAAGTTTATCAGTTTAATTTCCTGCAAAAAGTGTCACAGTCTTATGTTACCACTTAAATTACTATATATTGTAGTAAGTCAAGTCCCAGTTGGTATATGGTCTATTATATCCTTACTTTGCTAACAGGTTACATGATGCTGGAATATAAACACGGAGGAAGAAATCTCCTCAGAGATGAAGAATGGCCTAACATAATTCCCTTGTTCATAACCTTTTTTCCAAGCCAACAACAAACACAGTCTGCTTGTACCATGTATGATAGATTGCTTGCCAGTCTGTTTTAAAGGTATAAATTCAGCTTCGAGCTCAGATCAAACTGTTAAACTCATTTTAGCTTCACTATTTGGATAGATTTTTACCAATATTTATATTAGCCGCTTAGACTTGAAACTTGAACTATATGGTTTTCTACAGCATGGGTTCCTAAAAGAATGGGCAGCCTGGGTTTCAGATCTTACCTTTCATGTGATGCTTCTTGACTGTGACTTTCTCCTGCCTCATCTTCACTTTGGGAAGGAGCCGATGGTTCATCCTCCTCCTCTTCATTCTCACCAGCATCTTCCTCCTCTTCATCTTCCCCTTCCTCTTGCCTTTCATCATCAGACACTTGATGTTCCTCTTGCCTTTCATCTTCAGACACTTGATGTTCCTCCTCCCTTTCCCCACTGGCTAGAGACTCACTCTCTGTGTCCTGCTCAGTTACCCTTTGATAACCGTCATCTGCAGTATCTTCTTGTTGCTCTTCTGTAGCGAAGGACTGCTGAATTGAGCTCCTCCTGTAGCAGCTTTCAAAAGCGAAGCCTTCTCCCTGCTTCTCTGGCCCTTCCGTTGAAAGTCTTGCAGAATCCATTTGAAGCAGAACAGAACTTGCTTTCTCAGCATTTTCCTTGTTGAGTTTATGAACTTTCTCTTTGTGAGAGCAGGACTGGCTCTTCTCGATGGCTCCCTCTGTAAGTAAACACATTAGCAAGGAATCTGTCAGTAATTCTCTGGTAGTTAATAACTATACTAAATTAGGACTTGCGCTCTTAGCATAATTTCTGTTGTTTTCTGAAGCAGGCACTTGCTTTTCTCTCCAAATGTCAAGGTCAGTGTAAGTCTTCTAAGCCATAGCAGGGCCATAAGCTTCAGTAGAGTACTCTCTTCTTTAAAATCAGGACATCACCGATCAGAGACTCTTCACCTTCAGACATGGCACTGGAAATGTGTTTCTGACTCAAGCTTATGGTCAGCCAAGTCAAGGTTAATAAACTCACGCAAAGCATTTTTGAGCAGTTTGATACCAGGCACACAGGTGCATGAAAAGTAGCCTGATGATGCTCTCAGTCGTGCTGGTGAGCACACCCTCAGCCACCTTCATTGGAGCTATTCAGGAGGGTAGGAAGGGCCCCCTTTTTTTTTTTTTTTTTTTTTTTTTTAAGAAATAGGGGCTCTGTAGCTGTACCCTTAGGAATTAGAAACTGATCAGAAAAAAAAATATCCTAACCTGTGAAATCTGGTGGTTTCTGTTCTTTTATAGAATTTGTTCCTGTTTCATTCAAATGCGACTTTTCTTTGAAAACCTGTGAAGAAGACAATTGATGCATTAGTCAGTGTATGCAGTGTTCATATGGACAGTTTCTTATGGAAATATAGCTGGATTTTTTTTTTGTCAAATGTGATTATTCTATGTGATCTAACTTAACCTTTTCTTATAATTGATTATTTTAATCATTATTAAACTGACTTGACTGTCACCATTGTAAAGCAGGAAAAGTGATTATAATCAGCATCACTGTAAGCATAAATACAGACCAAAAACGACCAGAATTGAGCCTCAAGGACTAAAAGAAACATCCATCCAGGAACGAGCTCTTTCTCTGCAGCAGCCTTTTGCTGTTAAAAAATAGATTGGTTAAATCAAACTATGAATATTTAATATTCTAGTAAAATATCCAAAACTGTCTTACTGACAGATTTCAAAAAGATCTTTGTTGTTAATCAACATCAGGTAACAACATTTTTAATGAGCCAATGATTTATTATAGGGTGACCAAAACAGTTGCCAGGAATCAGAGTGCGTAAACCATGGCAGCTTTGTAGGTCACTCTTGTTCGCATTTGATGATGTTATAGTGACATCTAGAGGAGCTTTCTACCAACCTGATTCCTCACAAAATTATCACTATTACTGCTACCTTTGTAACTATTTACTAACATTCCTTTGCATTTTGATTGCTGTGGTTTTTTTTTCCTTGACCAATCCTAGAATTGTAGTCGAACGGTAACCACAGCAGTCAACGATGTCTGCTGTTTTGCAGTATTCCTTTAACATTTGCCTTCCTCCACTTACAGTACAACAGGCATAATTAACTGTCATAGGTAAAAAGGGTGTGAAAAATACAGATACAAATATTTTCCAGAGAAACTGCTTTTTCTCTTCGAGCCACCAACTGAAATAGCATAATGCAAACAAAATATACATGGCCGGGCACCTAATTTTGAGAGTTTTAATCATGTAAGCAGACCTGCTGCTTATTAATGTCTGTATTCCAGATATGAGTATTAAGTATTGCTAAACATATTCTGGAATTTTTGCACTTTTTTTTTTTTTTTGCTTTTATCAGGCTGTTCAGAAAACATGCATAAAATTAAAGCAATGTGTCTCCTCTACGAACTCCATGAGGAGCAAAGCAAAGCAAGAAAAACTGGGTGAAACTGCAGGAAAAGATTTCAGCAGTGCTGCATTGGAAAACCCTGTCTATAGGGGACAAAGAAACAGTACTATGAACATGAGAACCAAGACCCAACAATTGGTCGGGATGGAGTGGGACAAGCTGAGAATTGAAAAAGGTCTGAACAGCAGCACCTAAGAATACTTGAAATACATATTGGAGCCTTCCTCACGTGCAACTTAAATGTAAATGTCATGGCTCCAGATGGATCACAATGAAACGACCGGTGCTCCTTTTGTTTTTCATAATGAAAAGTCCTAGAAGAAGCAGGGTAAAACTTTGGACTAATTCATTCTGCAGTGTGACCGCAATTAGTAATGCCCTCAGATTCCTGTAAGTTTGTCACTCTCACCATGCTGCTGTGGACGTCAAGCCCGATCAAATAGTCAGCTGAGCAAACAACCAGAGAGGCAGCCTCCCAGCTCTTTGATGCATGGGGCCAGGTTTCATTTCTGCATTCAAAATTAATTGCAGGCACACAGTGCTTCCTACTAAATATTCCTGTAGTTTGCAGGTGTGAAATACAGAAGCCAGCTTTGAAAATCCGTCTAGTGGAACACTGGATGATGCTGCCAGAGAGCTACATAAATTACTACAGTGTTTATTCAAGGATGGTTTCTGATCGCTTACGTTTTAACAGCCGATGAGGAGCTCAGACTAATTTAAATGAGACAAAAAACGACCAGAAACAGTCCAGAGCATTTACTGCTATCCTTCACAATCAATACATATGGCTGTCAAATAAATATAGGGCCAGCATTCAGTGCACAAGGATAAGAAAAACTAACACAACATAAGGATAGATGCTTCATTGATAGTACCTGTAGACACAGCAGCAATCTACATCCGCACATGCCGTTTTTCTCCATGTGGAGGGTTTTGCCTTTAGCAGCAACATGTAACTTAAAGTTGTCAAATCTTAATCCAGCAATAAAAATATGAACTTTCACTCATTATTTCTTTCCCTTAAAGCATTGTATTGTGCCAGATTTTCCATAGCTGACTGAAGTTAATTCATGGAGTTCCTTCTAGGGCTGGCTGGCTGCATTCTGGGGGAGGCACAAAGAGCCCCCTTTAATTTGCCTAGGCCATACGTCCCTGTGACACCTGCCTCCCCACACCTTCTCAAGGCAGGGGGAGCAGCCATTTGACAGTCTACAGTTTCTGAGCACCCAAGACCATCAAGGTTTTCTGAAAATCTCATCCGAAAAGCATGGTGGTCTGCTAATGACATCCAAAAAGCAGTCACTCCTCTACTCTTCATAACACTCTTGTTCCTTCAATCTCTTAAAAGCGATTTCCTGCACTTCTTAGCGGAAATTACGCCTCCACTTTATTTTTTTTCCCTTCCTTTAAGGAATCGAATACATACAAAGAGTTTTATGGCACTATAGCCATTTTCCCTATTCCCAGTTTTCATTTTAGTTCCAGCAAAGATTAAATATCTAAAGCTACATTATGAACCTGCAAAACATACAGAAGCAAAAAGGTGTGTGTATCTACACAAGTTGGTATTGTGTATTCAAAAAGACATTTTCCAGATTTAAAAATATCCTTTTGTACAAAACATTGCTAGACTCTAAGTAACAGAGACAGACTAAAAGTCCATGCAGCGATAACAGCATAACATGATATACTCAAGAGGCCAAAACATCAGTATAAAGCAATGGAAAAAAACACTTTTGGAAATTATTTATATTAACTCCAGAAAGTATTTTATGAAACCATCAAAAATAAAGCAATAGGCAATCATATATATGAATATATTTTAACAGCAATTTCAAATGCAGTCAGAAATTAATGTTTTTTTATAGACATCTGACTTCTTTTTAATGAGCCATACTTAGTTAAATTCCTTCTTTGTACAGTACCAGGCCTACACTAGGAATGTTTTTCTAGCTAACTTTTTTTTTTTACTATTCACCTAATAAAACTCTTTGATTTCTCTTTCTACTGAAAAAAAGATATAATGAATGGCCTCAAGAAGCAACCTCAAGTTTTTATTTAGATTTCTTTATCACTCCATCATGTTTCATTTAATGCCAAGACGTTATTCTGACGGTTTAACTTCAATCAGCTGATACTAAGACATAGAAATTTGCACATGTGAAAAAGACATTTCCTACTCACCTAGTGTCTATTTCCTCAGGTTCCTAAGATACTTCGCAAAGTTTTCTTACAACAAGTTATCAAAGTTTTGGGCAAGACCTGATCATCATCCACTATCAACATGATTAAGTTACCTGAGCTTTGTGAGGATTTCATTTTTTTGAACAAACGAAAATATGCCATTGGTTTTGCCATGCAAGTACAGTACAAACACAGTGTAGATGCTCTTAGCATCTACAACTTGGTATATGAGAGAAGATACTGTATATGGCAGAGAGCTGTTGATGTTAGAATGTATGTCGATGCCTTCTGTGCTATCCAAAGAGCTGTAACCCACCTTCACTTTTACTTCTGTGTTCCTCTTGAATACATACCTTTTCTTTTTCCTCAGAGACCCACCCAGCAACATTAAATAATCAGTGAATGAATTTATGATACAAGCTTATAAAAGATGCAGAATATATAAAGGGGAATTCTGCTTTAACTGACAGGTGGTACATTTGCTTCCATGTCACTATTTTTGCCATGTTACACAACCTGCTTGCACCCACAGGCAAAAATATTGACTTGCTGATGATCTTTAAAGAGCTTCATGAACTAGAAAAAGAAATCATTCTTCTGTGTAAACCAAATTCAAGTCACAAGCCTCATTCAATCACACACAAAAATAGCTCTGAGTCATGAGTATTGTGTTTCTTCCCTCACTAGGAAATATAGAGAATTTGTGTGTGATCTTCTCCCTTGTAAAAAGACAATAACCTCTTCATTAAGACACATACTAAACACTGTGGAATCTTGTGGAATAACACCATCCGGTTGGGAAGTAGAGAATCAGCAAAGCCAAAGCTTTGTCCATTCTGCACTTTGATTGCCAACTCCATGCTCACTGCTCTGGAGAAGCAGTAGTTCTCCCTTCCGAATGGATGCTTCTTCCTGCCACACACTTCTCGAAACACAAAGTCTTACCATCAAGAGCGGAAGAGGCATGCCTGGAATGGGACTCTGCACGCGCCCACGGGCTGTAGCAGGCTACCCACGACACAGGATGTTGCTGGCAACCATAGGTTGCTTTTAAGCATCTTTCACCTGAAGGTCCAGTCACTATCACTTAAGAGAGTTAACACTGCACTTAAGAAAAGCTTTTAAGAAAGTAGATTTTTAACGTGTTGATTGGCATGACTCTAGAATACATGGAGTCCTACAATAATAACCACTAAATCTGTGGCTAACAGACATTTTTCATCTGCAAGCATCAACTATCCACCTATCAAATTATTTTGGGTAATTTTTTATTCCTCTATCAATTAAGTAGCCTCCTTGTTAGAGAATAATTTTTGATTTTTTTTTCTAACTTATTTGAGCTAAGTATGTAATGATATGCAGAGCAAATATCTTCAGACTTCTTAACTGCCCTTCGCTAGCTACTTTGGGGAAATGGCATCATTGGAAGAAATGCAAAGCACTACAAACTTCAAAAACCCTCCCTTACAGCTTTGAGGACTGATTTTAATTGGATACCAAAAACACAGGTTTCCTATTCATTTAACAAGAAGGGACTGGGAGGTGGGGGTGAGGAAGTAAGATCTGGGATTTCTGTTTTTTCCCATTA
The DNA here is from genome assembly GCA_013398735.1 of Nothocercus julius. Taxonomy (NCBI): domain Eukaryota; kingdom Metazoa; phylum Chordata; class Aves; order Tinamiformes; family Tinamidae; genus Nothocercus; species Nothocercus julius. Next base: position 3,039,380 of record VZSV01000039.1, on the reverse strand, counting down.
TACACATATTTTTTCCTGTGGCAGCTCTCCATAAAGGCAGTACACACTGAGTGGAATGTGCTTGGACTCACCCCAGGCTCTGCTGGGGCTGCTGCCCAGCAAGTCATCCTTGCTGTTCATCACTGTAGGGTGTGTGTGCAAAACCCAGGGGGCTGCCAGGAGGACACCACATTAATTTCATTCCAGAGCTCTTGTCATCAGAAGCCAGCATAGCTGAGACCCAGCCTTTAATTGCAATGGCACTCTCATACTGAAGGAGGCATTCAGGTATGGCATCCTTACTACTGGAGGAGGCATCTGACTCCTGATACGGGCTGAGAAGAGTCATCACATCAAAGCTAATTGCCTAGAAAATCTAATGACAGAAGGTAGATTTTTGACCACTGGAATGCGCAAAGACCTCTTACTTGAATTAGTAACTCCTACCACTATCTCATATCTTCAAGGTACCTTCTGTTTTTATTGAACTGCTCTCTGCTGACCTGACTTGTCTTGCTCTTGCACTTGCCAGTCACTCCTTTATCTATCTCAGCAGTTCTCTCTAGTTTTGCAAATTGGAATGGATTCCTAAAATGGGAGGTGTAACACACAGGCATTAGTGCCATGCCTGTAAGTAGTTTGAGAACGGTGTGCGGCTATTTGGAAGTCAGCTGTGCCTGCTCTAATCGCACATGTCCCTCAGTGCTGCAGAGAGAGCAAAGCCACCACAGCGGAGCACAGAGCAGGATCCCACCCAAGCAACAGAGAAGAAAAGAGAGCAAGTCTGGGGGCTAAGTGAAAGCAGAACTAAACAGCATTCAGAATTTGAAAGTGCAGTAACACCTCTCATATGGCTGTCAGCAAACAAGATGAAAATGTCTTGTTATTTGGAGAAAAAATATTGCTTTCACAGACAAAGAGAGAGAGAGAATTATAACTCTAATATTTTATAACTCACTCACAAAAATGGAATACCTCAACAGAGAACATAATTAGGTAAAGGTATCAGTCTTGAGAGGAATAAATAAATAAATAAATAAATAAATAAATAAATAAAAGCATTACCCAGGATAACGGCAGGTAAAGAGCCAAAGTATATAACTAGTTATATTTCCCAAGCAGCAGGCAGCACATTTGCTAAGTTTCTACATACAGAATCTACTCCTGAAAACACAAAGTTGCAGCAAATGCTGTAGAAAGAATAAAAAAGAAAATAAAACAAATCCTGCTTATTTGGCTGAAATAGGAAGTTAACAGAGTAATGCCAATCTGGAGAAAATTTAAATAATGCATTAGGGACCAGTTGCTACTTGTATACAAAATGAAGGAATCAAAAAAATGGTTATAGACTTAGGGTAAATGTGTCCTATACACGGCAAGCAGCAGTTTCACTGCAGACCAGTACTAAAGCAACCTGTGAATTCGAATTGCTCTGTAATACCTGCAAAGGAGGGGTGGAGGGTTCAAACAGAAACCACAACTCTGGCTGCTGGGGTGTTTTTAGTGTGGGAAATGGCCTCAAACTGCTAACAATTATTAGTGGTATGACACAGCCCGTAGAAATGGCAGGACACTGAAGGTACAGCAACCTGCAGGCAAATGCAGAAAGTCCAGTAACACTTTATGATAGCACCAACAAGGACTTTCTTGCCCTCCAGGTGAGTATTTGCGGTTTAATAGTATAGGGTATCTAAACTGTTTAATTTGGAGGAAATAAATGAAGTATTATTTTACCCCCTTTGTAAGTGCAAAGAATAAAACTGAAAATGGAGTTATGCAGAGTCATTTCACAACAGGATTATCACAGACTACTTAAATAGGTGAATTTGAGGAAAACCTCAAGACTTTTAAAGACTCTTACAAGGGAACTGCTGATTTCCCTGGGTGGCAATAGTGAGAAAATGACTTACAATGATAAGTAATGAATGCTACTCTTCTCAGCCATGTGGTGATAAGGTCATGCAGTCCTTGGTGGAAAATGGCTGGGAGACATTTTGGCAGGACAAAGACTGAAGTGTCTACAGATTTCATAATATTGCAACTCTGACCCTAAACAGAAATAAAGTCACCTCCTGTACAGGGCAGTGGAAGTATTTCAGGATGGCAGTAAAAGGCAGGAAAGCAGGAATTTTACTTCAGAATAGAGTGATCCCTATATTTTGCAGAGCTCATGAAGTCCCTTTGGAGCCTGTGATCTGGAAACTGTTCCAGCTGCTGCTGAAACTGGAAGAAACGTTACATACCCCAGCTGCTTATCACCACCTCTTTACCTGTCTCCCATACCCCTCTTGCCTCCTGGCAGAGGTGAATATCCCCGTTGTTCTGCCTTTTCAACTGCTCCTTACTTAGTCTGGTTCTGTAAAATAAGCCAGTTAAAAACTACAAAAACAATCCTACCATTAATAAAGCAAAAAGCACCTCTCTAAGGATGAATTTTTGGGAGGGCAGGTGACTAAGCAATATGCAAACACAGTGTACTGCCCTGTTCTGATCTATCCATAGCCACCCGTTACACAGCCTACTAGTAACTAAGAGTAATTAGGTTAATTTGCAGAACTAGTCTGTGGACGGGCAGATGTTTGTTAGACAGCTCTGCCGTCAGGACCAAGAGGTGCCAGTTGCTGGCAGCTAGAAGGAGAGCGGAAAATGAAAGCGCAGTCATCCAGAACACCTGCTCAAGGTCCAGCAGGGCCCAGCGTCCTCCAGCGTCAGCCGCAGGGAATGCATTGCCTCACTCGTTGCCGTAAGAAACAACAGCACAACATACGTCTGAAGCGATTGCAGGCTTGGCCGGTATTGCAATACTGGGTTTGCCTGGGATAGAAGAGATGTTGGCCATACTGACTGGAGGCCAGCACTTTTCCAAGGTTGGTATTGCTTAAAGCATCTTGAAGTGGGGACTAGAGGCAGTGCTAAGGGTTTTGTTAACATAAGTGAGGGTTTACTCCAGTATAGCCTGCTGAGTTTGTTCATTGCTATGCCACAGGTATCAAGGGTATCAGCACAGATGAGAAGAAATCTAATCCTCTATTTCTCCTTTCCTTTGCTTTTCTTTTTGCTTTTGCCTGAACCATATGAATCCTGATTTGTAAATCCATTTTGACTATGTACCATGCAGGGACACAAGCAAAAAACCTTAGAGGGTCTCACAGACTAGCCCTGTTGCTAATTTGCTCAGAGGTGCTATTTCTGTCCCTCCAGGCAGAGGAGGGTCTGTGTGCCCTCAGCACTGATAGATGCTGGTTTCCACTAAACTGAAACCAGGCTCAGCAGTTTCTGCTGATATTCCTGTTCCATTATTCTTAATGCAGAGCTGAATTCAAGTCTGTTTTTACTTAAAGCCAGGAAGACAAAGTGTTTACTAAAGCCAGCTGCTGTTCACAGGATAGCTTGACAATTTTATGATGGCCCTTTTATAATAAATCAAACACGCAGAGAAGAAGGCAATGACAAGTTAACATATGTATGTTATCTAATAAAACAAACAAAATATTAACAATGTAATAATATCTCCGCTGTGGTTCCAGGCGTGCTTGTGCTGCTTCTACTATGCCCTCATGCTAGTCAAATTCCTACTAATTTCACTCAACATCAGTGAAAGTCTGCCCAAACAAAAGTTAATTAGTGAGGGGATTACAAATGGAGCTGCTGTTGAAATGGAGAGACTCCACTTGCAACTCTTCTCTTTGGGTCTTGTGCAGGGTTCCTTTGTTTTTACCAAATCCAAGCCCTTCACCCTCCCGTTCCTGGCTCTTCATCAGCTGTGCCCTGGGCATCTGTGACCTCTGGGTTGCGCTGGTGACCTCCAGTCTGGCAGGAACCTGTCCCTGTTCTCCTGCTGCCAGCTCTCATCTGCGCCCTCTGCTACACACGCTGGGCTCCCACAAAATGATCTCTGAATCCATTACAGTTTCCTTCTTTCTCTTACTGTATGTTTCTGCTGTGGAGACTCCTCAGCCTCCATGAGTTACCAATCCATTAACATCCCAGGCCCAATTCAATTCATATTTATAAATAGCGTAAATGGATATGCGATTTCACTGATACAGGCACAGCTCTTAACTACAGCGATCAAAGTATTACAGAGACGACCTGTGCATGTCACTAGATATTGGGCTTTTACAACAGAGGTTTACACTGATGTTTTAAAAAGTAAAAAGAAGACCTAAACTTGAATACTCAAAATAATTAATGTTTTCCTATCAAGATAAAGGTACAAAAGACTAAAACTTCTCTTTCATTAGAATTCCTTTACTGAGACCAGTCCAACCTGATTTTCAAAAAGGACCTGCAAAAATCAGTTTTGTTGTTTCTATCTATTGTCAAGGTAGCAATTTTCCACTCAATTATTGATGCTCTGGAAATAAGATTGCAGCATTTTATATCCTTACATAGTGGCAGATCAGACAGTTCTTCTGAGAGAACTTTACAAGATGGTCCTCTGCTGCTATGCAGATTGTGCTGACAACTTTTGAATTTCCTGTGCTGGCTGCAAGACTTTTTGTCTTAGTGAGAAGTGGGGCTGCATAAGAATAACCAAGCTAAAAGCATCTGATTAGCTGATATGAACATTCTGAGTGATGCTGGGCACGTATTTTTTCAAGGAATGCCATTTCCTATTTACACCATCTCACAATCCCTTTCTGTACAAAACCTTAATAATACTCAAAATATACTCAATAATACTCAATATACTGAATATTGCTCAAAAATTACTTGCTAAATATAGTGAACTGTGAATCCTATTTGTGCTTTAAACAAAAATTTAAAGCAAAGCAGAAAAAAGGTGAAACACAGCCTTTTGGTTCATTTTAGGTTAATTAAACATCAAAATACTTTGTCAGAAAAAAATCTTCTAATGCTACTGGTCTTATTTGCCAAACACAGAATAGTCAAATTATCTTACAAGAGCCCATTATAATCAGTGGAACCTTTCAGGAGATTTTTGTGGTCTTTTAATCTGTCCTACAAAGAACATAATGAAACTTCAGTTACAGTGACATGAGCATTTTTTTCTCCTCAAGGAGGTTTATACAAACCACAGCTCTAGCTACAGTAATCCTACCTAGAATCCCCATTTAGAAGCCCTCCGTCCTCACCGAGGTCAGCAGAAATACCAGACAGAACAGCAAACTTAAGTTGTTCTTTGAAATAAAGGGCAGACACAGACACACATATTTATGGTATGAGGCCTTTTATCAGTTTCACTGAGATCTGGAGCACACTGTACAAACATGAGTGCTGCACTGGATTTTCCCCAGGTGAATATAAATCCAGAGATTATCACAGTAAAAGAAAGGGCCAGGGTAGAGTTCTACTGAAATTTGCAAATTTGCATCAAATTTTTGTCACAGATATCAGTCACCCCTAATTATGTTTTATAACTGTAAAACAAAACAAAACAAAAAAAAGAAGGTAGTTATCAACAATTTTCTATATCTCTTCCTCTAAAACTTGCTCAGTTTATTCAAATACATATCATTTTTTTAAAGCATATGGATTCTTCTCTCTTAAATATTAATGAAATGAAAATGCTAAGCAAAATGTATCTGTAGCTTGCAATGATTCCTGACAAGATGAAAAGCACATGTAGGCTCACCTTTTCACTCTTCTGGAACAGGACATCATCTGCTGGGTCTGGGAGTATCTGCATCCTAAAAAGATGTTCAGCTGCCTTTGTATAATCACCTGCCTTGCAAAACTTACGTTTTTGAGCATGGTGTTTTACACTTAAATGATGAATTACTAATGTTTTAACCCTCTCAACCAAAGGTCCTACAAGCTTCTGCAATCCAGTAACATTTTCTTCCAGTCTGTCTAGTCTTTTAACTTGCCGCTCTGCATTCCTGTTCATAGCAGAAAGGAATTTTTTCATTTTAAGGCAAAGTCTCTTCATTTCATCACTTCTCAGATTTTTAGGTCTTTCCATCTTGGATCCAGATTCAGAAGCTTCTGCCTTTACAATCTCAACGTCTTGTTCAACGTAACAGATTTTCTGAGAAACACTGTTGAGCTTCTTAAGAACGTTGTCTTGCAGAGTCAACACCTTATCTAATTTCTGTTCAAGGGAGGCAAACTTCATATCCATGACGTTAAAACTTTCAGATGTGCTGACATTATTGCTTGCAACATGAAGAATTTGGGGAGATTCCACTTCATTCTCAGGCCCGTGGCTTTGTAAAGCATTTCGATCTATTTTTTTGGCCAAGTTGTTGACCATAGATGTAGAAGAGCTCTGTCTGCTGGATGTCATCATTTTGCTGGTATAGGTATGGGGAGGAAATGCTCTGATGATCAGCTGCTTGAGGACAATATCAGTTGCAAAGGTTTCCCATCCAGTCTGCTCAGGCATACAGCCTAGTTTGGCAACTCCAGCTTAAGTAAAATAAAAACTGCTCTAACATATTTGACTAAAATAGAGGAAAAAGGCACCTAAATTATTTAGGAAGAATAACATCTTGGATTCTTTTTTTATATATCTGTTTCCAAATGAAGGGAATACAGAGATGTATATCCTAAATGCACCCGGCTCAATGACATCAGCCTAGCAGGGACAGAACTATTTGCACTCCAATGGAATTTGACAGCGAAAAGGCTACACGATATGTGAGAAGTATCTATGGGCAGAGACACCTTGGCAGTAGAGTTGTTGCTTTTCAAAAGTCTAGTATGTAATGTGATTCCTGTTCCAAAGAGAATAAGGAATCTTACAGGGACCCTAACTGTGGCTGCTTGAAATTAGTACATCTGAAGATGAATTTTGCACGTGAAAATGTCTACTGCTTGAAAAGCCTCTTCTACCAGGAAGGAAGTTGACAGAGTTGATAAATGAGAAAAGCATTACAGAAAGTGAAAGAAGGAGACACTGGAACGCAGATATTGAAAAAGGGTCAGAGCCACTCCCTCTACCCTATATTTTGACTACAACATTTCTAGTGTTTTATATACACAAGCAATTCAGATGCACAGAAATTTAATTTACAGACAGTATCTTAGTTTTCTTCTGCATTTATTGAGTGGGCTAATTTTCCACAAATGAAGATGGTCATACATTTTGCCACAGTCTTGTCATACAAATTCCAACATATAAAGTTTGATAGAGAAACTCAGTTATCTGCTTTGTTTCACCTGCGAGGAAACTTCTCCCTGGAAACCAATCGTTAGTAGTTATGAGTCTAACAATCTGTGTTCTGCTTTGCAAAAGGCTTTCATTTTTCAGGAATGCAACACTGGCAAACAAGAATTGTCATGACTGAGAATGGGACTACCCTTAGGTGTAGGTCAGAACTGCTGTTAATTTTTCATGATGGTTAGAATAATAAAAACAGAATAATAATAAAAACGAAAAAAAATGAACTCTTTCTCATCTCAAGTCAACCATATTCTGCATAAGCAAGAGGCCATGCCAGCATGAATCACCTAGTTGAAAGAAAACTGCCTTTTAAATGCAAGGAAAAGGCCACTTCGGATAAATGTCTGTTATAGATTGACCACATGTAGGTCAGTCTGCACTTGTGCTGTATTTCTTAGCGAAACCAACATGTAAAGCCAGCAAACTAGTTGGCAAACAAACAGACATTTGCCCTATTTGAAGGATCAAGAGCTTCTTTTGCGATCCTAGGGAATAATTTCTTCTGTGCACCTCAGATTCTTCGTCCTTTAAACAGGGAACTTGAGGGTATTTAGGTAAAGCACATATCAAGTTTTGAGTAGGTAATGCACTAAATTTCCTTTCAAAAAACATCTGCTAGCTGGATAAAAATCTGAAAGATCTTCTCTTTATTTTTAGGATCAAAATATCTTTTCTACAGTCAATCACAGCTGAAGTTTTAAAAAGTTTCTAAAGACATTCTCGCACAGTCATTTATGAATCAACATGTCTATGTTGATAAGCTAGTTCAGGAGCTGCCACTTGCTCTCAGGTTGCCATAGGTTAATAAAGGCAAAAAGTTCCTAGGTACATTTGTCACCTTCTGAGGGCAGCCTGTGAGCCTTTCCCTGAGTGAAAGGTGAACTGTGTCTGTGCGTGGCCCTAAAATGTGGATTGAGGTATCTTCTTTACATAACAGACATTACCCAGAGGGAAAAAGCATGTGTTATTGTGTATAGCATATTCTCTGAAGAGGCCAGGAAGGTTAAATGATTTTAAAGTCAGGAAATGGTGCAGAAAAGAAAAGACAGAGTTAAGCAATCTGTCTTTCATGGAAGAGTAATATACGGGACAGCAGCTAAAAAAAGACAGCTATGTTGATGCAAAGAACATCATGGAAGTTGCAGCAGAGAGCACTAAGTTTAAACCCCTTAGCATTCTTCTGTCCATCTCTGTTAGATGCATAAACTAAACTCTCCTGACAGTTTGTGTACAAGAGGGGCTCCTGACATCTACAGAAGCCCCTGTTGTACACAAAGTTCTGTCTGCAAAATGGTCAGATTTGAAGAACCATTTATCTTGGAGGAAACGTGCATGCAGAAGTTCACTGGGGGCTTCCCCTCTGCCCCCACCCTGGACCCTATCCCCTGTAAAAAAAATAAAATAAAAAAAGATTAAACGTTTTTTGTACATCGACACCCATCCAGGCAGGGCTTCTGGTCTGGTGGATTTCTTAGAGAAAGCCTGTCAGCCACAAGGTTCTTCTCCAAAATGAACATTGTTTTGTAAAAGTAAAGAAATGATTAAAAAAAGACATACAGATAGTAATGGTAAAATCATGTGTTATATTACTGTGCATGGCCACACATGTTAAACATTTAAAGCTCTCCTAACAGTTGTCCAGGGAAATGTTATGTGAAATACCTCAAACCAAAACTATAAACACTAATAAAAATGTTAAGCTCTGTGAGGCAAGATCCTATTATCAAGTATCTTCTGTGAAGTCTTCCTGATTTAATATTATGCCATCGCACACATAAATGCCAGATGCTTTTAAAATGTAGAAAGCAAACTATACGAGTGCTTTATTAAAAATGTATCAGTTTGCTTTAGTAGCCTGAAGAGTCTGAAGAAGTCTGAAGTGAATTGCAAGAGAGAACTGCTCTTTAGGAGTTAGAAAAGGGGAATCAATAAAAGAAATCTGATCTCAAGTTTTTTTCTGGTCTTGAAAAACTCTTGCTAGTAACTTCTTCAGGTCTGGAAAATTATAGGCCCTGCTGCTTGCCATATAAGCTAGAAATAATTATACATATTCTAATATCTTTCAGGAGTTCAGTGAGAATCAATTGCTTAAGGTGAAGTCTTCTGCAATAAAGTAGTTTTAAAATGGTTTTTATTTCTTTGTGGGATTATTATTGCAGCTAGATGTTGAAATTAATAATATTATATGATAATCAGTAGATATATTTTTAATAGCCAAATATGTGGATTCACTATCCACTAATAACGGAAATACTCTCTCAGCAACTATACATATCACTAACCCACAATGTCTGTATAATGTTTTTATTATTTTCATCTTATAGCTTTCAGTGATGCCTGATTCTATTACAGCAGTTTTCTTCCTTTATTCTTGCATTTGGCAAGTATCCATAGGCCACTTCATTAATCAGCTAAGCTTTCACTCCCATGAAATTTTAATCCTGTTGTTGTATAATCATCCTTAATAAAACAACATAAATCTGCCCTGCAATCCACAGCACGGAGTGACACCGTCTTCCTGACAGCTAGAATGGATGCAGAATTGCAATAGCTGTTACCCGGTGCCTACGAGGCAGAACTGTCTTGCTACCTCATGTATCAAATTTCAGGAATCAAAGCACCTTAAGTGACTCTGACTTTTGAAACTCCTGAATTTTGTCTTTTGAGGGAAAAAAAGTCACCAAATGGACTGTGTGATATTTTCCTCATTTGCACCTTCTCTCCTCTACTCTCAGTATTGCTGTACCCTAGTCAATTGTTAGGTTAGCTCAGCACCAAAATCACTAACAAGAGATTAAGGATATGAACTGCAGTAATGGTTACGCTTTATGAAAGGAAAGAAACACACTCAACTAAAATACTGTGAAAACAACAGGTTTTGAACATGCCACCATTTCCCATATGCACAATGTTACACTTCAGAATAGTAACACCAGGCCAGCACATCATGCAGGTGATGATATAAGTCCAAGGGCTAATATAATATAGTGCTAACCAACTGTGAAAAAATACGGTATTTAATAAATTGCAAAAAGACTTTTATTTCTTCTTACTGGTCAATTGATGCTAAATTCTTTTAAATAGCTTAATATAAGAAACCTCAGGATAACTCTGCATTTTTTTTTTAATTGATTTGAAACAGGCCTTAAAGCTGCATATGTAATTTTCAGAGTATACAGATGTTATCTATAGTTGGAAGAAACAGAATGAATACATTTCAGTAGCAATAAATAGATTGCCGTCATGGTTTTCACATTTTTATCTATGTGGTTTCTGGGAACAATACAATGAGTTTGTTAGCGATGCAATAAAACTCCGTATTTCGAATTCATGTTACATTTTTGAGCAGATGACTATTTAGGTTCAAATCCTGACATTAGATGGATGAGTATAGATAAAGGGATTAAAGGACAATGGACAGATTAGAGAAGTAAAAATCCTTTCTCTCTTGAACTCAGACTTCCACCAATGTTAATTTCTTTATACATCTGAATATGAGCAGCTGGCTGTCACTAGGAATTACCACAGATAAGTCAGTTTGCTAGACCAGCTCTTGTAGCTGTCTGTTTCTGAAAGACTAATCTCTGACCACACTTTAACAAGCTATGTAAGACAAAAGAACTTTGTTTTCCATGACATTTGAATGTCAGTCTCATATTTATTATGGCCACACATCATTAAAAAACCCTGCTAAGACAAAAATATCCAAATAGTCTAAAATCAGTAAAAAGTTCTAATATTTGCTTTCTCTATTTCCCATGCGACAATTGATCGATACACAGCAAGCTTGAAAACAGCTATCTGTTTGGAAAGGTTGTTCACTTAGTTTGCAAGACTTTTCGGTCCTTTGGCCATACTGCCGAGATGTTAACCATCCTGCCCTTTATTCTCTCCTTCTACTGCACCCACGCTAAAGGCAGGTTTCCCTTTCTCCTCCCCTTCTTCTTCCTCCCAACCCCAGCCCCTCAGTTTTTCTTTGCTAGAGCTTTTTCAGTTCAGTTAAGTTCAGATCAATATTTTATATTTCCTACTCACTAAAGGCCCAGACAGAGCACCTTGTAAATTTATGGTTGCTGGAATCAAACATTATAAACAAGAGCGCAAGTGGAAATGTTTGAGTTGTAGAGTCTAATTCCAGTTTTCTTGGGCTCTAAGCCATGTACTGGGATGCGCTGCCCTTCGTCTAGCAATGCTATCATTGAACTTTACCAGCAAGAGAATGCAATGCCATGTTAGTCAACCTCAAACAGTTCTAGAGAAATTATCTCCAAAATTCACAGGCCCAATTTGATATTTTACTATTATGGAGACTTTGGGTGTTTTTCCACCTTTCTTCTCCCAGAAATGAAAAGGGAACACCTGCTACGCATGATTTCGCAGCACGTGTATGGCACACGCTCCACACTCCAGCCATCACTCGGTTGTACGGGTAAGTGGCATATGGACCTTCTGACATTTCTGTACCTACGTCCTGGCAAGGATCAGGTTTGGACTGAGTATATACAATTAGCTCTGACTTACAAGTGTTAAATTACGCCAGGCCACTGTGACCTCCACCCTCAGAAAAAAAGACATCAGGAACTAACCTCCCTCGATCACTCAAGAGATGTATTATATGAAATTATCTAAAATCCAAGGGTGGATAATCATGTATTTTGAGTTATATACATATTGATTTGTCTCACACATTCATTTCTAAAATAGTGGGAAGCTCTGGGTGAAAATCCACAGACTTCTTTGCAGCTAAAAGTCAATGTGTAGCAAATACAGTTCTTGAACATGCATGCAAACTTGTCTCAGACACTGAGACTATTCTGAAAAACTTCCATTGCTGGAATTTCCATAGACTTCCTAAGCAACCTATTACAATACTGACAATTTTCTCTGTTGGAAAGCTTACCTAAACTCTAATCTCAAATTCCTTTGATGCAATTGAAGTTGATTTCTTCTTGTTCTATCCATGCATGACAAAAAGAACTGTTTATTCCTGCCTCCTTTGCAGATGCCTTTTATATATGTGAAGTTTATTACTGCATCTCTTTCTGGAATCCTCTCTCTATATTATATATTTATAAATATATTACTATTTTCTAGAAGTGATCAGAAAAAGGCAAATTTTTAATGACTATTTTTCTGGGAAAAAAAGCTTTACATGAAAAGCAGGTGAAAGCATACAAAATGTGGGGAAAATGTATAATAAACTCTGTGAAAATGGTGGAGTTTAACATGTTATGCTGTGTCCTATGTAACAAGGTAAGATTTATCTATCCTTTGAACATACTGACTTCCTCTTCTATTAAAAAAAAAAAATTCTCCAATCCAAAAATAAAGTCTAAGGACAGAAAAAAAGAAACAAAATCAATTTAGCAACTGCATGTAGCAACTGTAAATTTTTCAGTAGTTCAAATAATGCGATTATCTACTGATTTATATTAAATGACTTAAATTAAGACCTTTATTAGACTATTCTCATGTACAACAAATTCTAATACAAATTTATCATTCTAATGCTGTATCTTTTTCAGAACCTCTGACCATGAGAGATGCATTTCTTTTTTTTTGCTCAAGAGGCCATAGGACTTAGCAGAGACTTCTAATAATATTTGTATCTTTAAATCATCATTTGCTTTTTACATATAAATCACGTCTTTGGATTTTTTTTCCCCTTTGTGACTTTGGTCATAAACTGCAGATGTCCCTAAGGAAGAAGGCTGCCTCCTGTAATCACTTGCAAATGAGGTACTCCGAAGACGACCTTGGTATCATTTACAGAATATTTTTGTATAAATTGCCACAGCCTCAAATAAGAAACCAATTTAGGCTTTGGGGCACAAGAGAGTCACTATGTAAAATCTCCAGGGTTTGCATATGCTAATCATGGAGCAGAAAAAGCACTGCACACGGAATTGCACAAGGGGCAGTGAAAGCATGTCTGCTCTTTCTCTGGTACCCAACAACAACAGAAGCTTACAGCTGCTCAGCTCTGAAAGAGATTAGAAAGCAAGCATGAGAGCTATAAAACAGACTCTGAAAGTCATGCTGTTTACTGAAAGTCCACAGATGTCAGTGATGGTAGAACAAGAAACCCATTCTGTTTTCCCACCTTCTTTCCTCCCAACCCCTCCCAGCCAAAAAAAGATAGGTCAACACATATCAGGGAATTTATCCAAACTGAGTCATTTCTGCAATCGGCAGTCATGTTGGACTCCTTCACCATGGGGGTTGAAATAACCTCATGCCCAAGATTAAGTGACATACTCTGTCATAAGTGATATACATTTATGGTTCCCCTGGGGTCTGCCCAAAACATTAGTCTGGAACTCTGCTTAAGGTCAGAAAAGGAAACAGCTTTATACAGGGTGGGAGCATAGAGCAAGAAAATTCTGGCACTGAACTTCACAAGGTAGAGCTAGGGAATTTACAGCTCCACAGGGCTCTCTGCATACAACTACTCTACGACCTGCTAATTAATTTTGAATGCTGACTTCCTTCACTCTAATATCCTTGGTAACTGAGTAGCCTAAAGACACCCTAGTGATAAATTATGAGCACAAGTTCCCAGGACAAACTACAGAGTGATCCTCGTTGCAGGTCAGTGATCAGTCTGTAGGCAACATATGCTGGCTGGAAGTGCTTTTTCTTAAGTGAAAAGCCACTGCATTGTGCATTACACTGGGAAATAAGGATTAGAGTCTAACAGTTGTTTTCTACCAAGCTTGTTTATTTCCCTCAAAATTTTACAGAGTCTTTATAGACTCAGATTATCTGGGAATGGGAAATATAACAGCGCTTCATTACAAAATGCAGAGAAGTCATCTTAAGGCCTTTGATACACACAGTGGCAAGATTACCACCTTCAATATCCAAAGGTCTCTGAAAGTGTTCGTATGTTGACTTTATGCAGGAAAAAAAAAAAAAAAAAAAAAAGGAATTGATATGTATAACTCACATCTAACATCTAACTCCTTGAAGATTAAAATGATAATGGAAGACACTACCTATATGATGGAAGTGATACTCCTTGTCCTCTGGAGTGCTGCAAATCTCTTTCACATAGGAAAGCATTTGCTTAGCACAGGCATTTCCACTGCAAGTTGCATGGTGCAACATTTATCCAGGTTAAGCACAATTAACATGTACAGGGCCTCAGAGTGTAATGGGTGCTTTGGGTGAATAAGAATTGTAAAGTGCACACAGAAGCCACTATAATCAATGTGCCTATGCTTAACAGTTGAAGTTAAGCTTAAAGCGCTTTACGATCAAAGTGCACAATGTTCTTATATTAAGGATTAGTCTCTGCTATTATCATCTTCTGCTGTCAAGGTATCACTTCAGGGTGCTCACCTCTGCTTAGCTGTCCCTATTTTACTATACTAAAAACAAATCTCAAGACCAAGAATTTCTTAAAGATGAAAAATACTATGTGATAAACAACCCATTACTAGCATAAAACTCTATTTCCAGGAAGCCTGTTTAAAGGAAAATTCCTGACTTTCTGAGGCTAAAGCAGAGGTGTCATAACTCTGAAACAGAGCAATGAAAGAAGTACTGTCTGCAGGTGCAGCAGGAGCTGTACCTCATTTCATCTGCTGGGTAGACTGGTTAAAGTCTTTGGTAGCGTTCCAAAACTTTCTGGCAGCTAGCATCCTGTATTAAAATTTATAAACCACTAAAGGCCTTTTCTTACAAAAAAGTTAATTCAGGATGGATAGCCTGAAAAGACTTGAAAGGGACAGTCATCAGAAGTGGTTATATGGAAAATTGGATGTAAGTAACACCTTTTACTCCATCAGAACTAAAAATACAGCTAACGCAATTTCAGTGAGAAAGGGAAGGTTTATTGATTAAAGGTTCTTTAAAAGCGATGTGAAGAAGAGCACCCAACTTGTCCGGCCTATGGGGACATAAAAGTTTTACAAGCAATGTATGATCTCTCTCAGGAGAAACATATTCACTGATCAGCTCCACGTCTTCCTTATGGCTGTGAAACTCATCTATGGCCCAATCCAGGTTGGGCTCTGTGCACATCCTCTGCGGTGGCTGCCCACCCTACGGGGGGAATATCAATAAAACAGTCCAGATGCCTGTGTATTTCAGGCTGCTTCATGATCATCTAGCTCTGTGAAACCAATCCTTTGTAACATAAGGTTATTAAATACCCTTGATTCATTATGAGCTGACCTACTGTTTTCTTTGCTGTGAGAACACTGCAAAGATTCAGTGCTGAGGCTAGTGAGGGCTAGTGGGTGCCCAGTATGACAAGCAGGGGAACGTAGTGCTCTTCTAATAAAATAATTTTGATCCGTTTTCGGCTGTGGTGGTTTGTTCCCTGCTGCCTTCTGCTGGAGACTGGTTATGGAAGTGTAGAAGTGAGAGGGAGGCTTTGGGGTTTTTTTGCTTGTTTGTTTTTTGAAATATCAATAAATTCTTCTAAAACTACTACTTGCCTATATCTACATTATATACTAGCAAACAAATTACTTTTTCCTGCTCCAGAGCTCAGTACTGCATCACAAGCAGGAATCCACTCTGCAGGTGAGCCAGGGGATTTGTAGTTTACCCAGACAGGCTCTGCTAAAGCAAATAATTCTTTGGCAGTGTGACTGCAACCGCAGCTGGAACAGGCTTAACTAAGTAAATCAGCCTGAAACGCTGGGTGCAGAAAACACCTTGACCCATTTCTTCTTCTAGAAAATCTGATATCAAAAAAGTGAAATAAATGGTTTATTCATACTTAATATAAATGTCAGAATCCTTGATTAAGTATAAGGAAAAGAAGCCTGAGATGTATATACTGAAGACTGGTGTTTTTAGGGAAGGGGTAATTGCAGCTAACTTTATTTGCAAGGTCTACTGATTTTTGTGTGTATTTGCTGATATTTTAATAGATCATAACTTGCGTCTGGCAACTTACCATACCTTACATTTATGGTTTGGGGGAAGAGAATTTAAAGAAAGGGTGTTACTTAACTCTTTCTTCTGAACTTTTTCTTCTGAACCATATTAACATGTCTTGAAATCCAGGAAATTGTATTAAGTATTGCACTTTTTTTGCCCTTTGGTTGGCTTTTTTTAAAAACAATATAAAGAGTACACTCTGCTCAATTCTATACAACAACACGAATGGACATGAGACAAAGGTCACAGAAATGTCCCTCGCTGTGTCCCTGCCCAGCTCAGGGTGCGTGGGCTAATGGCTTTTTGGATTGCTGGATATTCTCAGGGACAGAAATGCCTCTCAGCTACATGTCTCCCGTTGTTGCTGTTTTCTTTTCATGGAGTGCTTCATCACAAGATGAAACATGGCAAGCTTTTAAGCTTATAGTTGATCTTTGAAAGCCATCAGAATCACCACTTATTTTTGTTTCTTTTAACCCCCACATATTCCACCTTAATGATCATTCCAGATGCCTGCCCACGTGGCTGCAAAGATGAACCATACTCAGTGCCCAACCAAAAACACTCAGGAAAAAATATCAATAACCATCTGAAAGATCCTTTGTGGTACTTATTCAATTACCTGGTAAGATCCAGAAAGAAACATGGTAGGTGGCAGGAGACTAATATATCAAATAAATAAACAAATATCCAAATATCTCTTATGATAATGCCTTTCATTCTTTCATTTGGCAGGCTTTATCTCTTCAGATCGAAACTTTCAAAAATGTACATCAGTCTTGGGCTTAATGCTGTTAGAATTTCCAAATTAAATAATAAACTCATTTCCAGGAAGAAAAGAAAAATGTATTGCGTGGATTAAATATATTTTTATTGCCATTTACATAGAAACTGGGGAGGGGGGTCTTGGTGACAATTACCTGCTTTTGCTAGTTGAATAAAAAAATCACTCAGACCTCACTAACTACTAAGACCCTTATTCCAAAGATTTTTCAAATTCTGTTGGTAGCTACATTTGGATTGCACAGAGTCTGGGCAAGATTTTCCTTGCAGTTGCTCTTCTTAGCTTCAAGAGACTGCTGTGGCGCTGACAGATGCACACCTACACACGTTATTTTCTCCTGTGCTTTCACTTCTGTCTAAGACATTACTCAGGTGACTGCCTGAATAGACTGATAAAGAATCAGATAATTGGAATGAAGTGAATCATGCAAAGAAGATACACTTACGGGGAAGAAGCAAAATCCTGGGAATTTGCAAGGAGGGCCAGTGAAAAATAGCATCTGATTAGATTATAGGACATACAGATGGGACATTCCCTCCCATAAAAATGAGAGGGAAAACTCTGAGGTTGTTTATTTGCCATTTTTTGATTTCTGAGCACTCTTCTTGGCAAGGAGTGTTCCTTAGGTCAGAAATAAAACAACAGCTTTATCATTCAGTAAAGAAGATGAGTTGAGTTTTTACTTCATAGAAATCCTGTGAGGAAACTGCTCTCAGAGGTCAGTTTGGGCATCTGATAAGCAAAATAACCTAAAAAGCACACAGCTAGATTAAAGACCCGAGAACCAAAGCACCACTTCCCTACCTTAGTGTGTAGGATACATAAAATCATATAGTATTTAAATTGTTTGGTCTTTGGGAGAAGCCCAACTGGCTGAGGAAAAAGAGTGCTTCCTTTGGCCAACCATAGCTTGTCCCAGACAGAAGTTTCTTTTCACAGAAATTTTATCAACATGTAATGCTGATTAGGTGTTTGGTTTGAATAAACAATAAAGTGAGTGCTACAGAAGGTGTCTAAATAAAAAGGAGTCTGGCCTTACGAATTCATTAATATTCCACTGCTGAAACAGTATGTTTCAATCTGCAAAAGTGGAGGGTATATACTTAAACGCCTGAGTTCATGTAACTTCACCATGAGCTTTCTGCTACTTCTCTGTGAGAAAATGTGAAGCAGTCTTTCACTGGATGTTCAGAGAATGCACACATTGTACTTGCTGTTTATTGCCGCCTGTTCTGAATTAAATTATCGTGCACACGTGCAGGCTACTGCGGTGGAAGTTTTAAGCCTTTGCTAAGTCCATGCTGTGGGATTCAGAATGGGTTTTATGAAGGTGATTTTATGATAAAGACACAAGAGTTGAAGTACGATACATTTAGGAAGGAACTCCCATACAGATGGACAGAACAGGTGCCAGGCAGCCCTTTCTAAGAGCACTCATGTCTCAGTGTGCTTTACCATCTGAGATTAGGTGCATCCAGAAGCATTTCTGACTGCTCTTTAAAGGTCTTTTGGGAAAAGTTTTGTGTGCCGTTTACTCCTCCATGTGAAATTCGGATGTGCCTGCTTGAACTTCAGGTGAAAATAACTGTGCTATTATGTTATCAGAACAGGAACTTTCTGAAAGCTGCAGAGAAAATGGCTCTTCTCTGAACACCTCTTGCAGGACTAAAGCCACATACACCAGTTAACAGGCCTAGTGTCTTCGCAAAGCAGGTGGTTAAAGCAAGCATTGCCCTTAGGAGAGCCTCAGGGCTCTCCAGAAGCTTGTCCAGCAAAAAGGGAGACAGAGTAAAAGCCTCTACCCTTGTCTGTCCCCCTTTCTCTACCATGGTTGCTTTTCTTTCCTTATTTGAGAGCTGAAAAGGTGGTGATGATGTTTATCCAGTGCAGTCTCCTTGCACCAGCAGCCTCCGTTGCCTCTGCATGGGGAGGGACCATTGCACTTTGCAAGGTTAAAATAAAAATAAACAGAGAACAGAAAGGTTAGGACTCTTGCTGCCTTGCACAGCTGCTCATAACAAACATGTATTATGCAGTAATATAATGTCTCAAAAATGTTTATAAATAGGAAACAGATTTGAAAAAGCAACAAGTTTGAGAAACATATTTATCAATTGTAATGCAACTAAAATTCTGTAGGATCTTTTGCATTTTTCATATGTGTTTTCAGCCCAAATTATTACCTTTTTTTCTTATAAAGAAAATAAGGAAGCTTAACATTACTTTGAATAAGTTTGTTGTATTTACTTGACTGGAAGACCAGTTCTAGATTCCTGAGTGTCTAGTAACTCTGCTCTGGGACAGGGAAACCTGAGAAGAGCACTCTTGTTACGAAACGAACTCTCCGCTTACCTCAGAGGCCCTCCGTCTCTTCCCCTGACCTATCCTCATCTGCTCCTTATTCTATTTGTAGAACTCAAATAATGTTACTCGCTCTAATTTGATCACAAGTTCTTGGGCTTCATACAGAAACCACCTGACTGAATTCCACGGCCTCTGCCCTGTGGAAGGGCAGAATGGACGACCAAAATGGTCCTTTCTCACTCTATGTGCCTGCTGAAAGATAATATTATACGCTTTTTTTTCCTTTTAAAAACTCTGCAACTGATCTTTGGGATCACACCATTTAAGCTACACCATTTTTTTCTTGTATTTGAAGAGAAGTCATAGGTGGGTAACACCTTACCTAACATTCTACCTGGCTTTTATCTCCACCTCAGCAACGCAGCCACCAATTTGTATTGTCACACTGGTTAAAGCCAGACATAAACATAAGAAAAATGAAGCTACAGAATCTGTAAAAATCATAAATCTGATTCTAGTCACCAAAAAGGAGTCTTTTCTACAGTGATAATCAAAGCTAAGCATCCCCTATAGCAAAGGGAGAGAGAAAGACATTTCTAAAGGGCAATTTGGCTGCATTAGAGTGGAGGACAAATGGGAAGAGCTGCCCTTTGGTTGTACTTCCCTGCCTTCTAACTAAAGAAGAGCACTTGACTTTTCAAAGGCTATGGATAGAGACAATTAATCTCACTTTTTGCCCTCACTTCTAAGCTCAACAACACTCAGAAAACAAGCTGTCATCACTGCAGAAACTTGAATTGTGGCTTTTAGCATAGTTTGAATGCTGTTAAGGGCAGTCTGAGTGGAACTATGTAGTTGTCCAGTACATTCTGAAATGAGATTCTGGCCTCAGCCTTGGTTAAGAGACAGTTCTTCAACCCCACTTGAGTCTTCAATGCTATTGTGTTATGCTGTAATGACAGTGAACAATAAAAGTCTCTTCTTGGCAAAAAATTTAAGTTGTTGGGCTTTGATTTTGTGAGACAGGGCTGATGGTATTTTCTATCATGACTTTCTTTAAAACATCCATTAATCTTTCTTGGACAAATGGTGTTAGCAGGAATCATGTTGGGTTAGACATTACCCTACGGATGTCAAGTATATGAACACTGATCAGAAATCACAAATTATTTCCTCATTCTTCTTGCAAAACAGAGATTGGCGTTATGAAAGGCACTATTCTGGTCAAAACATCAACCTTTTGCTCTTTAGAAAAGCAATTGTCATGAGCTAGCAAAAGACCATGCTCTTTGCAAAGGTAGGGCAATTTCACACAATAATCTCACTTTGCAATTGTGCCACACTATTTGATTTCTTCTTAGTCTGCTCAAGTCGTCTCATAAAACAGTTCATTTCTCTTTCTCACTCTCTTTTTTTTTCTTCTCATGTGTTTTGAAAGAACTATGTCCTTTCTAACTATAGTGCTTTTGCATTAATCTTGGTAATCACTGAAAAATTCTACCCATGCCTGTAAATAGTGTCATGGCTCTAGGAAATCATGACTGCTGTGACAAGATGAATGGGGAATTACTGCTATTTCTGCAAAGGCATGAAGCGGGAGATGCTCAGCAACAATATTGCAAACAAGTTGCAAGAGAGGAATAATAGATTTTTGTACTGATTATTTGTTGTAGAGCTTAGTGTCATTGCATGTTGTGGAGGCAGCACGGTAAAGCAGGCAGGAAAAAAAAGAATAGTAGGAAGAATCTTACCTCATGTTCGTATTTTTTAGATCCTGGTACCAGCCATTTGTAGCTGAGATACTGGTCTAGATAAAATTTTGCTCTAAATGCAGAATACTCTAATGGAAGCCCCTACTTAATTGCTTTTAATATTTTCCTGCTCTCACTAGAATATACTGGAAATATTCATTACTTCTAGGTCTGTCTTAACCAACAGGATGGAAGATGTTGTGTTCTTTGGTCTCTCTGCAGTCCTTCATGTACCTGGAACCATTTGGAAGCCTTGCAGTGAACTCATTCATCTTTTTGTCTGAGGGATTCAATTGTGGGACAGATGCACTTTTAGCTATTTTTTTCATCTCATACTGTATAAAATTAACAGTGATTAACAGCAGTACAAGTATGTATTACCTGACTAAAGCATATGACTCAATACGACCTTGATAAGCTCATTGGAGCTAGTCAAAGAGTTTTAAAACAAAACCCTGGAATGTGTTGGAAGAGAAGGGCTTTGATGAAAACCTGAGAGAAGGCTTTGATGGACACCAGAGAATATGCTTGTTTCAGATAAAATTAACTGAGGAAGAAGGTAATCCAAGCAATGTTTGTAACCCCACTAGAATAAGGCCTATCTGTTTTTCTGTTCAGTTCTTTGCTTATTGGACACCTCTCTCCTAGAGAACAAAATAATTACAAGGAAACTGACAATCTCATGAAATGTGCCAGATTATAAATTTCTTTGGAAACTAACTTTAGCCAGCTAGGTTAGTCAAAGCCTTTGTTAGTTTCTGGAAATGTACTGACTGAATCTAACTATACTTGTAATTATGAAGCAGGATCAATTAAATTTGGCATAAAATATGTTCTTATGTGCAGCTATGGAAATCTGGTTTTGCTTTCCATTTTGCTTTAAATGCTAGGTCATGCTGAACATGACATACAGAGTTAAGGCAGAGATCAAGCCAAATACCAGCATGAAGCTCTGACAACAGATATATTTGTTGGACTCTGCATAGATTTTTTTTAGTGTATTTCTCCTTTTATTCTTTTCCTCCTGTTTCAACTTTTTCTCCTTGCCATTTTCCTTAAAAGACAGGCTTTCTTAATTCTGCACGGTATGTGCAGAATGCAGGCAAATCTTTCAGTTCTTTGGTTTTGCTGTATTGGCCATTTCAAATTTATTTTCAGTGGTAAACATGCCACAATGGGAAACATCACTATATATCACGTAGCTGTGATCAGACAGATCAGGTCTCAGTAATTTTCCTAATGGACATCCAGTGTCAGAGATCAAGCATAAAGGATCAGGTGTCGGGATTGCCACGGTCCGGAATCAGGTGTCATGGATCAGGACTGTAAGTGCAAGGAAGCCACAGGGCAGGGAGCAGATGCTGTACTCAAGCTCAGAGTGGGGGGCTGCTCCTGGTAGCTTCATCACTGGGCATCGACAAGTAGCATAGCGTGCAAAGGCAAAGTGGTTAAATGATCGGTCTCTCAAGTGAGCACACATATTCTTTGCCAAACACTGATTTAGTCTTATAGTATCTTTGTCCAGGAGGCAGTCTCTGGGCAAGCAGTACAGCTTGTGCAGTTAATCCTTTTAGAAACTGCTAGTAATGCGTTTTACTTGCTGCTCAAAATATACATACACTTTTCAAGAAGATGCACTGAATGCACATAGTGCCAAGGAGAAGTCCCAAACTTACAGTGCACCTTGACTCCCAAGCTTAGCTGAAACTGGGTATTGTAGTTTAATGGAAAAAAGAAATAAAATTGGAAACCACTACTATGAACTTTTAAAAATAATCCAATAAAAATAAAATATATATATAAAAACAGATTTCTTCTGATTTGTTTCAAGTTTCAGTTTTTAGAGATCAAGGAAAAATATGATCTCAGAAAAGTAAGGTCAGGTCTATGTTCAAGACCTGTTTGATATGTATTACCTTGAGCAAGCTGCATAATACTTTTCTGATTCAGTTTTTCCATTTTTCTAATAGGAATAATAATACTGTAGTATTATCCAGAGGAGACATAAGATGTTTCAAGAGTTTTGAGACTGGATGAAGTCATCAGGCCATGAAAATGCAAAAACTTATTATAATAAAAGCTATTCACAGGAGCATCTTCAATTTGGAAGTGGAGTGTGTGATACGTTCCATACTACAGAAAGAACAATTATGCCTATTCTGAGCAATGATAATTAAAGTCAGTATTTTATGTTAGTCTTTCCTAGGGAATGCTCACATGATTGGTTACTGGTATAGGAAAAATAACCCATAGACATAAATACTCAAGTACTAGCTGAAGGACCATAACTTCTTGAAATGGAATCTCAAGCTTGAATCTCAAGGATCCATCCATGCCCTGCCCTCCTCTTTAACATATCTAACTATGCCCTGTTGGGAAGCATTTTGTGCAAAGCTATTGAATCCTATAACCTGGCCAGGTAGACACAGCAATACAGAGGGCCTATTTACAGCACGCTTACTGCGTCACACTAACTCCATGCCCAGCATTCCTATGCCCTTTAAGTAGAAAGGAACTTTTAAAGAAGAATGACTAATTTTATCCTTGCACTAACAGTGTGCCTGTGAAGTGAGGAGTTGCTGGTGGACTCTGAACTCACACCGTTTCACTGCGTTAGCATGTATTCATCTGCCTGAAGAGGCTGATCTTGATCAAGGAAGAATTTCACTCGCCAGGGACCGTGGGAGAATGTAACACATAGCAAGAACTTTATACGACCCTTGATGACTGTTAACATTTCCCAAACGGGAATGGGCTAAAATGGAAATCATATAGTCTAAATCAAAGCCTCTCAAAGAGATTAAGACAGTCTTTATTTTTCTTCTTGCACTATGTAAAGTGGAGGGATAACCCTATTTCTATTGTGGAAAGTGATTTACATGTCCCAGATGAAGCCTTAGAGGTATGTTTTGATCTGAATAAACCATGCATTTTACTTTTCTGTTTCTTGGGCTTTCAGAGCTTCTTGGAGATGGCAGATAGAAAGTTAACTTAACCCTGACTGCAAAGAAAATTATTTCACTTTTAGTCTGGTCATTGCTGTTACACTGTTAGTTCCTCTCACAAAACTACTGTTTTTCTGTTCAAGTTTAGGACACTATTGGCCTTTCTATATATTTGTTTTTAAAACATTCAATAGAGGAATTTGAGGCAAGAAAATATTAGAGAGCACTACACTGAGGAAAACAAAATAGATTGCTGGCTTTTCCACCTTCTCCACTCTTCCCACCCTGCCTCACCAACATGTAGGTAGATAAAATAATCATTTGCAGCATGAAAGACAGGAAGTATCTTTAAGACAGATAGCATCTCAGTGGTTTGTATCCTGTTTTTCCTTCATCCAAAGTGGGCCAATGAAAGCCTCTTAGGAAGGCATCAGAAGGGCTGAGCAAAGTGACACTTGTTCATTCCTTACCTAGACATGGTTCACCTGGAGGGACAAATTTTGTTTCTGCCCTGCTTCATTTTGGGATGGGAAATAAGGTTGGCAGATGCAAGCAGCTTTATTTTCTTTTTAATGCTAATATGCAGACTCACAGATATATGGATTTTAGGCTGGGAGGAGCCATTTACGATCATATATTCTAATTGGTTTCCATTAGTTCGTGAAAATTGTCTCGTGATTTGCAAAACCCCTCAGAAAACATCTCATTGGCAAGATATTCTACCACTGTTGAACCAAAAAAGGAAGCAATATAGTCCTCAGTGCTCCTGGGAAGCACTGACATAGTTGCGTTCATAAAGTACATTCAAAAGTATGGTCTGTGGCAATGACACATTTTGATAGTACTTGGGATTAAGTCCCTGGTATATGAGCCATCTGTAAATCCCATTTATTATTAGCAGGGATAAAAGAACATGCCTGCAGCCATATAAGGAGCTGAAACAATTGGAGAGAAGTGGACTTGTTAGAGTTAACATTCATTTCACTGTACATCATGTTTAGAAAGTCTTCTAAGCCCACAGCAGTCACCGCTGTCTGCAGGTACTTTGGTTCCCTGCTGGCTTTGATGTAAAGGTTTTATAAGGCAGAACAGAGCAGCCAATTGGAGCCGTTGCACCATTACACTTTGTGTCACAGGTCTGGATCTTCGTCACACCAACACCTGCTGTGCTGCTGACAACTACAGTCTTGTAACTTTTAAAGCCGCTCCGACACTGTCAGCATCTCTTCAGAGGTCCATGAGGTCTTACAGGGGCGTGAAACCTGATGTCCGTGTTCCAGTGCCCAGGGATTACTGGCAAAACCCTTAGGGCGAGCAACTTGTCTGTCACTGCACAACCAACCACGGCCAGGTCTATTACCAGTCATCATCCTAACTCCAGTGTGAGCCCTGTTTTTTTTTTTTTTTCTTGTCAGCCATGAAATAGCCATGAACGGGCTATTCTTATACATGTTTGTTCCACAGCATATAAGATGCATGTACTCAATTTTCCAGGAATCTCTACTGTTCAGAACGAGTAAGCCAAGAAGAGATTCCCAGAAAGTTAAGCAGGCTCCTTGCCAGTGCAGTACTAAAATTTTCTATCTGTTAGAAGTTGAATTTTACCTTTCCAAGCATAGTTGTCCCTTTGAGGCCCAGAGTGCAGAAGGCACAAGTCTGACTGAGAGAGGAAAGTCCCCTTTTCTACTACAAGAATGACAGAATATCTCACAACTATGAAGTGTGGTCATGTCAAATGTTTGTGAAGGAAATGCAACAGCACCCCAATGATCATTTCAGATGTTCGTAAGGTTCTCTAAAGGCATCAACATAATAGCATCAAACTGATCTCTTTAGAAAAGACTTATAACAGAGTCAACTCAAGCACAGTCTTCAGGAGAATGTCTCATCGTTTATCCTTCTGTAGGCTGCTCTCTTGTGTCATTTAATGACTTAGTTTGGATGCCAAACTTTAGCTTGTCCCAAGCAACACAAGTTAACTCTATTTGGAAAATTGTTCAAGTATCTTCTCAAAGGAAGGCCTTGAGAATTAAAGACCCGTTCTATTTTGCAAAACCTTGTTCAGAAAGGCAGCAAACAGGACCTCTTCTGCAAATTCTGAGACCTGATCTTCAAAAGTGTTATTTTTTCCTCCATCTACATAGTCCTAGGAAAAGACAGATCTCATTATTAATGTGAGTTATGCACACTTTCAGTTATGCACACATGAATTTGTATTCACAACAGCTGTCTGAAGTCTAATGAATTCTGATCCTTGCATGCTTACCACGTTTATTTGGTATATTCAGTATAAAAGAATGAAAATCATCTGGGAACAGCAAATGATTCCTCTATCATATAACCAGACACCTTTCTTCCATTCCCTTCAAAACCACAGAAGACCTGACATCTTGTCTGCTCTTTGTAGAATCCAGCTTCACTTTCCTTACTAAAGAAAGCTCTATATTTAGGGTAGAGAAAGATCAGTAATACTACAAGGAGAAATAAACAATGGCGTTATTTGACTGCAATCAGGCCAATCTATACTGCCCACAGTAGTCACAGAGTTGGCAAAGACAAATATTTAATTAATAAAAAATGCTATAAAGGACTCTAAATCATAAAGGTATATGCTGCCTCATAGGACACAGAAATATCTTTCTCTTGGCTCTCAAACTCTATACTCTAACATGAACAATTTCAAAAAATTGTTCTTACATTGTATTTGTGGGGTCTGGGCTAGCCAAATTGCTAAAACACTACAGAATCAACACTTAACGTAGAAGACTGAGAAGGAAATTGAAGCAAATTACTTTATCAAGGCTTCCTTGAAGAAGCCAGTTTAAGTGAAA
Source organism: Nothocercus julius (assembly GCA_013398735.1). Taxonomy (NCBI): domain Eukaryota; kingdom Metazoa; phylum Chordata; class Aves; order Tinamiformes; family Tinamidae; genus Nothocercus; species Nothocercus julius. The sequence continues at coordinate 3,012,756 of VZSV01000039.1, read as the reverse complement.
CAGAGAAAGTCCTCAATGAATAACATACGTCTTTCTAAGCATAGGGGAAAACTTGAATAATTTGGAAAAGAGAGATGGGGAAAGAGATGAAGAAAATTGTGAAGACTGAGGAAACTACTGAAAATAAATAAGAAACTGAAGATTGTGAGGAGAAAATGACCAGAACTCATTCACACTGTTATACTAGGCAACACGCAATCAGCAAAGTCTCACATAGCTTATATATAACAGGACTGCAGTATGACTGCTGTCACATGGGTTTTATTTAGTGAGAATCCAAAAAGCAAAAGGATGCTAGGTGGAGACTGAACAAAAAAAAAAAAAAAAAAAAAAAAAGGACAATAAATACAAGACAGGGAAAAACAAATAAATAAATAAATCTGAAAGTAATAGGGTTTATAAGAGTAGACCCTGCATTTACCTAAACCCTCAGATGAATAATTGGGGCATGAATTATGTCATTCTTCCAAAAAGGTTTTTCACCACTGGAGGTCACTGTAAACTTCAGTTACTCTGTTCAGTGCCCTGATAGAAAATAAGCTGTGCGTAAAGTTTGTAAGACCCATATACTGAGGTGAGATAGAACTTATGTATCACATGCTGGATATCACTCCTGGATGAGGACTTCTTTCTGTTGGAGGCAAATTTATTCCTGCTCCATCTTATTCCAAGAAAAGCAAAGGGCAGACTGCTGAGAGATTAGACTTGTGCCAGGGATTTTAAACTGATGCTTAGGCAGCTAACAGCTTTTAGTCCGCACATTTCCTCTCATATTGTATGACCCCTACTGTGATGTGTATCTGAAGGAACATCGTGATGCTCAGCAAAAAAAAGAGATGCTGGGGCATTTTCAGGGAAAATCTGCATGAAAGCATTAGAAATGAGTAAGGACAAAAAGACCACAAGTAGTTCTGAATGGCTTTCAATAAATTCAGCTTCATAAACCAAAGAATTGACATTTCAAGGGAACAAGGAAAACTAGCATGAAAACTGGCCAGTCGCAAATGGGCCAGTTTTATTTGAAATATTCATTTTATTCCAGTTCTGGGGGACAGAAGGAATCATGCCAATGCAAGTTTCTTCATTTTCCACTCACTGTAACACAGCAAAGCAATTCTTGTCTTGTGTCAACCTGCATAACTCCAAAGGAGTTTGGCCTGGTTTGATCTACTTGGAGAACTTTTGTAAAAGGGAAGCAATTTGTGTCCCTGGCAAATTAAGAAGAAACTAGAAAGAGGCCAGCCTTTCTTCCGTCCTCTGATTTATCCTCTAGCTTTCTCTCTGTTTTCTTCCATTCTAACTTATTTCAAGGAATTAGCAACAGAATGCTGATCATATAATCCGTGATACAGCAAAATGCTAACAAAAGCTAAACCATTCAGAATGAAGCTTAAAAAAACCCTCTGATGTGAAGTCTGTAAAGATTATACTGGTTAAGCAAAGAGAAGCTTGTTCAGCCATAGCTTGATTGTTTCATCCTGTCATTCCCCTTTTGATTTAACCACTTGTAATATTTCACTCAGAATTCGAGCTCCTTGAAAGAGCAACTGTCTTTTATTGGATATATGGTCAATGGAGGGTCATCCTCAACACTTCAGTACAAATAAATACACACGTTTTTAATAATACCTAACAACTGTGATTTAACGAAACATTTCAGAACACAACTACAAGCATGTGATTCGAATCACTGCAAATAATGTGTAATTCAGGACCACACATAGTCTGAAGCATCTTTGGCATCTTTGGCATCTCTGCTAGGAGGATTTAGCCCACTGGAAGAAAGAAAATATCAGCTTTCCACTGCAACAAAGAGTAATTACTTGTTTGCAATTCTAATTGACAAATAGATGGCAGGACTTCAAATGCTTTATGCAGCTCTGACTTTTAGTCTATCTTTTAGTTTCATCTAATTCCCACTAGTACTGAGTGAATTGGACTTTGGACTATAGAGGAGAACCATGAAGACCTAAGGAAGCATGCCTGCCTTTATAGATTGACAGAAAACTGAACAAACCAACAAACAAAAAAACAGGACAGATATTTAACACGGAGTGAACAAATACTCCAAAGCAATTTAAAAATACTTTTCTGTAAAATGTATGGCTTAAACCTTTGTTCATTTGACATGACAGTTTCATTCCAAATCCATGCTGATAAAACTTGTATATAGCACTATAGTATGCACTTCATTTCTTGAACTTCCATGTATTGATGCATCTCTATAAACTACCATGTGTATGGTTTCCAACTGAAATCTAAATTGACGTTTCTGAAGTCAAGTGTAAGTGAAAAGCAATGTTTTCCTATTTTTAAGAGTCTATTTTTCCTTTGGTATTTGCTGAGGATTTTGGGAAATCCAGGCACTGCATACATTAAGATTCTATTCCAGATGCAGGAGATCTTGGGATGTACAGGAGACTTGGCAATCTGGAAATACAGCTTAGATCACTATTGCCAACTCATATTATTTCAATTAAGCTTTCTACTCATTTTGGAACCTCGAGGTAGCTAAGAAGCCAATTTTCGCTACCACTGCCACGTGATGCTGAAATGGAGATGACCTTCAGTCATCTTTGTGAAAAAAGAGATCTCCCACATATTTGGCAAATGCTAGCTAATAACATAAAGCCTTTTATACAACGTGTTATACAACGAGAATACATTTCCAGATATAGCAAACAGGTGTGATGAGGAAGGCTGAGTTTCCTTCACTGCAAGAGGGCCACGCTGTGGTAGCAGCAAGTCTCAGACCCTGGTCTCAAGGCAGAGAGTCTGGCTTCCAGCCCCTCTTGGGTCACAGCTCTGCCGCGTGACCTTGGAGGCTTCACTGCACTTTTCTTGAGCCTCTGCTTCTCTGTGCTGTTCTGGCCTGCCTGCTTAGGCTGTCAGCCCTCTGACTTGAGGGCTGCCACTCATTTACAGGAATAAAAAATAGTTATTTACAATAAATAATTTATAATGCAGTGAAACTTTGGGTTGCTGGAGGACATAAGGAGCAATGGTGCATCCTGAGCAGACTCCCGGAACTCTCCAACCATGCAAGAAATTACTGCTAATGAAGCAGAGGAACCAAGGAACCTGCACGGGCTTGGGCCAGGAAGAGTGCAAAAGGCATCATACAAACTCTCTGTACATGTCCCATACCAGCCCTCATACACACTTTGAATCAATCTGCTCGTAGTCAAAAATATTTCATAGGGACCCTATAAGAAGATTGCTGAATAAAATTTGTTTGTCTTGTTAGGAATGCCAACTGTGAATTATTCCTGATTAAAGATTTCATGCTTGTTCTCTCACGTAGCTTCCTGACGGAAGGAAACATTTTCTAATAAATGACTTGTAGGTGCTTATGTTTCTTATGTTTGTTGTACCATGTTGTAATAAATATTTGTAATAAAGATTTTATTATACCTTATCATGTGCACAATATACTTTCCTTACAGCAAAAAAAGCACTATAAATACTGTCTTTAACATTAAATGACAGGAGAAACAGGAGTTGCATATACCTTGCTTTCACCACATTGAAGCAAGACAACAAAGGTAAAACGCCTTCAAAATCTGGGTAGTTTTAGTATTTGGATAAATATTTAAACACTTGTGTATGCATCTCCATTTGAAGTGACAGTGAGTTTTCTATGACTAAAATCTAATCTCGTAGACAGGAAGGTTTAAAGATACAATCTTGGAGGTAGTGCTGCAAGGCTGCAACTAGGAGACAGATTAATTATGTATGGAATATTGTTGTGGAAGGGTGGCTCGGAGGACCTGGAGGACCTAAAACAAAAATACCACTCCATGAGAACATAAGTTAATAGTTTACAGTCAATTTGTCTGATTAGTTCATCCTCATTCTATAGATTTTGTTCACTCTTGGTATTAGTGGAGTTATATGTCTTCATCTTTAGACCTTCCAACTCTTAGGATGCTTCCACCAGCAATTTAAGGAATCATAATAAAACCCTGTTAATGCATGAGTTGGAGGGAATACACATTGTGAACAAGAGATTTATGTTTCCTTTGGGACGGTCTAAAACAGGCAGGATCCAGAGGCAATTTCCCTAGGCTCAGACCTACCAAACATGGGTCTTGGATGAATTTCAGAAAGAAAAGAGAAGATGTTTGGTTTGGCAAAAGCAGCACTTCTCTTGGTAAACAAACGCCTCCTTTAAAATATAATGATGACGTTAAGGACCATGGCATCAAAGTTCAACAGAAAATCATCTTGCATCTTGTTGTCTCATTGCCAATAACTAATTAAGATAAAAGGCCATAATTTGCCTCCATCATCTTCAACTATAGTCACTATTTAACAGATGAGGCCAATTAAACAGGCTTAAAACTGGATTGAGTCATTAGCTGAAATTACATCTGTCTGCCACATATCTTCTCAATCACTATTTAGTCCAGGCTTGGAGCTAAGGAGATTTTGTGTACTAGTATTTCTGCTTAGTTAGCCTGAAAGATAGAGAACTATGGAAAAATATTTCTATTCTTAGCACCACTGACAAGTTCCTTTATGTTAATTATAATAATATCCTCTGTTCTTTCTTTACCATAAGCACATGTTATGGAAACACATTTTCATTTCCCTCAGGAAAATTTCATTTGTAAATGCCAATCAAGTACTTAAAAGTACATTAGTAAAGTACTTAAAAAACAGGCAACAATCCCCCCTAAAAAATCACTTCCCCCATCTACTACACAATATGTACCTAACAGTTATATTTTCAGTATAATTAAGGGATTTGATTAACTTGGGAGTGAAAAATAAAAGTTAGGGTTTTTAGGAAATGCAGAAGAACAACAACAACAACAAAAGAAAAAAAACAGTAATTACATTGAATTATCCATCTAAGGGGAAAAATGAAGATCAGCTTTTAAAGATGCTCATTACACATGAGGTTTCTGTTCAAGGAAACAGAAATGCAGTGTCTCCATTGAAAAGGCCCTTGTTTGGAATCCTTACACTGTACTCAGCAATGGAAAGTCATTTTTATTGCACCGAGACTATTGCTAAACATGTCTACCAGACACCGCACAGCTAGAACGGGTGCCAGAAGAGAAAGGTCACAGAGGTACTCTGGATATATCTCCCTGCATCTCAGTATATATTACAAATTGGCTGGTTAGGTAAGCTGTAACAAGACACCTTCAAATGATCATGGCCAAAAAAATTCCTTGCTAAACTATGCATCTAAGGACAACACTGTATTTTACTTCTTTTAAGATCCAAGTGTAGTTTTAAGGGAAGGATGTATTTTTCTAAGTAGCCAAGATTCCATGTTTGTACAAAGAAAAGCATCTATATATTTGATGCATGAAAAAGGGATCTAACTCCTTATGATTTAACAGTTACTAATTCCAAAGGTTAGAATAAAGCTCTTACAACAGAACTCCTCGGATCCAAATAAAAAATAAGGAGAAAGACCTGGGCGAAGAAGAGGAAAACTGCATATAAATGAACACCAGAAAAATGAAGAAAACATGTAGGAAGCTGATACAGATTTCTGAAAGTTTGTATTTATCATCAAATAGTGTGAGGGAGCTATGCAAAGTAATAAACTTTCATGAAATGGTTGGGATCCAGTAAATGGGGAGTTCTGAGACATGCCTCCTCCCAAATCTTGGCGTATAACCTTGTGAAGAGGATACTAGACAGGGAGTGAGCAACTTCCTTTCTATGTCACAGATGCCTCTGTCACTGACAAGCAGTGTGACCTGAGGAGACTCTTCATCCATTTTTTGTATCTGTTTCTCATTTCCCTGGTCCCTTATCCAGCTGTTCAGATGATGAATTCTTTGGAGTGGATCCTATCTGTCCCTCCTTGCAAGAGCTTCTGCTTGCTCTAAGAACAGAAATAGTATCAAAACCACTTCAAAAACTGCTGAATAGATATGAAAAAAACAAAGCTAATCAGGGGAATTATAACTATTCGGTCATTTATCCTGTTGCATTTCACGTATTCCAATGCTGCACATTCATTATAATCTTCGCTGAAACTGAGAGCTTGGTAATGGAGGAATTGGGGTCCCAGAGACCAGACACAGGCCTGGAAACGAGGTGCATATTTGCATTCAGTCATATCTATTATCCATCCAACAACATGACATGTCAGGGCTTTGATCCTGTCCCACCTACATATTTAATTTGTTTAGGGGAAGGTCTGCTTTAAACTATGTGTAATCTGGCACAGAAAAAGAGAAAGATTTAAGAGCAACACACACAGGTGCAGTAAGATTCTACAGCCTTCATGACATCCGTAATATTCATAGGATAAAAGAGTTTAAAGTAAAGCTCATATCTTCACTGATTAAAGGCTTCCCAAAGGGACACAAACCTGCTGCTGGTGCCATTCCTCTGCTACAACATCACATGCAGAAAGAAAATGGGTCTTATAGCTCTAAGCTGTCTTCCCTGGTTATCACCACTTTGAGGAAGGTGAATCATGACCGAAGGGTAGCAATGATCCTTCATGCTCCCTCAGGAAGCCAAACTTCCATAATCACAGAAGCCTCTATAATCACAGAAAATAAGCAAGACAAGCACAGCTCTATTCTCTCCAAACTTTCACAGAAGTATCATTCTCAAATACAAACTCTGCTAGAGATCACCAACCTTTCTGCTCACACCAGCCCAAAACCTTCACAGGTCTGAGAGCCACAGAACACAGACCAGCAAGCAGAGGAGCAAGGGACCTCTAGGAATGGTTTGCTTGCAGATAACACTTTCCTAGAAGGAGAGCAGGAAGGATAAGGCTGGAATGGGCATACCATGGGGTCCAGAGATGACACAGCAATCCTGGTCTCATCCTGCTGTTGCCTCATTTCCTCTTAAAGCCAAGTATTCTTATTATCTGCAAGTCACAGGAGTGTGCACATCCTGGCAGCTCCCAGCAACAGAGCTTGCCCTGCTTTTGAAATACTTCTGAGCCCATGTGCTACTTTTCATGGACAGGGACTCAGGAGATGTCAACCTTACACTTCCCATAAGATCTTTTTAACTCAAAAGAACAAAGGCAGGTAAGATGCAAAGCAATAAAAAAAAAACCCAGATGTCTGACAGATGTGACCACTTTGAATTTTAGAAGTGGGTTTACAATGTATGCAGCAAAACCGACAAAAGAGCTCAGTTACTGACTATCTCAAAATTTAGGAAAGAGTGTCTTAGCTCAGGTAAGGACTAAATATTCTTAACACAAGATTATTTTAAAATCATTTATGTTGCAACATAATAGATGGAGAGCTCTTGCTGACAAATAACCATTAATATACTAGCCTTAGAAAGGTCTTAGAAACTGGAAAATAAGTTTACATCAGCAAAGCAAAAGAAATGCAATGAACAGGGCAGTAGAATGAAATGAAGCTGCTTCTCTTAAATACTACAGCTTACCTAAGAACAGCAGTACAATTTTAATGAAAGCTGGGCATAAAGAAAAAAGTGGATCTTTTTTCAACCTTAACTCCAAGTGAAATAAGTTTCAGACTGCATCAGAGACAAACTGCACATCACAAACCACAGACTGGATTATTTGCCACATTCTATTAAGATCAAAGTGTTATGATATTATTGTCATGCATATTAATAATTTGGCTTCTCTTTACTACTCTTGTCTGACTGTCTTGCATAGAATGTACAGGTCTACACTGTTAATGGCTTCAGTAATTGATTGTGACTGAACCTGAGATCCAGCAGAGCTCTGTATTATGGATAACATTCTCTGACAGTACAGCATTGAAAAGCTAGTTCTTCCTCTTTTACCAAGCTGGTAGAAGAATGCGCCCTCTGCAAGTTCATTACTTGTTGGATGTTTCAAAAAATCATCATCCTGTAACTGACACTTAACCAAATAAACAACATAAAGACTTTTAAACATATATTTTTATTTTTTCAGCATCTCCTTATTTTTACTTTCTTTCTTTCTATCAATTCCTGTAAGTCATAGAAGACAACATCAAAAATCTTAATGAAGTCTGCCTTTTTGTTTTACTAACTTTTACTGGAAAAAAAAATAGTATTTAGTTTGAAGGAACATCTTTTCTGACAACTTAGAAGATATTCACATAAAGAGCTTCTCAGGTTATCACAAGAATGCTTATAAAGACTCCTAAGTTATCTTTTGGCTTTCTTCTATTTCTTGAAGAAACAATATTGAGTGGAGGTATAAAGCACCGTTGCAGACATTCCAGAACTCAAACTCCTCACATGAATCACTTCTGAGATTCTGTGGATGATTTTTTTCCACAAGACGTTTTTCAACATTTGCAGCACTCTAATTAAAAACTTAACACTTCTGGCAATCTTTCTCCATGAAGCTACTTCAGAACAATCGTCTTCCTTTCTGTCTTTCTACAGTCACATATTTCTTCTTGTTGAAGCAACATTTCCTGTTAAGAATTCTCCCCAAAGCTCCTGAGTTAAAACAAGACTGGTCATCACTGCATGGTGGTACAACAGGAGCACAGCTTGCGTACGCACTATCTTTGACTGCAACACCTAACAATGTCATGACAAACCATTCAATTAACTGCTGGTTCTTCGGGCAGACAATGCTGTGCTCACTTGACAGCAACAGGCAAATAATGGCTATTATCCATACTGGGCATCTCAGAGGTGCGTAGCCGGAGGACTTGCCTGGCTCCCTCCCAGAGTGGCCCAAGTCGGGGGGTTCCAGCAATCCTTCGTACCGCACCCAGCAGAGGTCACTAGAGGCTGGCGAATGTTCTAGTGGCAGGCCAAAACACGCCGATGGGAAGGTGAAAGAGATGCACCTTTCTAACCCGTGTATCAACAGCTGTCTAGGAGAATATCTAGGATAATATGTCTTGCTGAAGGGCTTATTCTCATAAGACAGATGAATATGATCCAAAGGAAAAATGTCTTTTTCCCCCCACTCTCTGGAAGAGCACACAGGTTTACACAGCTAAATGCAAACACACATTCTCCCTGGGCTCACAAGCAGCATTTGCCCAGTTAAACAATATCAATACTGATTAGTGAAATATATCCAACTTATTAAAAGTATGTGTATTACCTGTGCACCTCCAGATGCAGGGAAGGCTGTCTTTCTTCCACAGCCTAACGCAGTCCATAATGCGTGCCAGAGATACGAAGCCAAAAAGCAGAAACTAGCTGCTATCCAAGCAATATTTCTTTGCAGGGCTAGATCCATCTCTCTATTTTTAATTAGCTGATTAACTTGGGTCTCCTGCTCCAGCGGATGCAATTTGGCAGGTGCCCTCAAAGCCCTCCCCATTTCCATAAGCACCACCTAGCTAGAGAAGACACGGACGAGCCGCGGGATCCTCTCTCACACTTTAACACATTCCCTGAACCTATAAGGCAAAGAAGTGATGGCTACTGACGAGTGCGAAACAGGTGCAGGGATCTACATGAGATGTGCAGAGCACTGGCTTGAGAAGTAGTTATTCTGCCATCTCAGAACTTGTCAAAGCAAACTATTAGCGCAATCCTACTGCAGTTAGTAGTTCAGGAAATTGGTCAATGGGTGATCTGTTGGACCTCTCTTTTCTTTTTCCTTCCTTTTAATAGTCAAGAAAAGAAAAAGAATACCCAAAGAGCAAAATACAAGACAGTCATTTAAAGTATATCATAGCATGTACGTGCACAGGAAATTTGAAATGATGTACCATTACTGTCCGTGGTCCCTTCTCTTCCTGCGCTTCCAGTCTATTTTTATTGCCCTCACACCCAAAACATGGCCACACACAGAGAAGTTCCTATCTACCTCCTCACCTCTTATCTAGTATCACCTTGCCTACCAACTAAGAAGCCTTTGATCCAAAGGATGGGGGTGCTGGACCATGTCAAGCAAATGGATGTAAAATTTTCAACATTGACACGACAATGTTTAAAAACAAATTTTACAGAGACAACTTTTGCTGAATTTCCCAAGCAATTTTGTCTGAGGCAAAGTTGGCATAGAAATTTTTGGTTCAAGCATTTGAAACCTGGCAAATCTATATTAAAAAAAAAAAAATCAGTATCTTAAAACTGGAAATGGTAAGCAACTTTAGTAATAAAGATCCTGCTACTAGCTCCATAACGAGTCATGGAAATTTGTTTTATTTCTAGAGACAGAAAACTAAAAATCTGAGAAACAAAGGGTGTTCTGTGCAGCACGTACCCATAATTATGGAGTAAAAATATCATGGTGGAAGATGAAGCACTGTGAAGAAACTGTAATATCTTCTCTGATTGAGTATTTGTATGATTAGAGGTGAGCGAACAAGGAATTTAACAGGCAGATGTATAACTTGAGTATCATAAATCTCAAGTACTAGTACAAATTCACAGATAAAACTATGAAAATTGTGACATTATTTGAAAAATCAAGACATTAAAATTTATAATCATAGTATTCCTTTACGTACTCATCTCCTACCGTCTGAGACTCAGAGCACTCAGTGGAACTCAGGTCCCACTTTGAGTTGTTATGTAGTTGTCATGTGATGAGGGTTGTTTATTTACAACCAGGAAAGCTTCACAGTCCTCTCTTTCTCAGATCCATGCATAATTTCACAAGTATGAGAACTGGGGGCATTAAGTAAAACAAAACTGCCTAAAATCATGAAATCACAGACACAGGACAACAGAATGCTGTGAACTTGGGATGTGGAAAATGTACTGCAGACATGGTATTTTGTGAGGCAGCACCAAGCTGAGCTGGGTAATGTGATGCCTGATGACAGTATTTCAAGCAAACTGAAAAAGAGCCTGACGAAAGAACTAGGCTCAAGCTTGGCTGAAGACCACTTAGCCTTTTCTGATCTACACCAAGCCACAATTTTTGACATGTGCTTTGATTTCAAGACTAGAGGAAGCCTTGCAATTTTTGATCTCTTATTCACTAGTTAAGAAGTCTCACTGCAGAGCTTTTTGTAGGATTTTGTTAGAGTGTCATTATTGAGGTTAAATATGAAAGTTTACTGTCAAAATATTCAGATAAATATTTTGAACAGCATTTGGGGGTAGAGCAAGTTACTCTTGGTTAAACTGTGAAACAATGATCATTTTGTTTCTTATTTGAAATATTGCCATGAGTATGGCCTCCACTGGAAACAGAAATGGAGATAACATTACCATCAAGGCCAATTTCTCCTTTCTGTGCAGAGAATGCAGAGAAAATAAATAAACTGTGGTGGTGGTGAGCAGGGTGAAAGAAAGCTGAAAGGAGACAAGAGTTATAATATTCTGACCAGAGAAGGGAATAAGCGGACAATTTGCAACCCTGGGCCCAGCTTAACACAACACTGAAGACCAAGTACTGAGTATATCCAACAATGCCAGCTGAGCTTAATAATTAATGAGTCTTAACTTGTTTTCAAAATTTAAATCAGTACCTTCTACCAATGCCATTCCTTTCTATTTTGCTTTGGACTGTGAGTGTGCAAGCATTCAGCTGCCATGGCTCACAGGACAGCCAGTGACTCGTTACCAGGAGTAATTCAATTGTACCTGAGCTCCTGCTAAAGGTCCTTCCCGATGCTTAGACCTCCAAGGGAAAGCTTGATCATGCTTAGATGCATAGGTGCACACACAGGTGATACTTTTACTGTCACAGAATATTGCCCAAATGAATACTGTACTGAAAGTGCATAGCAAATAAGCAAAGGAGACAGATGGTAAATCAAGGAATTGGTCAGGCTTTTAATACACAAATGATATTATCGAATGTTTATTTAGTATTGCTTTCCTGGAAAAAAAGAAATGGTTATTATTATTCATCATAGGTGGTTTCATTCTGTTACTAGCTTTCTAAATACAAGCCTAGCAGCTTTAATAGAACATAATTAATAGAAAGGCTCCACGTGCATGTATTAGAGCCAGGGAACTTAGGTTAAAAAAACATTTTATTATCCCTAGAAGAAACAATTCTTCAGCATTGAAAATTGTTCTGTAATTAAGGAGGGAGAATAGATACCTTCACTTTGGATAGTGTTTCAAAACTGTACACTCTGAACCCCATTCCTCTACCCACTGTTAACCAGGTAAGAGCCAGAAAGAAGAAACTGCAATTCTGTCCACTAAGAGCATGTAGCTTTGGCTGAGTCACCTAGCTGGGGAGTTGATGCAGCTGGGTAAATTGTGCAGTAGTTTCACAATCAATTTTCATTCACATAAGATAGTGTTCCTGCCAAAAGAGGTGATCTCACCTTCTTGCCTATTCCTATCCTATGCCCACCCCTCCTTCAACCTGCACAACTTCTTGGTGGGGCTGTGCAGTGCAATGGAGCAGCAACAGACCTGGGGTTTTCTTCATCTACTTTCAGACATAGAAACTGTTTCTGTAAAATAAAATGCTTTTCACTTATGAATGTATCACCTGAAGTGAAACGTTGTGTTCATTTCTGTGGACAGAACCTACCTGGCACATAGACACACATGCCACTGACTGTGCGATGGGAGGCAAAGGGACATTCTAAATAAAAAACATGTAAATCAGGATAACGAACAGTTTTGTGATGACTTATTGTGATGCACCTTCTCGCACCTAGTAGAGAGCTCCTCTGGCAAAGGGTGCCATCTAGAGGACTGCAACACCACAGCTTCTTCGCAATACACAGACATATGTTATATCCTAATCAATCATTATACACGATTAATGGTCAACAGCTTTCCATAGTTGTTTTAATTGGCTCCAGAGAGTCTTTTTTTAGACTAGGTTTTTATTTTCCCAGTGTATATACTACACTGAAAGATGAAAATTGTGTTTCCCTAATTTAGGGAAAAGAATCTAGAAAAATAGTTGTTTGGAGGAGGGGGCTCATTTTTTTTTTCTGCAACTATAGCTAAATAGTCTCAGACAGCATTAATTTCTTCAAGCTGCTACACAGTTTTCCCACCTTCTACTGGATGGACCCTTTGAGCAGTAACCCACTCCCACAGAAGTGAATAGATGTATTGTCATTGCTTTCAAAGCAACAGGACTTCATCCACAGAAATTATGTACAAACACCCACAAGCTGCATACACCTAGGCAGTGTTTACTGTATTTCCTGACAGCATAATTTTCCTACCTTCCTTCCTTCCTTCTGATCAGTATAATAAAACTATTTGTCAGGCAATCAGTCCAAGCTAAGAGCTATGAAAGTGAAGGTCTCAGTTTTCCTTTAACCAACATGGACAGCACAGCTAGGTCCCACTACTGTAACTCCTGGAGATATGCCTAAAAACGCTGTGTGTTGCAATCAACTTCAAAGCTTGTGAGTGTCAAAGAAACAGAGCTAATGCTTCTGCATCTGGAAACTTCACTGCAGTGATCTCCTGGTGTATCACCAGAGTTCGGGTTGACTGCCTTTCACCTTTCAAGGTTTGCCTCCCAAAGACTCATAATCCAAAACTGGAATGCAGAAATGTATTTCTCTAGCTTAGCAACTAGCTGTTCATCTTCTAACCCTTTATCTGCTTACCCCTCTCCTAGCAAACTCCAAACTCTTCCTGCCTTCTCCTACAGCACTACTAACAAAGAGCCCATTCCAACCACCAGCCTCAAGAAGAAAACATCAAGGCAATCTGTTAGAGATTTTTGCATCAAAAAATTAGAAAAATATTGCACTCCAGGTACTATCTGCAATTTGTCATCAGAATAAGAAAGATAAGATAGGCAAAGACGCTCTGGTAGCTGTGGATGGAGATTCAGGCTTAATACCTTTTTACGTATCCTGAAGACACAGAAATCAAAGGAACAAGTAAGAACTGTATAGCAGCAGTATTCATTTTTACTTTCTTACTTGCGCAAAATGCGATTTTGCCCTAAAAGAAACCTGCCTTGAAAGAGCCAGTAACAACCCCCAAAACCCCAGATATATTTTAACTGCCATCTTCACTATAACACTAAATGGAACTGTATCTTGCTTGCTTTGGTTTCTTTTAATATACAGCTCATTTTTCCTTGTCTAAAAGAAAATTGTCAGCTTACAAAGACTGGAAGAATTTTATACAAAAATAACCCAACAGATTAATGACTAATACCCAGCAGAATAATGAAAAATTCAACTTGCTGAGTTTTGAATACAGATCAAAACATTGTGAAATTACTTTACACAAATACTTCAGGGTATCATCTGAATAGCAGAATACTCAGAATACTTGAAAATCTGCTGTGTTGTATCAGCAGAGACAGTAGCCACAGCACAAGTTTTTTTTCAAGCCTCTTTACAAACTGGCATGTAAAATTAATTTCTGATTGCACCACTGCAAGCTCTTTTCCTTAGTTCCTATTGACAGATCAACACAAATAGTGTCTCCTCTAGACTCTCCCATGGAAAAAACATAATATTAGGAAATGCTTTGCTACTTCTAAAGATGTTTTTGTTGAGCATAGAGTAATTTTCCTGTCAGAGACCGTGTAATGCAGTGCCCAGTACCACTTTCACTGGGGACAGATACAACACAGAGCTGTAGAGGACAACTCCTCAGCCATGCAAGAATGGCACGCAGTGTGGAATAGTGCCTGTGGAATATTCCACAGCCTGGAAGAGTGCCCTGGAATAGTGCCCTGTCCAACTGCATTGGGACATGCACACAGTCAACTCTTAACTTGCTGAGGGAAGCAAAGGGGAGTGCCTGTGGTAAAACAACATGGATGATACAGTTAGTTAGTTAGTTACCTCCTTATCTTCTGTTCCAGCTTTTGAGTCATTGATTTTTTCTTCCCGAAATCTTCTAGTCCTCTCCAGTTTTTCCTTGCTCTGGAAAAAGGCTGTTTTTTCCAGCCTGTTACTGTTGTATCGTACATTGATTTCTTCCAGCCTGTTAATCTTAAGTAGCTTCATGCTGTGCTCTGTCAAGTTACTATCTTTTTTCCTCTCCATCTTAGATTCGTAAACCAGCGCACACTCGTAACTTCTGACTTCTCCTTTTTCTTGACTGTAAAAAAGACAGACAAAGAAGAAGCATCAATGTTATTCAGGCATTTTAGCTTAGAAAACTGTCATTGTTGTGCATTTTTTTTATATCTCTCCTTAGGCATTCTGAATAAGTATGCAAATGCCGAGTTAACAGCACTAGTTGTTAGCAGATGGTATTCAGCTCATTTGTCTGTTCAACTCTAGATAATAAAAGTCTGATCTAATTTAAGTTATTCATAGCAATTATTTAGCTCTAGTAAATCAATATATTGCTGTTGCTGGTAGACCTTCCTTGTTTATGGAACATGACCCATTTTTTAAACCACTTAGGTTGAAAGCAGTTCACTTGGCTCAGATGTGTTTTCTGTCTATCTGTTGCTGTTTCAGCAAGTGACACGTGAGGTCCTTCTTATTAAGTCCATTGAAATTTTAGGAATTAAACAAAGTAGTTTAGACCTAACGACTTTAAACTGCCTTTCAACTTCCCTATTCCATGGAAATACATAATTGCCAAATGACCATGCTTTCAGCCCCTCTGCTGAGCGCTGTATAAGGGCACATTCTTCACCGAGGCCCTTTTCCACTGTAGGCCCTCACTGTTTTTAATTCCTCCATATTGTAAGATCCAGGCTTGTCTAAAGGTAATATTGCCTAGAGAGCTTACTGCAAGATAAGCTGATCTGTGGTTACTAGTTTTAATTCTCTATGGAAAAATTTTTATTCTAGAGCAAAGTGATTTATTTCCCCTAAGCATTACTTGGCTAAACATGGAAAATATGTCCTTTCTCACAACTAATTTTAAAAGAGTAGTAGAAACTATTTTAAAATTTCACATAGCAAGCAAAAGAAGGACAGGCAGCGTTGACCCAGGAAATACAAGGGGAAAATGTTTTCACTGCTACCACTGCAACCCTTCCTTTACCATAATGTAAACCCAACTACAAAGCACGGTGCCACTACTTTAGCTCAGGGAAGCTGAATCTGGTCAATCTCATTATACAACTCATGTGTTTTTTTGTTGTTGTTGTTTGTTTGTTTGTTTGTTACATAAATATTATAAATTATCTGGTGTAATTAGGAATGTATACACAATGTCAGGCATTGGCAGCACTGAGAAACAGCATTCAATATACAACCAGAGACCAAATTAATTTAGTTATTTTCACCCAAATACCTCCCAGTAGAAAATATTCTTCATTGCATTTTGACCCCATATGTGTGTTCATGGAACAGAATAGGCTTATACCTATCTCAACTGATTTTGCACTGGCAACACTTAGACCTCAGCACTCTTCTGAGATGCTGAAGATGCCACATGCTATCACATGCGACACGGGAGGTGGCATGCTAACATTACTAACGTTTGCATTTGTAAGTCACTGGACAGCAAAGGATATATTGTGCAAGGCTGCAGCTTATAAATAGCCTTCCTGACTCCTGGAGCATCAGTGTCCCATGAAGTCGGACCAACACTGCCTACTACAGCACACGTTCACAGCCATTCTTCTTCCTGCTACCATATGACACGTGGAGCCCCAAAGTGTGAGAAAGACCCTAGAGCCGCACTGTTTGTATGTGTGATGCAGGGACACCAGCATGGGACCGTGAAACATTCAGAGACGCACAAGTCTCACACCTAGTATGTAAAGATGCCAAGTCTTCTCCTTCCAGCCTCCATCTGGCTCTCAGGGCTCTGACATCCCTTTCTCTGCCCTTCAGGAGAAAACTGTTTTAAGAGTTTTCTTCTTTCCAGGTCCTCAGAGCAGGGTGTTTCAGTTTTGTTAAACAAGCTAACAATTGCAGGTGACATAATATAGGGCCTCAATCTAAACCTCAAGCTGTTTTACGTATCCTTTTACCTAATCCATATCAAGGGATGATGGAATACATTTCAAAGTCATTAGGAAAACTGGTTGAGGTTTCCAGATTCCTTCCCCTGCCTCTAAGTCTCCAGTTACTCAAAGGCCATACAGTCTTTTGGAGCTACCTGGCTGTGAAGACCACTTCTGCCCTGACGTGACTGCAACAAGCGAAAGTTCATTCAGGCTCTCCATACTTCTTCAAAGAGCACGTCGTGCTCTAGGCTTTGGTCACCAAATGTGGCCATCCATCTAATGAGAATGACATGTCCTATTGAAAGGGCATGTTGTTCTGTCAAGCTGACTGATGGGAAAATATAAATGGGATGGGCAAGCTGAAGGCATTACTGTGCTCAGTTATGAAGCGGAGTCTGGGATTTAGTCCAAATGTTACTGCTCTCTCCCCCATTATTACCTTAATATTTCCCTGAAACAATAAGGTAAACAACAGAAAGTTTTTGAGGTGCCAACAGTGAAATTTGTTTGCAGTTGTCTCCTCCACAGTCCCAGGGAAGCAATCCCATCCTGGTCATGTGCCACTGGGCAATGGACATCCACTTCATTAAACAGAAAAAAAAAAATAAAAAAATGTGTTCAATTGCCTTGTGAGCACTGTTTCCCCAAAATGAGGGTGAAATTTCCCTGCATAATTTACATTCCTGAACTTCGGCCTGGGAAATGTTTTATCTTTGGTCTTTCTCAGCAAGACAACC
This sequence comes from Nothocercus julius, assembly GCA_013398735.1. Taxonomy (NCBI): domain Eukaryota; kingdom Metazoa; phylum Chordata; class Aves; order Tinamiformes; family Tinamidae; genus Nothocercus; species Nothocercus julius. The sequence goes on along the minus strand of VZSV01000039.1, from coordinate 2,995,308 downwards.
TTTCACTTCAGTCAAAACAGCATGCTTCGTGAAGCACATTTTCAGTTACATACTCAAAAAACACAGAAATGGCATAGAAACATAGAAACTTGCCTAGGTTTATGGAGAATGGCTATATGTGCGGTCTTACCACTTGTCTGCCCAATAGCTACTTGTGCACAATAGAAATGTAAACAATAGGTATTTAGAACTGGGCAGAAATAGAACTGGGCAGACAAACAAACAAACAAACAACAACAGAAACACAAACAACCCTGTTCTTTCATAATTTGATTTAGATCATAATCCTTCCTGTCCATAATGTCCATTGCTTAAAACTTAGTCCATCAACCTCCATCCTGAGCTCAATCGAAAACTTTATTTCTGAACAATTACAGAACAGACATTTTCAAAATTTAAGCCTGAAAACAGGTACTATTACACTGTGGCCACGCTTGCTCACCTCATGGACCCAGGCAGAGCATATATATCTTGACATTAGACTGACTTGAAATTTACAAGCTGGCAACTATTATGTAATAGTATATAATTAAATCTAAAAATATAGTTTAAGAAAGAAAAAACAAGACGTAATGTGGAAAGAATTACCAGGGGGGTAGATTCAGCTGGTAAATTAGAATGCTAATTGTACTGATTACTACCCCTTTCTGTAAAATATGTGTGACATTCTATGTAACACGTAACACAAGAGATGTATTCTTCTTTTTTTTTTTAATTACGTGGAACTTTTCCACTCGAAATTTTCAACTCAATATTTCAACAGCGAATCCCAAAGACAGAGATTCTGGTTTAACAGAAATCATTGCTAAGCTAAAGCAACTTCGTAACATTGAGACCAATCTAAAGGGGCTGCTCTGACTTAACTCTTTCTACACCCATTTCCCATGCCTGGCTGTACCGCCTGACCAAGGCAGCCCTGCCTCACTCAATCAGACGTTCAGTGCGCTGCCTGAAAATGCATGAAAAAAAAAAAAAAAAAAGGATGTTTTGAAAGAGAGAAAGGGAGTTTTTTCTCTTAAAAGATAAATATTTGAGGTGTGGGGTGCTATGAAGACAGTCCCAGAGCTCCAGCGGAGCCCGTTCTGCGCAAGGAAGGGGCCCTATGCACAGAGCCATTGCTCCTGCACCTAGGGCAGCCTTCCTAGGGTGCCGGCAATGAAATAATTCCACCAAGAGTGATTATTTTTATAAAAGGAACCACCAAAACGCTTTAGAGGGTTCCCTCTCCTCACAAGAGCAACCAGGACTTTCTACATGGACACTTCTACACGGAACGCGTGGTGAAGCATTGGAACGGGCTGCCCGGGGAAGTGCTGGGGTCACCGTCCCCGGCAGCGTTCAAGAAACGGGCAGATGAGGCGCTTAGGGACCGGGTTTAGCAGGCAGGGTG
>VZSV01000039.1:2960383-2993148 GCA_013398735.1 Nothocercus julius | reverse complement strand
GCATCGCGCAGCTGTTGGCAGGGAAGCCGCTGGCCGACAAGCTGCGGCCGGACACGCTGGGCGACTACGTGGGCCAGGAGCGGGTGCTGGGCGCGCAGAGCCTGCTGCGCCCGCTGCTCGAGGCGCACGAAGTGCCCTCGCTCATCCTGTGGGGGCCGCCGGGCTGCGGCAAGGTGAGTGGCGACCGCCCGCCCGCCGCCGCCAGCGGGGCGAGCTGCCCCTGCCTCCGCCTCTGCCCGCACGGCGCCCGGGCGGGAGAGCCACCGGGCTGCGGCACTTGCCTCTCTCTCCCTCTGTTTCTCTCTCCTTCTTCTCTCTCCTCTCTCCTCTCTCTCTCTCTCTTGCTCACTCACTGTCTTTCTTTCTGTCCAAGAGGACAGTTTGCCCATATCCACTCATATTCATTTATAAAGGGGAGTGTAGCCTCTCTGGAATAAAATATAAGTAGCTAATCCCCTTGCCTGACACACACACCCTGTGCAGTAACAGCTTGTCCAGCCCCCCTTTTCCTTTCAGGTGGTAGGACTGCTCTGCTAAACTGCTGAGTCATTAACACAAAAATCGAGAAGCTTAAAAGCTGTCAGAAAACAGGATCTATAAAGACATCCACAAAATGGAGTCAGATACTGGGGGGCTTAGTAAAACATAGCTCGGGGGTACAGAATTGCCTTAGCCCACTAATTCTGGTCACTGATGCAAGGGAAGCTGACCTTGTGCCCAGGTACGCTTAAATATGCACTCTTCTTAGTGCATAAACGAACACACCATAAGACCATATCAAGTAGCCCTGCCTGTTACAGGTTCTCACTGCTTTGAGAGCCTCTCCTGTCTCAAAGACTCTTGTCCTGCCCCTTTTAAGATACCAGAGGCAGAATCCAGTGCCTCCCAAAGGCACTGCAATTAGAGCACAGCTATGAAGGGTCAAGGACCACATGATGCTTCAAGGATGTTCAGAAGGGACAGCTCAAACATTTCAGCTCAATTTTGTCGTTTTCCCCTGAAGTCCAAATTTTTTGCTTCTTTTTCAAATGAAAAAGCAAACAAAATATGTAATTACCTCTTGTTGGTTTAACACAAAGATGTGCACAGCGTTAAGTTCTGCTTATATGTAGGTATGTGCATGTGGTATGTGCATTGGGGATATGCAGGAAATCTGGAATAGGGAAAATATTGATTAAGGAATTAATTCTAGCAGAGAGGTTGAGGACAGAGGGCAATGTTTCTGTTAGCATATTGGTTTCAAGAGGAAAAGATTACATATGCATGTTATTTGAGTAGTAATACCAGTTAACCACAATTAATAGTAAATATCTAGAGGTGTGATTGGTAGATGAATGCTGTTAACAATGATGGGAAAAATTGTTTGATTTAGATAGCCTGCAGCTGGAAGGAAACAGATGGTGAATTTAGAACATTGATGCTTTCCATAAAATGATAATGTAATGTCAGAAAAACAGGAGATGATATAAAGGTCTGTTTCTGAAAACTTGTCAATGAGTAGGTGGGTTGGTATAAAGTGGCCAGGGAGAGAAGAGAGACTAATTTCTATAATAAGTAATTTATTAAGTAGCCAGACCGTTTCTTTTGGAAACTTCTGTGGTTCTAACAGTATCTTTGGATATCGGGCGGTTAATTTCATGTCCAGGTAGATGCACTTTTCACTCTGCTATGTCATCTCCCGTCTTCCTCACCCATAAAACTTAGGTGGAATTTTGTTTGGTAAGCCTGTTTCCCACCAGAATTAAGTTTGATTCCTGTTTCACTTGCCTAAACACTATGCATTTCACCTCCCTCAGCCTTTCCAGTTCAAAATTCCATGCAGTGTTTTCTCTCCCCCCCATGTTTTAGGCCATTGGATAGCTCCTCTTCTCCCTATGTTCTAAGTGTCAAAACCATTCCTTTGTGGCTGACAGAAACTGCTGAAACAGCAACTTCTACTTCAAAAACTGGAACTTCTGCCTTCATCCATGCATATTAATATTTCCAGGACAGTGCTGAACTATAGATTCATCTCAAGCCTTCTCCCCTATAAAAGATACTGTGTGTTTCAGCAGAGTGGCTGGAAGTACTCTCCTTGTGTATTTTTATTAAATTCCTGTTCTGTCAGATCTAAAATGCAAGGCAAAATAGTCTACCTACAGTTGGAAAAAGAAGTCTGTGGTTGCCTGCCAGATGTTTTCACTAATTTGGGATGTACTTGAATAACACACGTGAGAAAGTATTTAATGGAGAACTAACATGAAAGGAAGGAGATCTCTTTTTTTATTGTGAAGAAACAACTAAACTAACATTTGAAACAAAAAAAAAAAATTTGTGAAGGAGAAAAAAAAATGGCTAACTACTTCAGGAGTTGGTTGAACTAAAGCAAATCTCTCTTCTGTTAAATACATTTTTTTCAGTGGGAAAAGTATTAACAGCCAACTTCATATTGTCTAGCTTCAAATATAACAAAGCTCCATGTTGAGCTCCACACATCAAAGAAAATAGCCTCAAACTGAAGGATAGGTGCTGAAATAGGGATATGATTAGATATGCTGGTCTAATTTCAGAAATGCTGTGTAAGGGGGTTGTGTAGCCTCGTTAACTTCTTTACGCTTTGCTTCTTTACGCTAGTACTCATTTCTGGGGGAAGCTAGTTACTGCACTGCTTGCTTCAGCCATGCTTCAGTTTTCACAGGCAAATACTGCACTAACTGATACTCCTTTTTTTCTAAAGGTAAAGCTGGAATAAGTGAAAATGAGATTGAGTGAGTCTTTTGGGCCTGGTTTAAAATGAATTTCTGGATTGCTTTTCAATATGGACTTTTACCAGAAGTTGTAGTTCCACAGGCAACTTTCTTCTGAGCAAGAAGAAAGTAATCTTATCTGCTAAGGTGCTATAAAGTCAGTATTTCTTATTATAAGTCAAGAATTCTTTTCGAGAATCTTTGCTGTGGGAGTAACAAAGCCAGGGACCTGAGCAGAAAAGTGTGTGTGTTGTACTATTCTGACCAAGCTGAATTCAGCCCCGGCTACACTAGAGTTGTCAAGGAAGCCTCATCCAAACTGAAAAGGCAGAATCAGGATACTGCTGTTGTGAGTTTTTTAAAGTTTCTTGTGTACTTAGACATTTTATTTTAAGTTAAAAAAGTATTAATTAGTCATCTTTATTTCTTAGGAAGGAAAGAAAAAAATATCCTTTGGAGGACCTTCATTATAACTGTTTATTTCTGTTTTTACTTTTGACGCCACTAAGTGTTGAGCACTAGGACATGTGTTCTTCTTTTAAGACGCTGAACAGACACAGGACCTAAGATGAAACACTGCCTCGAGGAGATGCCATGGTTATCAGTTTATGGACAGTTAGCTTGTTTATCCTGACTATGCAAATTTTTAAAGGCCTGTTTGAATCCCAGAGTAATCTGAGTAAGCTGTACTGTGATTTATGACCCCTTAATACAGGGATTTAGATTTTTGCTTGTCTGCCATGGGGCACCAATTTTAGTAAAGACTTAGCAGCGGAACACAGTAACTTGAGCACAGAATAATTTTGCTGCCACAGATACAGTTCAAGCTTTATAAACCTGAGCACCCTCTATATAAATGTGGTAAACATTCTGTATTACATATGCTATTTAATAGGAAAAAATGTAGGCAGAGAGTATCTGTAGCCCACTCCTTGTGAAAGGTTGGACAAAGAACATTTACCTTTTTTTTTTTTTTTTTTTTTTTTTTTTTCAATCTACTGCTAAATTAAAGTTGGCAAAGTTGATAAAAATGCAAAACAGATTGTCCTTGAAGTTTCCATTACCCACCACTGAGTTGATCATTTCTAGAAGTCTGTTTTATTTCTTTTCTTTGTTTTTATTCAGAACTTTACTACAAGACTTTGAAACAAAGCTGACAAGTGTATTCTGGTTGCCTGAGTAATATCCTTATTTTTCTCTTTATGTGTGTATCATCTCTTCTCTCTAGACATTTCTTTTTCGCTAATTCAAGTGGTTCAACCTTGTTTGATTACTTGAGTATGTTTTATCTTCTCTTGTTCGTACTCCTTGGGGCTTATTTGAAACAGGTTGAAAAATGAGTTCTTTCTGTTGATTCTCCTCAGATTTTTAACTGAAAATGCATGGCATCTTTACAGGGAAATTTAAGAATAATTCTTGAAAATGGGGTCATCATTGCAATCACCTCAGAGAAATCTTAAGATACAGTGTACTTGATTTTGCTTATGCCATCTTGAGTCGCGTACTTAATTTATCGGAGTTCTCTGGGAAGGCAAAGCTGGAGTTGTATTTGTGAAGTGTTTGGAATATAAGGAAAAGTTTGGATCCCGCAAGGAAAGGCATGGCTCCATTTCAGCGAGCATCGCACAGTGACCTTGCCGCTGTTTATGCTCCTTCTGACTTGGATCCTGGAAGTGCCATAAAACACATGCTGTTGTTCACACTGAATGACACCCTACTCCTCTGGGCTGTGAGGAACCAAACAAGACGAGTAAGAATAGCATGTGCCCTTATATAAGTGCCAACTGTTGCCACTTTTGATTGCATTATCTTTATAGTCCGTGCCCCTGGGCCCTGTTCTTGTCCTCTCTGGCCAGTTTCCTTCAGGCACAGCCTGACTCCTTGCAGTGTCTCCTGTGACACTGTGTCGTACCGTGGGGTCAACTCAGCAGTGTAGCTGTTAGTATTTATGGGTTGGCTGGGACAAACCACAGCTTTTTTAACTGCATCCCAGGGGAACTGTATCCCTGGCTGGCATCCCAGGACGCAGCCCTCGTGGTATCTCGCCCAGGGCTGTGAAATAAAGCATGGCCGAAGTTTCCTGGCTTCTTGTCAGCCACAGTTTAGCCTGCCCTCTCCTGACTGTTCTCAGGAGGAGGGCTCAGGGTGAGGAGAGGCTGCTGTTGACGTCTAAGCAAAGATATGGAAATCCTGAGCAGGACAAAGGAGGATGCAAAAATGCATGAGAAATCATGGTCAGAGGTCAGCAGAAAAAAGCAGGATGCGATTCTGATAATATGATTCAAACCCCTTCAAGTCTGTGAGTATGGCTGACCCACAGACTGGGTCTGTTTGCAGCCATCAGGCTTGCCACCATCCCTGCTGCATATGTGTTAATTCATGCTGGGATTTGATCAAGAACAAGCCAGTAATGTCCCCTGTTGTGGAAACGTGGACGTCAACTGGATTATTCCTGCTGGGGAGTAATCAGTGCTTCTGTCTATACCGTAGTGCAGATATAATCTGTGCCAGTTGTGTTCTGGTCATCCAAAGTTGTCCTAGCAGGCCTTACATGTGTCGAACTTATCTTTGGGATTAGCACGTGTGCTGGAAGGACTCATCTAGGTGTGAGGGAGAGGTCTTGCTCCACAGCTACTATAATGTGGCCGTGTTTGCCATTCCATGGCCAATTGTTTCAGCTCTGCTTTCTGAAGAGAGCTAGGCAATACCACTCTTCCTGAAAAGTTCTGTGGTGAATTAATGTAGTGGGCATTGGGTACTAACCTACAAAAGGGCAGTAAAAAAGTGAAACCACAGCTTATTTCTGTACCACTAAGCTTTGGTATCAATAGAGTTGGATTAATTTGTCCTTACTTTTTACTCTGTTCTTGCTCTGGATGTGAGATTGCATTGATTAGTGGCAGCATGGAGAATGGGGAAACAGAATGCGTTCAGAGAGGAGCTAAATCTATAGAATTGGTAGATACACAGAAAATCCTTATATCAGAGGCATCCTGCTAACTGAAAGAGCAGATCTGGTTGATGCATCTGTTCTGATAATGAGAGCTGCGCTTGGTTCCAGATTACTTTTATTTCATCTGCAACTGGCAGCAAAGCTTGGAATAGCCAGTCACGTATTTGCTGGGAGCGGTTTATTTGCTTGCTTGGGTCTTGGTTTCTTAAATCCTGGTTTGCTGCAGCATTTGGAAAAGAAAATTCTCATTTGAGCTGATGTGAAGAAAATTCCAGGACAGTGAAGGGGAGCTTCATGTTGTATGTGTAATAGGGCTGTAAATAAGTGGCCACAGGCTCAAGTGGGAATTATTATTCATTGCTGAGGAATGGTGAATGCATTCTTCATAGTCTTCTTGGTGGATAATGCACTTCTTCAGCCTGGCTAAAAAGGTAGATTTGATAGGGTACTCCAATTTCGCACATAAAACTTGAGATGACAGATGGGACTTTGGACATTTTACTGGGATAATGGAAGGGAAGTCAGAATGGTTTCTGGAACAGGCATGGATATTACCCTTTGAGCTTTGTAAGGTGTAATTTCACTGAATTTAGCAAAAGGATTGGTTGCAGGATCACTTCTGTTCTCATTAAAGTAATTGTCAATTTATGGAGAAGAATACTGTCCTTCCTCTGCACTAGCAAAATAATTTGATCTAAAGGAGAAACCCCCTATATAATAAAAGGAGCAGAATATGCGCTTATTTAATTTTCATCTGGCTGCATATTATGCTTTTTTTCTGATATGGACATTTTTGTTAATATTAAATAAGAGTGTTTGTTTAACTAATTTTTAAGAGTTTTTCCTTCTATAAAGACTGAACTGATATTTATTTTAGATGATGAAGGATATTCACTGTGTTTTCCTTCTTCCATAATGGATTTAAAAAAATTCTTCTTATCCCTGTTTAATCTAGTGACAAAACCGCAGAGCAGACTTTCTCCAGTTTGTGCTAATGCTTTCTTTCTTCGATTACTGTGCTTATGCTATGTCTTCACTGAGATGTTTCTTAGCTTCATTGCAACTTGATAATAGTAAAGAGGGAGGAAAAAGTATAATATGTTGTAGACTTTTCCTAGAAACACTATGTGAAAAAGCAGACACGAAAAAAATTCACCTCGTGGGAAATAATAACCCTACAGAGGAACGGGGGAAGCTCAAGCAGGATGTGATGGGCAGTTTGACAAGATTGATTGTAGAGGACAGAAGTAGGAAGCCAAGAAGATGCCTGTGTGCGCTGAGCACTGGCTGTGAAATGCAGCGTATGTCGTTCTTACAACAATCTTTGTTGACCCAGCAATTGGCAGAGCGGGAGAGATGTCCACCTAATTTGGCTGGGAACTGTGTAGCAGATTTCCAATAGATTCTTGTTCTAAAAGTAACTTTCATATTTCTCTGCATTTCTTTCATAAGTTAAGTAGACAAACCACAGCCATCTATGTGTTTAAAAATCTGATTTTTTAAACAACAAAGCTGCCTGTCTGAAGGTTGTATATCAGAGCTGACAGAAAAATACAAGGAATCTAACTCTTCTTGGCAGGAAGACATAATTTTCTTTACTAATATTTTTATGTCTTACAAAAATGTGGCACTTCTGAATCTCAGTTTTCACAACATGGTGTGCTCATTTATTAAAAAATACCCAGCCTGAAGGCAGAAAAACAGCGGTCTGCCCTGCAGTCTTCCTAATGCCCTGATTTAGCCATGTTCTTGAACTTAAGCTAAATATAACAAGTCTGTTCATCTGTGTAACCTGGCAAATGCAGGCGAGGATACAGTATGAAGTAAGTGGAGCTCATAGAAGAAGAGATACTTGATTATTTTTTTCTTCCTCCTTCTGCTACTTTTAAAGCAAGGAAAGGTTTGGTTTTTGTTTTGTTTTGGGTTTTTTGCGCCTTCAAAGTTGGTATGTTGGGGATTTCCAAGCTTTCAATAGTTTGAAGGCATGGTGGGTGCATCTTCCAAAAGTACATTCTGTACCGAGTCACTTTTGTAGAGAAATACCAAATTTGGCTTCATTTTTATTAGCTTAGCTTCAAACATAAATGTGTTGCTGTGCCTCCCAGACCTTCCTGTTTCCTGTAGGCCTCGTGGGAGCCCTTTCCTGCGTGCCTTTCCTATGTCCTCTCCAGCAGCGCTCCATGGAGGGGAAGGGTCGGTGTTTTGAGCTCTTAGGGGTGACATGGGCCTGACATGAGATGCAAGTCTCGTGTTAGGACATGGAATGAGACCTCTTCTTAAAAACAGTCTGGAAGCTATTACAAAAGCTGAAGAGAGAACAAATAGGAATATATGCTGCCTTTTCACCTCCCCTCTCCTGTCTTGGGCTGGTTGCCATCTCACAGAGGAGGAGATTCATCAAAAGACAGAGCAGCTCTGCTGGGGAAATGGGCCTGGTCTTGCCAACACCGCTAGTAGGGCTCGAGTAGGTGGTTATTTCCACTGTCTCCTCTCAAGAGGATCAGGTTTGGAGCACCTGCTGCATTAACCTCAGTACTTGGAATATCTTTTGAAGTGGCTTTGGAGCTTGTTGGCACCTGTCTTCCCCCTCAGCTCCTAAGGCATTTCTGTCTTCAGATCCCTTGGGCTCCTTCTTTAATGGAAGAAGAGAGGCTAAGGAACCACCCGTTTTTCCCTTGCAGTACTTTGAAATAGAGATACAGTATGCTTGGGTCATGCAGATACACTGCTCTTTACCAAGGGGAAGGAAGGAAGGCATGAAAATTATGTATTCAAGTTTAGGGAATCTGTGTGTGTGAGATAGTAGTGGAGGTTGTGCCTCTCTTTAGTGGGTGCAATTCCCTATAAATAAATAGTGATATGAATGAGCTGTGTACAAGGGAAGAAAAACAAGACAACTGCTCACTAAAACCAGCTAACAGTTTGTTCGGTCAGCTGTTTTCTACTACTGTTGGCCAGATTTTGATTACTGTTGACTATTTGGACTATATAAGGAGATTTTTTTTTTTTTTTAGCACAAAAATTCTCATGCTTTTGTAGGGAACTGCTTTTTGATTAATGTCATTTTTATCTGCTGTGGAAATAACAACACAGATGTCATCGATGAACAACATTTATGTAGCTTTTCATTCCTTAAATGTAATTGTGCTATGAACTCTGCTGCAGGTATCTCAGAATAGTCCAGCTCTTTAACCTCTACGGTACTGCGCAAAAACTTTGCTCAGTGAATCGGAGCCCTTCTGCCTTCTGTGGCAAAAACATATTTGTGAAAGAGTTTTTCTTCAGGAGTAAATAAAGCAGGTGTCATTACTGCTTGCCTTTCACTATGGGGACTCAATACATCTGGTACTTCAAGTGCTGTCCTTAGAAATGCAGCGCTGGATTTGGCAGGTGCCCCTAGCAGAAAGTTTGTAAGTCTCCTGTGGGCTAGAATAGCATGAATGGCACGTGAATGGCATGAGCGAATTCCCTAGCACCCTGTTCTCTAATCTGTGAACACTGTATCTACGTGCAGAATACAGCTTTGTTCTTTACCTGTTTCCTTTACATCAGTACGTTCTGTGTTCGAAATAATCCTTACAAAACCCCTCTTACCACTTTTTCAGACTACCCTGGCACATATCATAGCCAGTAGCAGCAGGAAGAACGGCACGAGGTTTGTGACACTCTCAGCCACCAGTGCCAAGACAAATGATGTTCGAGATGTCATCAGCCAAGCCCAAAATGAAAAAAGACTGTTCAAGAGAAAAACCATCCTCTTTATTGACGAGATCCATCGTTTCAATAAATCTCAGCAGGTACTGTGGTACATTATTTTTTGGAAAAATCGTTTGTCAGCACTTCCTGTACAACTCACCTCTTCTCCTTGTAAGCAGCATCATTACTTTGGACTTCTCATTTTAACATTAATGTTAAATGTCCAGCTTACTTTGGACTTCTGATTTTAACATTAATGTTTCTAGTAACTGAGTTTGGGAGAAACTTAGAAATTAAATTCCATAACTAACTTCCTGGCATCAGTGTGTAATTATTCAAGTATTTAAGGAAAAGGCTGAGGTATACTTAAGAAGACTAACATGCGGGGCTTTATATGATATTTTGCTAAAATTCTACTTCTCCAAAGTTGCCTTAGCAATGTTTTCCATAGCTGTCTTCTTTTTGGCCTCTAACCTGCGGTTAGCTTTCTGCATTCCCATTAATCAAAAGTCTGGAATGCAGAGGGGCTTAGAGATTTTGATTGTTTGCTTGTTTTAATGTTACCTCTTTTGTCTCGGTTGGCAAAGGGAAAAAGAAGGCGTGGCATGGTACTTTGGGATAATATGTTGCTGCAGCCATCAAGTGGCTGTTTTTTCCTTTTCTAGGTATTGTTTTCTTTAGTCACAGCTTGAAAAGTTTCACTTCTGTAGTACAGGCGACAGTTTTATTGAATTCTATGCAACGGTATTCCAATCTTCCCTTAATTTCCTGAAGTATCCTATAGAACTACAACAAGAATTGTAGCCCTAAATCTTGATTCAAAGAGGAGTTAAAAATTAGCTTCAGCATTTGTACTTTGGTAAGATTGATCAGGTGTTTTTCATGGTCTTGTTTGCCAAACAACAAAACAGTCACATGAATAAGCTAAAAATTTGCTGTTTTTAACACTGTGTTTTTATAACAGGTAGGATTATTCCTGGTGCAAACCTGGGTTGTTAAGATGAACAGCCGTAATGTGCTGCGTGCATGAAATTAAGTCATTTAGCTGAGCAGATGAGCTGCCTTGTCAGTGAGGTTATTTTTCATATCAACAGGAAACCCAAAGACTTACAACACATGAAAAATGTATTAGGAAAATGCCAGATAGCCTACTCACATGGGATGTTTCAGGTTATCATCGATTGAGATCAGCTTCTTCTGCTTCCCTCCCATATTCAGGACACTTTCCTTCCTCACGTCGAATGTGGAACAGTGACGCTGATTGGAGCAACCACAGAAAACCCTTCCTTCCAAGTCAATTCCGCTCTGCTGAGCCGGTGCCGGGTTATCGTTCTGGAGAAGCTCTCGGTTGAGGCGATGGAAGTGATTCTGATGAGGGCGGTCAGGTCCTTAGGGATCCAGGTTTTGGGCCAAGGTGAACAGCAGAGCAGCTCTGCCACTGGCAGCCACAGCAAGGGCTCAGAGTGAGTACTTTATGGGCTGCAGCGTGTCGATGCTCACAGCCTGAGGGACTGACTGCCTGCCAGGGAGAGAATGAAGCTGGGGGTGGGAAGAGAAATCCTAGCCACTTCTGATAGTAAAGAAAAGAAGTAGCAGCATGTGGTGGGGAGGGGTGCGGGGAGGGAGAGAGTCCAAAGCCCTGGCTCCGCATCCAAAAAATAATCTTACCGGCTGGATTAGTAGCAAGTTTTATACTTGGATCTGCAGCTCGTGACTCACCCCCAGGATATTTAAATCCATTCTGCTGCTGAGGATTTGCTGTGGAAGCCTGTAAGTGGGTCCTTGTCATGTCCTAATGTGCATTACTTTTTCTTACTCGTTATAAAAAGCTCATGTTACAATTAAGTGGTGGATGGGGCATCCCCTATAAATTATTTTGGAAGCACCTGAGAAAAGATTATTGTTTACTATTTTTTTTTTTTTAATAAGAGCAGAGGAATGCTACTTGTCCTTAGCTTCAGAAGTGGTATGGTATCTTTTATGGTATGCTTAGGACAGGGCAAAGTGGGTTTTTTTTCTGCAAGAAGTTAATGGTTTAGTTTAAAGTAAATTTTGGTTTTCTCCGTTTCTTCTTGTCCAAACCAAATAGAGGGTTTTTGAAGAAAAATGAAGTCCTGACTTGTCCTTAAGGAAAGATATCTCACTTCTGAAATGGCTAGCTAGCTAATAAAGATAATACATAATGTTGTGCTGCTCTGATGCAAGTTATAATTACAATTCCTTCATGTTGGGGCTTACGCACACTACTTATAATTTGGTTCATTGCCATGATGATAATTAGGCTGGCACTGCTTATGAAATAAATAAAAGGTAGCCCTAGGCAGCACACTTCATCACAGCTTTATCACAGCTTCATGTGACATACTCAGACATCCTACCCAGGATATGGAAGTCAGGACAGGGAATGGAAGTTGTTGTGTCTCCCCCTTGTTCCCCCCAATTTTTTGGAGGGGTATCGTGCCTCGTATTGCTGTGCCACTTGTAGCTTTTGCTCATTGCAGTGATGGGAAGCGCAGAGGAGAGGGCAGTCCTGCATGTCAGCATTAATGCAGTGGCGCAGCTGTGGTGGCGGCTACGCCCTGCCCAGGGTTTCTGAGACTTTCCTTTATGTGTGGGATTAAAGTACAAGGCATAGTTTCAGCTGCAGTTGCTTGGGTTTGGGTTTCGGCAGACCCTCGGTGTCTGTAACCTTCCGTTAGCTGTGGGTGATTTAAGCAGCGCAATGCGGTGCTTCATCAAGCTGAAAGAAGTCTGGCAGGCAGAGTGTCCCCTCAGCCCAGCACAGGTTCAGAAACCTCTCCGTGGAGGGGGAGTGCCCCACATCAGTGCCTAACGCACGAGCCAAACATTTTAAAACAAAAACAGAATGAAGTATTTAAGACTGCCTGCCGCAACTGTGTTTAGCCTTTCCTGTGCTTTCTGCCGCTCGCTGGGTCTGGTCTATAGTTAATTCGTACTGTGGCTCTTGGTGCTGGGTTTCCATTTTTTAACCATCCTGCCCTTTACCAGTGTTTTAGTTTTTGGTGTCTTTGTTGGTTTCTTGTTCCTATTTGATTGGCCATACCATTCCTGATCTTCTGTTTCTTCTATGCGTACTGCTCTGCAGGAGCAGCTGTGTTTCATTTTTTCCCTCTTACCTTCTTGCCTCTGTCAAAAAGAGGTAGTATTAACTGCAGCCAGGTAAAGGTCCTGAGGAGTAACTAAAAGTATGTCAGCAGTCATTATTGGTAAACTGGTCACCTTCATTACTGAGTTGGGAACAGAGCTCTAAGACAGTGTGTTCAAGGATATGGGACGTGACCATGTTGGAAGTGATGTGGAGAGCTAGCCAGAAGGCTCAAGAGATGTGTATATTGAATTAAAATTTCTTTTCCTTAAAGAATGAGTCTCCCTTTTCAAACCTTGAAGTTCTGCATGCGCTGCTTGGCCTCAGGTGAGCTCAGTATCACATCACTTGTCTGACATGATATCTGAAAATGGGAATGTTTCTTGGTGGCCTCTTCTCTTAACCTGAGGAGTAAGCCTGCTGGGAGGGCAAATCCCCCTTGCTTTCTACAGGAATATTCTATGCTGAGCAAGTATTGCTGATATTTTGTCATTTCTACTCTGCACACAAATGCAGGAGTAATCAAAAGAGCAGTGGACTCTGCCAGAAGTTTTCTTGGTGGCACTTTCTAGTTCTACCTCCACCATAGCTGCAGGTTTCTAGTAATGTTACAACATGTGGCTCCTCCGCATCCCACTGTGGCTGCTCTAGAACCTCTTCTTGCTATAAAGCTGTGATAGAGCTGGCAGGAGTCAGTACTTAATTCAGTGTTTTCTTTGCCATATTTTCACTTTCATAAAGCTGCTTTATCACTTTGTATTGTAATTACTGCATTCCTTTAGGCTGAGATAGGCTAAAAGTAAAATATGCTAAAAGAGACTGGAATATGAAAGAAATGTATGCTCATGAAGAGGAGGAGAGATGAGGAGAAGTAAATACTGAATGCATTTTATATTGCTAAAATTTTGCTGGTGCTGTCTTCTGTGTAGACAAATGCTACCTCACTAACATCAGATTGTTCCTGCCATACACCAATGTGCTACATTTGTACTGTGTCGTTGACAGAGGAAACCATATTCTTTTTTTTATTCTTGAATTTTGCTTTTTTTTTCATGCTAATGCTGCCCTCAGGATGGTATCTCTAATTGAAGTCAGACAGTAGGCTGGATGTTGGATTAATATATTTGGAGTTAAATAGCAGCTGAGTGAAATGAAGGATTCCCAATTTCAGATTAGAAGGACTGTACATCCTGCAAGTTAACTTGTTACTGTCTGTGTTACAAGTACTGCAGGGTTTTGAATTCACTGGTTTGGAAATCACAGTGTTTAACATTGGCCTTTTGATCTTGAGTGTTGGGTGCCATTTTAGAAAACGTTTCCCTTCTTACTGCAACATCCATCCAATTTCCTTGCAGGGTTTAGGGTTGCTGGGATGAGAGGACATATTCGGTAGCAGTGCTGTAAGGCAGTAGACTCTCCTACATCTCATCCTCCAGTATTTCAAATGAAGACCTATACTTACCTGTAAGCTGTTGCACTCCATCAAGGAGTGAATATAGTGAGAAAAAATGCACTGAGAATGTAAGAAATTAGGGATTTATATGCTAAAGAAGCAGCTAACTACTTTATCTGCTGCGTGGTGCTGCTTACACTGTCTCGTCTTTGGATAAAACACAGTGCTGATGTACAGCTTTTATGCTGTTCATGCTATGTTTCACACTGTTTTTTGGCACAAACTCTCTTGAGGACAGAGAGGTAAGGAGGAGTGGGGAGGAGGATTTGTTATCCTGTAGTGGTTGTTTTCCACTACTTTAGTTCGTATGTTATCTTCAGCTCAGTAAGTGATAGATTCAGAGGCATTCCTACATGCTTGTTTACATTTTTGTCTCCTAAGTCTCAGCAGTTAAAAGGTACCAGCATTAAGTCTTGGCATCCAGTGTGTGTTGTGTGTTAAATTTGGAGAGTGGAAAAAATATGAGATCGCCCATCTGCAAGATGATCAGGAGCTTGTAAATAGGTCAGAAAGTGTGGGAGCCATTCTGCCCTGCAGATTCACAGTGTGTGGAAGTCAAGATAAAGTGAAGGAGTCAGGCTGAGACTGGGCTAAAAAATGTGAAATATAGTGTCTTCTGGAGGATTTTTCAATTTTTTGACTCTCCTCAATATGTAGGGCGAGTGACTTGCTTCTGTGTGGCCATTTTCTCATTTATTCTTGTCCTGTATATGATGCTAGATGTAGGCTAGTGCAAAATACATTATTTGGAATGGAATTTCCATTATCAATATGTTGTAACTTGGATTTCATCATGGAATATTTTCAGTACTTTCGTGTGGGTTTTTTTTTGATTTATTCAATACGAATTGCTTGTGTTGGTTCAATGGAGCACTTGCAGGATCTCTGAAGAGACAGAAATATAATTCAGTTTTCTTGTGCTGATTTTTATGAAGTAGATTAGATGTACCTCATTGTAGAGGTTTCTTTTTTAGTGTTTAGACTTGCACAGTGAACATTTGGTATGACAGGAATAGCAAGAGAAGTTACCAGCAGCTAAATTTGCCATTCGGACTGGTATGGAGTAAGAGGGGGAGTTTAGAGCTTCTTGTGTACCTGTAGTTGCAAAGCTGCTTGCAGCTGTTGTGCACTTAACAAAGACATTTTTCATAACCTCATAAAGAGGCAGGCCAGATATCGAAGATTAGTGGATTTATGCGTGTGGGAACCTTGGCATGGCTCCTGTGTGTACCACTGGTAACAGCAGTAATAAATCTTTCCAGTGAATGAAGTGCAGCAGTGCGGGTGAATTCCCAATTATTTGGTGCTCTATAAGAAACTACCTCCCTCTCCAAGCTCTGTGCATTAGTCCCCAGCTGATATATGTCACTATTGATTTTATGTCCCATTACTGAAAATGTTGTAGTTAGGGCCATTACTTTTTATGACACTTCAGCTCCACTAGCTTCTGTTTTTAAAACAAATCAGTTGTATCCTTTGATGGCAAGCACCTTACCCATTAACCTGTCCATATAATTAAAGTCTGAGGGTCACATCCTCAACAATCTGTGTATGGGTTGTATAGAGCAGAATCAGGTCGCTTGTACAGTGAAGCCTGCAGCCCAGGGACTGAAAACCTGGAGAAAGAGCAGGAGAACTTGAATTATTTTCCCAGCTTTGCTGTAAACCTGTTATGAAATCTCAGCAAATCTCTCTCAGCTCAGACCATCTTGTTCATTTATAGTGTGAGTTCATAGAAGTTTGACCTTTATGTTATGATGGGTTTGTATAGTATGGCACGCTAGATGAAAGAATAGGGACTTCCATGCACTGGGATACCCTTTCCTTGTATTATTATTTTTTTGTATTAAGTGAGTAAGTCTTAACAGCTGTTACCATTTCCAAAAAGTGCAATACAATGTAAACAATCCTTTAAACTGTTTCATGAAGGCTCTCTCTGGCAGTGGCAGTTAAAGATGTGATGTTAATTGCTTTGTACCTCTGCGTATTCTCTCATGCATTTGGATAGCTTCCTTCCTTTTCATTGTCCTTTAGCCAAGGAATTTTAAGTGCTAGCTATGAAATGCTGGCAAAGTAAAACCTTTTAATGTTCAACTAACTGTGCCAGAATTGGGCTTTAGGTAAGAGCCTAACCTGGCTTCCACTGAACTCAATGAGACTGGGCAATCTCAAGGGAATACAAGGAAGTCATAGTAGGTAAATGGATGAGAGATTTTGCTCCACTTTTTATGCATGCCATGGTATTTAACATGCGTTGGGAGGAGAAGGAAGGGTCAAATCACACAGTGTTCTCCAAGTCTCTGAAACTGAAAAATGAGAGAATGAGTTAAGCACAAAGCTTAAACCAAACTGCCCCTCGCCAGGTTGCACAAAGAAATGTAACCTCCATCACAATATGGCATAGTGAAAGGAGTGTGATGTGGGATAAATCTGAGGAATTATTCTCTTGCAGATTCCCTGTGTACATAGAGGAGAAAGCTCTAAGCACCCTGGCCTACCTCTGTGATGGCGATGCAAGGACTGGATTGAATGGACTTCAGCTAGCAGTTCAAGCCAGATTAGCAGCAGGGGTTGCCAAAGGTTGTTCTGCAGACAGAGCTCTGATAACAGAAGAGCACGTAAAGGAAGGACTACAGCGATCTCATATACTCTATGACCGAGCAGGTGAGTCCCTGGCAGCAGATACCATGCCACAGAATAGGAACTGGGGAAATAATTTAATTTTGCACAGGTGTTTTTTTTTCCTTTTCCAATTGTTTAAATAATGGTCTTTAAAAATGTTTTTTTAACTGGGAAGAAGGCTTTGGATTTTATGTCATTGTATCCCTACATGTATGTGCATAAAAGTCCATGTGGAATTTCCTGTGTATCTAATCAAATATGATCTGTTACTTTCCTTCCTCAGTGCCAAGCTTGCAAATTTGTCTTGAACTGAGTCAAGACGGGTTCCCTCAGTTTAACCTTTCTTCATCTACAGTGTTATCAGACTTCAGCCTCACTTCCCGAGATGCAGCATTTTGAAGTACTTAAAAATTATATTTCTTCTCTCTTTTTCATACCAGTTGTGATGAAGCAGCGGTGGTAATAAAATATTGGCCTAAAAATGGCTTTCCTTTTACAGTACAGCAGTGGTTCTCAAACTGTATTAGTTTGTTCCTCTGTGCTGAGGTTCCTGCCCCTCGCTCTGTCCGCCTGGTAGCTTCCAGGCTGTTGGTTCCATGGCAGGGCAGACAGGGTAGGTACCAAGGGGTGTACCAAAAGCTTCCTTCCAAGGGTTACTGCTCACCACTTAGGAAGCGCAAGTTCATCAGCAGAAGGCTGCATAGTGAAGCTGTTTGTTCTTTAAGGTCATTAGAGTATTAACACCTGAGGGATTGCATGGGAAGGAAGAAGAGGTGTTTTGGAGAGGAGGAGGTTTATTTTTGGAGGGTTGGAAATCTTCCATTGCACCGCTGTTCCTTTGAAAGTCTTGGAAGTGCTCACATTCACACTATCTTATTTGAAAACCTGAGTAGTTTGCTTTATTTTTAGAGATGCTTTTTAAGGCGAAGAATTTTGTAGCTTGCTTAGGGTAGGTCACATCTAAATGCATTTAAGGATTCCTGATGTGATACCAGCTCTTACTAAATTTGTGACTTGGCAATTTAGGCATTACAGAAGTTGGCCATTAGAGCTTTTTAAGTGATAGAGTTAAAAAATAGGAATTGAATGTTAAGGATTAGGAGAGTTGCTTTGAATGGATATGCTAGTTTTTCAGCAATACTTGCATCACTAATACTGTGCATATTAGTATGCAGTGATTAGGCCAAACACTGTTTGGAGGACTGATTCATTTTTTGTTTTTCACTGTGTGTGATATGCTTGATTAACTGCCACTGTTCAAAACCTGAGACATTTCTAGGGTTATTTATAACATACACGTATGCTTCTTTTGCTACTCCAGAGAGAAAATGATGGCACGTGGTTTGGAAACAGGCACGTGCTGATGTGGTGGCTGATACGGGAAGTCGAGGAAGAAAAAGGAGAAGGAGGAGGAGAAAAAAAAGGAGGAGAAAAAAAAAGCTATGGGGTCTGTGACAGGAAGGACTCATGATTAGGCGTGCAGGAGGGGAAAATATGGTCAGGTTGCTCGGTGTGACCTGCTTGTGCCTTGCGGGCACCTTGTGGGTGCCTTTGTAGGGAGCTGACGCACAAATCGGCTCCTTTGTGGGTTTGCTGTCGCCTTGTGGCGGCTGACATGTAGGACTGGTTTTGTTGTGCTTTGCTCCCAGCTCTCCTGTGCCTGTTGCCTCGGTTAGAGGTGTCACCGAGCGCAGAGTGCCTCTTCCTGAGGCTTGCATCCGCGCCAGCTAGCACTGCTGCCCCTTCTGCCCCTGCTTTGTGGCAGAAATCCTTTGAGCTTTGGATAGGGGTTTTTTTTTTTTTTTTTTTGTCAAACTTTTTCAGAGGTGGATGCTAGAGGGAAGACCTCTGTTTTTCTTGATGCTATGGATACCAAAGAGCCTGTGGTAAATATTGTCACAGTAGTGGGCTGCCTTTGTACCTCACTTTACAAAATGTGTTGCTTCTGCAGAGTAGCCTGCGTCCTAATTGACCACTTCTGTCCACATTAGAGGTAGCTAGTGGTACTTCATGTATTAACTGCTTCTGGATGGAGGCTGCTATGTAAATAAAAATATTTTATAGTGTGTTTTACCCAAGTCTTTCAGAGCAGTTCATTGTGATGGAATCTACAGACTTCCGATAAAGTGGTTCACCCTCACAAAATGACGGGATATGATGCTGTCAAATTATGATAGCACTTCTGAATGTAGTGTGTTCACCTAGCGAGCACCAGACCAGCGGTGTTCAGCCAGAGCTGTGTAAATACAAAATTCTGATTTCACTTTGTTGTTTATTTTCTTTTTGTCAAAGGTTATGTAGTTGGGCATTCTTTTGTGAACTTTTACCAGGTTGCCTAGGAGGAAATTTATTTGTGTAATCCACTCATCAGGCTGTTGCACTGATTTGTGTGCGCATGTATAAAGATAAGGCCTTTGTACAGATAATCTGTGTGTTTTATCTGGTAGGACAGAGAAACAGCTCTAGTGAGACTTCACTGCCAGCAGCAACATGCAGCCTTCACAGTGTCAGTGAAAATTAGTTCTTTAGTTGCATTTTAACTTTCTGTTGCATTTCTATTTTTGTTGTGATTTTCAGAGAAAAGGGTGCAGTGACTGAATTCAATTAATGTTAACAGATGGGCAAAAGATTGGCCAATCCTTTAGACATGAAACAGAGGGACAGTGCATTCCTAAGACTGAGTTGTATTGTCTCCTTCACTTCTTACATCTGGTGGTTTAGCGTTTATGCTGTTGTAGTCGCAAATAGCAAAGATAAATATCAGAATAATTGCAGAGTTTTATCACATTATTTGTGTGGTAGTGTAGCTTTGGCTGTGATAAAGACCGAATATATTAAGCTGAATAGAGAATTAGTACTTCCTGTAAGCTGGAAGTTGTTTCTTCCTCTTACACTCACAAGGAAGGAAAGCATATCTCATTTCATTGTGTTTATATGTCAGCCTCCCTGTTTTCTGCTGAGGCATTTTTCACACGTGCTGTTGTTGCTCTTCCAAGACTTTCCTCTAGGTTTTATCTAAGAGCAATTGGTGTTTACATTTGGCCAAGATAGACAGAAAGTAATGGGAGATAGGGACTGTTGTTTTATTTTTGCCTATTGCTTAAGAATTCCAGATGTTAATTACAATCAGTGAGTGAAACCTTTTCCTTGTCTATTACAAATAAAGCTTTAGATAAATTACCATCTCCTTAGATAAATCATCAGGGAAACTCTTCATTAAGAGATTTAGGGACACAAAACTGAGATTTATGTGTTATTATCCATTAGACACCATCTAACTTCTTAGATTGTCGTATTTCTCTTAGGAAAGGTACTTGCCTATGTGTGAACATATAGAACAAATATAGAAAACATATAGAACATAGAACAAATGCATTTTGATTCCAGATACTCTTCAAAGTTTTGGTTTCAGGAGGCATCCGGGATGCAGAACAGCAGTGACAGATCTGTTGTGTCGGTCTCCAAATTCTTAAGATCAGAGTCTATACTTGGGTTAGCCAGCTTGAGAGTTAATAAACAAAGGTCTAAAAGGAGAGTGGTCCATTTTGTCTGACTGAGAAAATATCAAAATCATGTATTTAAAAGCCATTTCTTGGATACATATAGTTGTCTTTTTTTTCCTTTAATTGAAACTGCATTTTAAGTACAATTCCACAATTTCATTGAAGACCAAGTCTGGTCTTCTGTTACTGTAGAGATGACTCAGTCACCCAAACTAACTTTGTGAGGAGGGAAATGAAGGGAGAAGATTATTCTCTTTCTAAGCCTCTAAGTACTCTAAAGATGCTCCCTTTAAAATACTCTGAAGATAGGGATCTCTAAACGTAACCTACCTGCTAGCTTCCTTCAGCCTCTCCAGCTCATTCCAAGTGTGACATGTTCCAGCAGCCCCAGGAGTGCATAAGAGCTCTTCAGCAAGAAAAATAGATGGGCAAGTACAACTGTCAAGATATTTGAAGGCCGCTGCATTTGCTTTTAAGAGACCAAGAGACGCCCCTTCCAAGAGGATGCGAGTTCAGCTGCTGGGGTTTATTGCTCCGAACCCAAGCATTATAATGGAACACAGACAAGCTGTTTATGTTGGCATGAAAATGCCTGCATGCCACAGAGCTCTTTGTGTGTGGAGTCCAATTAAAAATAGCTGTCTGCAGGCCTGCATATTCCAGAAGACCACACTCGGAATTCCCCGCTAGATCCTACTGCAGTGTTAACCATAACACAGGAAGATGGGACCAGTTTCCAAAGCGGAGAGTGCAATTCTCACTGACTTTCAGAGGAGCAGTTGCAGCAGTTTGGGGCTTTGGTTTTCAAATCACGTGCATTTTTATTTTGTAGAGCCTACAAATGACAGTAGTGTGTTCTGATGTAGCCCTGGGGCTGTAAATCCTTCTGACCGTAGGAGGAAGGGAAATACAACAGATGGTTGTGAATGCAGCCAGTTGCCTTTATAATACATAGTTAGCAGTGAGCCAAGGAATGCCAAGCACTTTATAAAAATAAAAAAAAAGCAGACTATGTGAAAAGCTGAAAAAAATATTCCAGCAAAGTACTCTTACAAGTTTGATTAAAAGAAACACAGCCACTAGCATGGAGAAAATTTGCAAGTAGTAAGGGTCTCATTCAATGTTCTTCATTTTGTCCCTCTGTCTTTGTTCTTCATTTTGTCCCTCTGCTTTTTAGCTTCAAACCTAAAAGATCTGTGTAGTGACTTTGTATTTCCTCAGAGCCTTTATTTAATCTTATATTAAAATGCATGTTAAAAACATGTCCTTGTAAATTATTTGTTCCTCTGATCCGTGTGTTTAGCAGACTTGCACATGAGGTGGTTGGGAGGAGTACTGTTTTTTTTTTTGTTTTGTTTTGTTTTTTTTTTTTTTTTTGGGGGGGGGTTTGTTTGTTTGTTTTGAGCTTATAACAGTTTTAAGTGCCCTTCCAGCAGTGTTAGCGGCCACAGCAGAACTCACCACTTTGTAGGAGGTTGCAGTGATAGTACAATATGATTCTGTTTCCTCCAGAATGAATAACACGCCATCGTTGTAAATCTGTAGCAAAGTTGTTTCTCTTTTTCCCCATACAACATAGCAAACTTATGTTGGATATTTTTCACACTTTATATGCAGGTTTTAATTTATGCAAAATCTTTTTCTAAAACACTTCTGGTATATAGCTGGATTTCTCTGATTCTTCCATTGTCACTGTTGGGTTTGTGAGTCTGAAAGCAATGGTCATCAGAATGGTAGATGTGTTCACTAATTCCTTATGTGCCAGTGCTTCCTGACTAGTTTATATGTATTCATAACTTACTGTTTGTCAGTTAAAAATATTTATGTAAGGTCTCCTTTCTAACTGCTTAAAATGTCATTTTTTTTTTTTTTTAAGAAAGGTCATTACGGTATCAAAAAAGCACATTTTTTGCCTTGTAGCATTTAAGAAAAACACTCTTTTATCTGCTGGTGGTCTGTTATGCTTATATAGGTAGTAGAATGATCCACATGGAAAAATATGAAGGTATTGAAGTTATTCATGAACACCGTAATCATTATGCATGAAAGGAACTTGAAATATTTTGTTATGTTTATTTACTATGATCCATCAAAGTACATTTTCTGCATTTAAATGTATTTACTGTGTATACCCGTTCCCACCCTTTCCTAACAGGAGAGGAACATTACAATTGCATCTCTGCCCTGCACAAGTCTATGAGAGGTTCAGATGAAAATGCTTCCCTTTACTGGCTTGCTCGAATGCTTGAAGGTGGTGAGGATCCACTCTACGTGGCAAGGAGGCTGGTGAGATTTGCAAGTGAAGATATTGGTAGGTATATGCAATCATTCATGCTGGAATATTATGGTGAATTAAGATCTGCCTCAAGTTTCTGCTTTGCAGGGGCTGATGTTTAAAAAGTCTGCTCTGGATATGAGAAAAACAAAATACTGAAGTGCAGCACCTCCCCTGCCTTGCAATTTTCAGACTCAGTAGTTACCTAGTTGTAAGGCATCTCAGTTGACTTATCGATGCAAGATTTTTAGTGAGGTTATAGCGTCTGGAGAGTTGTTAGATCTGGGGAAGCTACGTCTGCATGATAGTATTTCCCCTTCTGGAAAAATAAATGAATATCCAACCACCTGCTATTATTCAGGCGGCCACCATGTGGCAACACATTCAGCCTGTAGATCATACCTGTCTTTCAAACTTTTCTTCTGGTGGGGGGACAGAAGGGAGAAGGTTGCAGATGAAGGGAATGCATCTTACTCACTGCAGAGTATCATACCCGAAGTTTCAGCATCTGAAAAAGCTACTTTAAAATGTACATGGGTAACCTTATGTCTTGTGGGGAAAAAAAAAAAAAAAAGCAGTGGTGACTAAAGCAAGCTGATTTTACTCTGTCTTTATGTAATCCCTTTATGCAGGACTGGCGGATCCTTCAGCTTTAACTCAAGCAGTTGCTGCTTATCAAGGTTGTCACTTCATTGGAATGCCAGAATGTGAGGTAAAGGCTTCATTCATTCACTGGTTTGAGAGCAATTCTGTTCTGTTAACTACAAAATATAATTGTGATTATAACAAGAAACGAATTGCAAAGAAAGCAAATTTAATTATTTATCCATTCAGTGCACCATTTCTCTGACTACTAAGCAGAACACCATAGCTCTTGAAATAGGTGTTGTGATTTAAAATGTAACTCACTGCATATTTGCTGTTAATTCGATATTTTAACTAAGTTCGTGTTGTTCTCCTCATTGTGTTATAATCAAAATCATATATTCAGATGTTCTAAATTAGCCATTCTTCTCTATGAGCCAAAATCATAAACTCTGTTGATGTTAAATCATAATACTCATGCTTTAGTATAAGATGGAAGTCAACTAAAAACATCAACCCAGTCACACTGTCCTATACAAACAATTTGGACAGCAGCCCTTTTCCCAAAGAGCTTGAAAGACATCATTTAATGCTTTTTTTTTTTTTCCTTTCTTGTTTCCAGGTCATTCTCGCCCAATGTGTGGTCTATTTTGCCAGAGCGCCGAAGTCCATAGAGGTGTATAGGGCATACAGCAATGTCAAAGAGTGTCTGCGAATGCACACGGGGCCCCTCCCGCCCGTTCCGCTGCACCTGAGAAATGCCCCCACAAGGCTCATGAAGAACCTGGGCTATGGGAAGGGCTATAAATATAATCCCATGTACAAGGAACCTGTAGAGCAGGACTATCTGCCTGAGGAGCTGAAAGGAATGAACTTCTTCAAGGAACGAAAAACATGATAGCCTTGGTCTGAGCGTTTCTTCGTTTTGGTACATGGTTGCCCTGGGGCGAAAATCCACCTTCTGTATCAGCCGTGGATTTCTGGGGCTGAAAGTATTAAACCACTGAGCCTTTGAGACCCTGTGTTATCCTTCTGGTTGTACTACTGTCAACTGTTTTGTAAATAATTACAGCTATGCAATATAGAAATGCAGAAGGAGGCTTTATCAGCATAGTAGTGTCACCCTCTAGTTCAAATAAACTGGAGAAAATATATACATGACTTGTATTTCTGGCTCTTCCTATGAAACAAGGAATATTGTCTTGTTCCCTTTTTAAATCAGATTTTGATAATATTTATTTTCAAAAAAAAAAAAAAAAAAAAAAGATTCTCCCCCCAGTAAAATATGGTAAACAACATGTAATTACAACGTAATACCTGTTTATATGATGTTCCACTGACTGATTTTGTACAACAACATTTATTAAACCAATAAAGTTGTTGAAAGCAGTGTCTATGAATTTGCTGAGAAATTTTTAAAACAGCAGTATAGTTAGGGAAGTTTGAGGTTCCTTTAATTTTATCATCTCTACTTTCCAGAGCAAGTTTAAATGGTTTTGGAAGTAGAACAGTCATGAAAATAGGGGAATTATATTGGCTTTTGAATTTCTGCCACTTAAAATTTTTATCATATGATGACAGATTGGGAACGGCTTTTGGTATGGAGACTCTCATTAGCAAAAATACCCTCCAGATATTTCCGGTTATGCAACCACGATTCCATTAGCTTTGCATTGGAAAGCTGAGAAGCATGAATTGCCTTCCTGCTCTTGTAAGAAAGAATTTGGCTTCCTCTCCCTACGGAAGACATATCTACATCCAAGACTGCTGTTGATTAAATGTTTCAATGAGTGAAATGTGGCCATCGCAGTGGCTGTAACATCAACAACATTCCTTCATTTAAATGCTAATTCCTCCCTCCCAGATACCCTTTAATCCTTCCGAAGTGTGCAGTGTTTTGGTGTGTTGAAAAGCTGGTGACTGCTAAAGCAGCATATGACTGTGCTGTCTGGTAGCTGGGTAGCAGAAGATGTTCAGTTAGATCTACAGCAGATCATTAGCTAACAAAAAAATGTCAGTACCGAAATGCTCAGTAGCCACAGGGACAACTGTCGGCATTTGTCAAAGTGCAATGGAACCATCTGCTTCGGGTATGTGTCTGGTCTTGGCTGAGAATTGCCACCTGCACAGTAGCACCGCGCAGTTACAGCCAGATTTGCTCAGTAATTACTCAGGAGTTACTTGCTAAGTATCCCGTGTACCTGTACTGGCTACCTGGCAGATGTCAAGGTTTCCTGTCCTGATCTCCCTTATTTATGGAATGTGAGGATATCAGATGTTCACCTGCTTTATGGACCTTACAACTTCTGATCCTCTTTTACTGTTCAACTGACAACTCCATGTCCACACAAAAGAAGAGTGGAGGTGGCCCTGCCAAGTTCCATAAATGCTTGAGAAGTCAGCAATCACGTTGCTAAACTTCCTCCATAAGAACCACTTGCACACATTTTGCTTATAATTTTGAGACATCTCCCTTTTTTAATGTATTACGTCTTATTTCACGTTTGTAGTATTTCATTCATTAAAAAAAATGTAGTACTGTATCTAATTCATTTTGTAAATAAGGATTTCCTATTTTTTGGCAAAGAAAGAAAACTTGTTTTGCAGAGGTATTTGCACCTTTTAATGTTGTAGTTTTAATGCTGAAGGTGTGATATAACCCCGCCACCTGGTGTACAGGTCAGCTACTTGGCATGGGCGAATTGTAAAAAGGTCTTTCTTGGTGGTTGAGGTGCTTGGTGCTGCGGGGAGCTTAGATCAGAAAGGCTGTACAAGTCCGTATCTGAAGTACGGTCAGTGTAACATTTACAGACCAAAAGAATTACAAGGGTATGGTTCCAGGTCAGGAAGTTGTTTGTGGCTTTCTAGAAGCAGTTTGGCTTTTCTCATGTTTCCAGCCACTTTGCTTGACCTTCACCTAGATCAAAGGATTTCAATGTATAATCTAAATCTTTGTTGCCAGTCCGTGAAGGGTCTTTTTGATTATTGTCTTCTCTTGTCCAAATGGCATCTATATTGCAAACTATTTTGATTGTTTGTGTGGCTTCCCAGCATGATAGGCTTAGTAAGTTTCTCTCCATGAAAAAAATACCTCGGATCCTAGTGTAAAGCCAAGGATCCCCGTGTAACTTTTAAATGTTTCTGAAATAAAACTATTTCTCTAAAGAATGAGAAAGCATCACTGCTTTTTCTTGAATTTTCTGGTACCTGGTAAAGCTCAAACTGAATTCATTATCAGGTTTTACCCTACTGAAAAGCAAGACTGAAGTTTCTTGCCTCTGCCCGACAGAAATCTTCTATTTAAAGGTCTTCATTCAGTTGTTAAAAACTTGATTAAACTCCCCTTGTTATGACCAGTTGTGTTCAAGATGTTGCAGCAAAAGTTGTGAAATGAGGTGGGCGCATAATTATTTCCTATCGTCTTGTGACTGAATTTACTGTGTATGCTAGGTCGGATGACTTGCGTTCAGTTTCCTTCCCTTACTCCTCCTTTTCCTTGGAAATTGCTTGTACCTCCTCCCACGCCGCTGTTGGCGTTAGTCGCGGTCTCTTTCCCCGAGCGGCCTTCAGAGGGCAGCACAGTTTGCCCACGTGTGCGGTACCCTGCGCGCTCCTCATACTCCCCCTGGAGAGGGTCACCCGCGCCGCCGGGAGAGCTCCGTGTTCTGCCGGCAACTTCTTCGGGAGCAGACGCGTCATTTCAAAGGGAAGCTGTCATTCCACTTTGCACCGTTTCCGGTTCCTCTGTAACAGACCGCAGGCAAAAAAATCTCCGTTTCCTCTTAGGATGGTGCATAAAGGCTCCGCTCAGCGTTGGTAATGCTGCTTTCAAAATCAAAAGCAGAGTACCTGGTGAGACTGTGCCAAAGTCACAAGATGCAATAAAGAAATTTTCAAAGTAATGACATATATTTCTCCTCCATTTAAGTGCCTGGGGTTTGACACTCATTTAATGACTGGAATAGACTATATTATTAATATACTGTATTATTATATATGTCAGCTCATCCATAAATACATAGAAAAATGTAATAGTGAAAGTATCCTAATATTAAAGGTGCTGTGAGTCAACTGACTCACGTAAATTTCCTCTAGAATGACTAAGTAACTGCCTTCCTTATGCAGGATGTGGTGTTTGCTTTACAGGAAGGGCAACTTAAATGATATGATCCAGAGAGCATCCAAATGCCAGAGGTCTTTTTCCCTTTTTTTTTTTTGAATTAACTAATGACATGAAAGAGTTATGATGTGCAAGCCACAATGCAAAGCCCAGCTTACTCAGCATCTCAGGGTGAAGATATATTCTTGTGAATTTTATATTGTTATAAGTCTGCTTAAGAGAGGCCAAGACTGAGACTGAATTTCACCTTCAATGACTGTCTCTCTCTTCCAGGGGAAGAAATTCGTTGTGCCCTTCCCATCTAGAAGCTCACTGCAGTTCAGCTTGGCATAGGGAAGTTCATTTTCATGTAGTTACCAGTTCCCTACTAGGAACATTAACTGCAGGTTGTCTGACTATTTTTCTCTTTAATGTTACAATCTTCTAGATTAATATATTTTATATAGGAAAAATATTCTTGTATGTTGTGTATGCAGGTGAGTGACTTCTACTTAATTAGGAGTAAAGTTAGGTCTCTGATTTTATATTTAAATTTCTGAGGTGACATCCTCTCATCCTGCATGTTGTATCTCTAGCTCATTAAAGTTATAATTTCATCCTTCGTTCTCAATTAAAACATCTCATCCTGAAAATTACCAAGCTTTGTGCTTTGTGAGACCTGTGGTCATTCAGTAGTTCTGAAAACAATATCCTTTGTAAAAGCATTTAATATATTTAGATATATACATATAATATTTTTAACAAATGTCAAATGTTGCTAATATTTAAGTCATCTAACATAAAGTGTTGTTCTCTCCCTTTCCCTTTAACTGCTAGCAGATGAGTTGTTAGATTTACAGGAGAAGCTGATGGTTCACAGCAGAAATCTGTGGGGATCCCATAATCTGTTCCTCTATAGCCAGACTGTTTTTTGTCTGTATTCCCATTTATTCTGAACCTCACACAGTTGATAAAACACTTATTGAGCCACTGGCTTTTTTTGGAGCTGTTAACAGTTATTTTTTGTACTCTGAAATACTATATTGTGTGCAGACATAAGAAAAAGTCTTTATTTACAGCTTGAAGACAAAACTATTACTATACAGTTCACACCTAAAAAAAAAAAAAAAAAAAAAAAAAAAAAAAAAAAAAAAGATGGTGCCCAAGTCAGGACTGAGGTTGTACAGGTAAATGCGAATGAACGAAATGAACGAAAGTTCACACATACATGACACGGGCAAACAGTGACCAGACTTTGCCAAAGTTGTCACATGCTTTCAGCAACTAAAATATTAGTAAACTATAAATTTTAAAACTCTCTTTAAAGACCTCCCCACAAGACATAATTCATGTTTTATCCTCCTCACACAAAAGCAATGTTATGTGTTTTCTAGCTCATGACTGGAAGGGGTTACATTGCTTAAACAGCTTAATCCTTTCTCTAATAATAGATGTCTCTAAACAAATGCTATCTGACCTTCCACTCCAAGAGAGAACTAGGCAAACTCAGCTGTTCAGGAGCATGCCTTTTGGTGCCAACAAGTATTTCATTAAAACATCGTCCCGGAACAGAGCTTTAGGGAAGGAATAGCTTTGCAAGCACATCCTAGTACATAATCTGCAGTGACAGACCGGGACGGTCAGCAAACACGCAGAAACCTGGGCAAGGAGACATACGGGGTGATACTGTGTCTTAAGTGCCCAGAAGTGTCTCCATTGCCAGTCCGATTTCAAAAGAAGATTCTTCTGCCCACAGTTAAGATTTTCCTAGTGATTAAAAATGTTCTATAAGACCAGGAACTGCAGAACAGAGTCTCAGTGAAAGCTACCAAGAACTCAGGGACAGGAGCATTAAATTTACGTATTAAAACCCAGCTTGTCTGGGAGCACAGCTTTCACTGATTGGAGCCAAACTGGAAGCGGACAATAAGTTCTCTTTTATGGAGAAGTGTATCTGCCAAGGAAGAGTATGCTTTGTGTTGGATTGTGGCGGATGAAGAAAATGAAAGGATGATCAGCATTGAAATCCTCTTCCATCACCATGCAGAGCATGGCAATGCCAGCAGTGGCAGCTGCAGCTTCTGTGCCTTCCTCATTCACTTCTACAAAAGCCTTGTGGACGATTTTAGACAGGAAGAGGTCACGTGCCTCTGACATTCCTGACAAGTCAGCCTTGCCACTGTCAAATACATCCAACAAGCCCATAGCACATAAATGCAATTTAAGGTCATAGCTTTCTTCTAGCTTAAATTTCGGCAAATGCACACTGACATCAGTAGAGTACAGATGCTGTGGATGGGTCCATTCCTGAAGCTTCTCAAAGCTGAGCTGCTTTTCCAGCTAGAATTACAAGCAGAGAGATCATCAAATATCACTAGTGGAGAAGTATCTCAATTCCAGTAACATTTACAGTGCTTTATAGAACACTTCAACTACAAAGTCTCTATACAAAAATGACTGCACCCATATCATACTAGCACCACGTAGATCAAACGAACACCATTAAAATTAGGGAAGTCAGTGCAGTGTTCAGTTAACATGGATGTTTATTTTTAGCTGTAGTTTAGGGAAGCGAGTAACATGTACTGAAAGCAACTAAAAAGTCATTCCAACTGTTTCATCTAACTAAATGTAACTATATAATTAACAGTCAATAACAAAGGTAATTATCAGAGATCTCAAAGAAGCTGATATGTTCCTGATCTTTTAATGGTAAACAGTATCACTACTTGAAGGCTAAGAAAATAAGATTTTTGAAGTTTATGAAAGAAAAAAGGAGGTAAATTAAGTCTTACAGTTAACTTTCTTTTTGTTATCTCCCTCCTAGATGTGCTCTGCAAGCCAAACATCACATGCATGCAAGCTTCAAAATCAGAATGCTATCTCTGTTCCTGATGCAGTGCATGCATGTATTTTTTTACAGAAATGTTCACAGAGCATTATCTAAAAATATGGTTGCTAGACAAGGGGCTTTAAGGGTTCATTGAGGCTTTAATTTTAAATAACTGCATTAGGTTAGAAAGGTCACCTCCTGCAGCCCAGTCGAGTCGTCCTCGATGTTATTAGGTAACAAGATGATCATACTAAGTTCTTGTCCATCATAGGGCAGCTCTAAAATACGGGTCTTCATTTCCGGGATGTAACCAAAATGAAGTTTCTCTTTCTGATACATCATTTTTACTGTCTTTTGTTCATTCTGAGTGGTTGAAGGATAGAGAAAATAGCAGTTAACAGTAATTTGAGAAGTGATAGGGAACAGCCAAGTCAAAAATCACGTCTTTAGGTAAGCTACTAACAACCAAGATTAGAATGAATCTCGCAACCCTACCCTCCCCCATTATATCACGTAAGTTTAAAACCTTCACGTAAGTTTAAGTCTTCATCAGACTTCTGACTGCAGGTTTAATTGCTTTTTTTGAACGCAAAATGATATATAAATGATACGTGATTATGTTTGGTTTTCCTTTGGCTTCTCTAGCACAACCACTGCAGAAACTGGGACAGAATATCTTTGACCTGCTGTGCCTTTACTTGACTCTCCTGTCTTTTGCATCACTATCAAAAAAAGACCAGGGCGTGTGTTAAAGTCAATGAAGATCTACTCCACTTAGCATAAAGCTGGTGACTATATACAATACCTTGTAAAGCTGTTGCATAAAGGGAATACAGAGCAAGAGAATGGGGCTCAACGAAAATGCCTAATAACTTGCTAAACCGGCATTGCAAACACAGTTTACAGCAGCCCATGAACAGGTAAACTCTGCTTGACACAGGTTCCTAGTTTATGCATGGAAAGTCTTCCTCATGCCATTTAATAAATACTACAAGAATAAAGAGCCTACTGAATACAGAAAAATACTAAATCCATATGAAAACTTTCAGCTGATCTGAAAATATTCATGAAAGTATTTCCATTTCTATTTGCTTTTAAAATCTTATTTGTAAATCAAGCTTCATTTCAGGACCTATACTATTTGACAGTTCCATTAGATACGCATTACCAAGATGTATCCATGTTACCTTATTTAACCAAAATGGCATGTCAGCAGTATTGGCTTCTTTAAATTTCTTTGCCCAGTTCCCTTTGAAATAAATAGCATTCACCAGTACAAGCCTGGTCATATTATTAACTGAGCCTTCACACAGCAGATTAGGGATTTTACCTTCAGAAGAAGAGGGGAAAAAAAGTCACAACAAAAGCTTACATGTCGGCTACATATAAAACATCCCTAATGCCACAGCAAAAATAGAAATATGAAACTCTATCCCTGTGATAAAAAATATATTCCAGGACCAGTCTTTTTAATTCACCACATTTTTCGATTGTACACACTACTGTAACTTCGGACATACAGTAATTTGATAAAAGAGTAATGTTTTCAGTTTGAACTGTCACATGTGACCTTCAATCTCTGATGATTTAGTCGATCTGAAAACAAGCCAGGGAGGCCAAGCTGCAGGAACACCAGCATACAGCATACAACTTGATGGTCACATTTTTTTTGTGATGCTTGTAACCAGCTACATGAGAGCTAGGGAATTTATGATCACTGGATTTAGAAATATGTACATCATTGGCCGGATTACCTGAAAGAAATTCCCTAAATCATGAGTACAAACTTATTTTTAGGTGTCTATTCTGCATTTATTGGCCTTAATGCACAAAAATGGAAATATCATTGAACCTACGTTGCCCTTTAAACATGTTGCTTAGGTACTCCCTTGTTGTATAAGATAAGCAAAATGACACTGCTTTCAAGGCAGCAGAAAATAAAAACTATTCCTACTCCAAGCCATAACCAAACTAGCTTACCTGCAGTTTGCTCTTCTATCCACTTGTTAACTTCCTTTCGGGCTTCATCATAAGCCTGAAGAAAATCAACTGCAGCCAAATCAGCTCCATATAATTTCCGAGTATTAGTCAGGAAATCCTAGATTTTGGAAGGATAGGGAATAGCTTTAGTTGCATACAGATAAGAAAACGTCTCTTTATGATGCAGGTAATGTCCAGGTCAAAGAGTTCACCACCCTCCCAGGGGTGAGGGCTTCCCGTTCGTGTCAGAGCAAGCCTCCGAGTAAGTACATCTGCCGCGCGTACCTGCGACGTGCTGCTTGCTAGGGGCGTTCCAGCCTGTCCCTCCACCGAAACAGGCTGCAACAAGATGCCTGGAAGGTGCTGAAAAGGGGTATGAACAGCGAGCTTGCCTTCAGAGGGCTCTTTGCACAACGGTATAATTTACTCATTAAGGGACATGCTGGGTGTTCCCTCCCAAATAAATAAGATGGTTTCAAAAATACTTGCTATGACTAGGGTTAAGTTGCACCCTAACAATGAAAATCATTAAAAGCTGCTGGCAACAGACTTTGATTACACATTGAAGGAGTGGGATGTTATGAGAGTTATTTTTCTGCTCTGAACTGAGGCAACTGCTTATTCACTTGGGCCCAAGAGCAGCAGAACTAAGTGAAGAAAAGGTATTTTCCTGAGTAACATCCTTTGGTTAAGATGCACAGGTGCCCACAGATGTGGGCATGCGTATGCACACATGTGACACTTCAGTCTGCTGCCCAGTAATATTCACAAATACGCCTATATAGAGAAGTATTTTTACTTTATAAATATTCAAATGTCTGCAAATACATGTTTTTAACAAATCCCGGACATGTGACTTGCATATCTTACTAAAGGAGAGCCAAAAGTTGCAACATTTACATTTACATCTGTTCTAGTTTTTTTTTTTTTTTTT
>VZSV01000039.1:2892020-2919603 GCA_013398735.1 Nothocercus julius | reverse complement strand
CTTCCTTCCTTCCTCTCTCCATACCTCCATACCTCCCTCCATACCTCCATACCTCCATCCCTCCCTCCATCCCTCCCTCCATACCTCCATCCCTCTCTTCCTCCCTCCCTCCCTTCCTCCCTCCCTTCCTCCCTTCCTTCTCTTCCTTCCTTCCTGTCCTTCCTTCTTGTCCTTTCTTCCTTCCTTTCCTTCCAACCTTTCCATCCTTTCTGTCCTTTCCTTCTGTCCTTTCCGTCCTTCCTTTCCTTTTCTTTCCCTCTAACCATTCATTTGCAAGAAGATTATCTGTCCAGAGAGTGTCAAAAAACAATCAACTCTACAGTTCCCTGTGACCATAAATTCCTTTCTCTCAGTCTCCTCCTGATGACTCATTCTTTTAATATTGATGAATTTCATCAAGCTAAGAGGATATATCTGTAGTGAAACCACTCATATTATTGCTATAAGGATCTTCCTTCCTATCTCAACCCCTTATATTCTGTCTTTCTGTTCGTAAAACACACCTGCCATTGGATAAAAAAAGTCATGAAATTTCAGTCACAGTCCTCCTATTGGCCATGGAAAAAATTTTCAGTTTTAGACACTGTTAATGTGTGAGCAAAATATGATGCTGATGATAACCCTTTAAGACTGTACCATTTCTGGTCTGGCTGGGAAACATTCAACTGAATTTGAATCCTCTCATCCTACCCACCAGAAGGTATATATATGTGTTGAAGATACATCTTTCAGTTTAATATGTACAATGTTGTATGTGGAAATACATCAGTAAAAGAAATATGGAATTTGTCTTGGATATAGAAAAGAGAGAGTTATATATATATTTTTACCTGTTCAAGACCTGTAGTGTTGTCTTTGATGTCATCAGGAAGGAGGATGAACATACTGAGTTCACGTTTCACATACGGCAACTCAATCATTTTGAAATTCATTGTTTCCATGATAAGAACTGGAAATGCATGCCTCATATACATCATCTTCACAGGCTTGGTCTTATTCTGTGAAGTATTTATTTATTGACTTAGAAACAGTAAGAATTTTTTCTTGAAATGAAGGATGTACATGACTCAGGGCAGTAGAGAAAGAGGAAATATTGGTTTGTCATTTCTTTTCCTAAGTTTGTTCTAAGCAGACAGTATTTCTTATCTTGGTGGTTTTCCCAGACCCATTTATTATGGCCTGAACAGCCTGATTTTCTTTTCTTCTCAGAGTGTTCTTAGTAACCCAAGGGAAGAATAGATGACATTTAGAAAAGTTGGCAAGGATTAGGGGATAGAGTGAGTATGGGATATGACCTTTCAATACTATGGCAGTAAAAACAGCTCTGGTTTAAGAAGATGAAAACAATTTGCAATTTTTCTGTGATCTTTCCTCTCTGGCAATAAAAAATGACTGGTTAATTGCTCTGTACTTCACAGTTTTTGGCAGAATATAACACTAGTGTCTGTAAAGGGGCCCCCGTGAGGGGAATTTCTGATAGGTAATTGCCTTTGCCGGAATATGTAACATCTCTTAGTATATCCTTCTCTTCATTCAGATAAGCAGCCAGTGTATAAGTGCTATTCAGAAAGCAGAAGTTTCAGCTGCTCATCTCTTCTGGATACAAGACATTAACATTTCTACTAATCTAATATTTCCCAGTCATTCAGGGAAATCCTGTTATGCCTGTATTTGAGATGCTATGGTCATGCTTAGCTAGGCTGGGCAGTACAGAGGCCCGAGTACCGTTCTTAGATATGATATGACATGGCATGTGGTTCCTGGAGCGTCTTTGATTGCCCATGGCACATGGACTCCCCAAATTGTATTTTTTTTACAATCTAGCCCTCCTCGCACCATTTTACACCAAAAAAAAAAAGGGGTGGGTGGGTCTGAAGTCTCTCTAGTGCTTTTGGAAACTGTAGCTGTTTTTTATCTGGAGCTGGCTAACATTTATCTGAGCAGCATCTTAATGTATCGTCTAAAATTTGTGAGTATTTAGTGACCAGCAGACACAAGTTATGCTTTCACATAGTTGCGTAAACATTACAGGTGAGCTGATCACTGACACACTTTGTAGTAACTAGCTTTTCAGAGAGTTTAGCTACCACAGGGATAACTAAACTGCTTATGAAACATTAGCAAGATTTCAGCAGTGGCTGTGGTCACCAGGCTGTTCACTGTGAGGAGGATGTCAGGAGAACTTACCTTGCTAAGTCGGAAGGGTTGCAAGTCTGTGTTTCCTGCCAGAAATTTCACTTCCCAATCTGCCTTGAAGTAAATAGCATTTATCAGCACCAACGTGGTCGTATTGGTCACATTTTGTGAATTCACCAAATTCTTGATTTTGCCTTTTGGAAAACAGAAGAGTAGGTTTTATATTAGTATGTCAGTGCATGTCATGTTTCAACTGGGCTTTTTCTCTATTCAAAGATCCAGTCTGAAGATCCAGAGTGAAAATATCCATGTTTCAGTTCACTACACTGTAAATGACTTTCCTCTCATAAAGGAATAGGTCTGTTTACTGATCCTAAAGCTGCTTCCAGTCCATTTCTGGCTGGCTGACAGGAATTCACTCCTTTGTAAAAAAAAGTCACACCTTCATGGCAACTAGTTGGAAGAAGAAAGCTAGACAGTCCGCCAGCCTCCTGGTTATGCCAGGTGCGAGGATGTCTGTACTTCTGGCCAGTGGAAGGTGGTACAGTCAGGCAGACCTTCCCACCTGCCCTGGAGTATGAGCACCCAAGTCATACCCACGACTGAGGAGTTTCTGCCCTCTCTCTGCTCTGCCTGTGGTACACGGGGCCAACACCGCACTGGCAATCTTGTTTGAGGGGCAGCTGACTTGATGAGAATTTCCCCAGGGAACTCCCTGGGCTCTGAATCAGGTATTTGAAGCTGTTCAAGTGCTGCTTTTCCTCCCCTGCTGCCCATTTGCCCAGTTTACACCTGGCTGCTGCATTAGCACTGTGGAAAGAAGGCCACCTATCCAAAAGAAACAGCAGACTGAGTTAGTAAAAGAGAAAAGCTGTTGGGGTTGAGCTTAGCTTACCCGCAGTTTGTTTCTCAACCCAGGTATTGATTTCTTTTCTGGCTTGTTCCGCTGCTTTCCTAAAGTTAACCTTCTGCGGCTCTGCATTGTAGTAGGTTTTACTGAACTGTAAGTACCTCTGAAAAATGTCATACAGAAAAAAAGTTCTTTATGATATTGCATTTTTCAGTCCCAAAGGGAAGTTCTTCGCTTCTGGGCCTCCCAAGGCATGGAATACTGCAGGATTTAGCATTTCACTCTGCCCTGGGTTGTGAGTTGACAGTTAAGAAGTAGCACAATATCAGAAAATTCTCTGCCCTTATTCCAGCATTTATTTGGAAAGGGAAGAAAACTGTGCATATCCAGCGGATGTTTTTATTTTCATATCTCATTTACAATTGGGTATATTGAGCATTCCAATAATAAAACTTAATTGCATTAAAAGGAGTTCCTACATTTCAATTAAAGGAGAATGTATCCTTAAATACTGTGGGCAGATCAACTGGTGTTTTCCAATATATTTGGAATATAATAATAATTGGAATATAATAATAATATAATAATAATAATATAATAATATAATAATAATATAATTGGAATCCATAGCTCTTCATTTACAGAGGAAAACTGTATTAAAAGAGAGTTTCTATTAATGAAAAGTAATTTTAAAAAAGCAATTTTTTGACTTTTTTTGCTCCTTTCTTAGTAAAACTATTCAGCTTACAGGCAGTAATGGGTAGGTTTTTTCCACATAGATTCTGTTGGCACTTTTTAGTGAGTAGGTATTTCTGGGTTTGTTCATGGCAGTCAGGAGCTCTTTGAAGCCAGAATGGATGTCATCAGCTTCCTTGTGCTCAGGATCCTTGGAAAGAGACACCATATCATATATTTGGCAATTGAATTTTTGCATAAAGTTTTGAAAACATGCTAAGTGATGCAATTGAGGAGGGAATTGGATTCCTCTCCCTTTTCAACTTTCCAAGTCTATCACCACTGCAGTTCTCAGGGCTCTGTTTATCACAGAATTAATTGATTTACAGCTAACCTTCCAGACTGTCCTACTGACTGTCCTTTAAGTGCCTGAAGAGAACTCAATTTTGATTTTGGGTTTCATTTTGGATTTTATGCTTTAAATATACAGAGTAATTCAGATATGAAATACCAGACTCCTAAAGCTATGTCTGGGCATTCTGGTCCCAGGGATTCTTTCTCTTGGGATTTTAATTCTAATAGATACCATTTTTCTTCTTTTTGGTCTTCCTCGAGAAGGTCTGGCCACAGAAGAGGAGCCTTCAGCTTCTGCAGCTTGAGGGAAATGAAGAACCTGCAAGCAGAGTTTCCAAAGGTAAGAAACAGCCATAAGAGAACTTGTGAGCTTTAAAATCACATACGAATCAAGTGTTGTCCCTGGCTTGTTTTGCTCCTTAGATAACTCACTGTGCTATTTGTTGCTTTAGCAGCTAATTCAACGCAGCGCTCCAGTCTGCGTGCTGCAAGACTGAGCTCCCTTCCATAGCTGTTGCTACCAGTAATAGCGATGCACGTGCGCAAACGCAAATGGTTCTCCCCAGGGCAAATGTACAAAGATTGCTGAAATGGAGCGTGGCGACCCGGAGGGGAGTACTGGACAGTGCTGAGCACCACAGCCACTTTTGGCTGGGTGCTTTCTCCTGCTATAGTGTACTTTCATTTTCAAAGCTATAGGCATACACGCTGCCTGAAGCTGTGCAGGGGGAAGGTTTGGGTTGACAAGTACTTCCCCAGCTGATTAGGGGCCACAGTTTGGTTGCTGGCAGTTGAAATATGCCACCTTGGCTTTTTCCTGATGAGAAGCACAAGAGGCCAGGAAGCTGGGAAAAGCGCTTCTTAGTAGCTAACTGTCTTAGTGTCAGGTATGTAGTCATGTGCACGTCTAAGCTTGAGATCTTGCAGCTGAAGCCTTGGTTTCTTCGCTTCACATCTTCCTGCAATATGTCTGGCAGTGTTACATTAGAGTAGCGAATGTGCTGAAGAACGTGGAGACAGCAGAGCCCTTGGGATGTATGCCATTCCTGTTTTCCTTCTGGATTGTCAGAGAGGTGTTTAGGAAAGTGTAAATCAAGATAGAAATATGCATTCTTGCCAGGGTAAGTAGAGGAGGTAAGGTGCAGGAGCTGGTGCTGGGATCTGCAAGGCGCTTGCTAAATGAGTCAGGAGCTCGTGGTTCCAGCTGTTTGCTACCTAAGAGACTCTTTCTCAAAGGCAACATCCCATCTGTGTCAGAATCATAAGATAAATTATAAGGTGTAGAATAATTTTTTAAAAAGTCAGGTTCAGAGAACCTCAATGAGCTCAAAGTGGTGATGCCCACAGGACACTTTCTTCTGCTGAAGGAAGGTGGTACCTGATATGAAATAAATAAAATTTGCTGCTCACTTGTTGCATTCTCTGGCCTGAGTTTTTTTCCCCGTCACTGTGGTGGCAATTTTTTTTTTTTTTTTTTCTATTTTACACGGCATATTTTGCAGCTAATACAGGAAACAGGCATGGTATCAGAGCACATGCTTTACAGAGCAACCTACCTCTGCCATCTCTTTGGCTGTGTTACCTTTTGCACCCAGGTACGTCATGGCCAGAGCAGCTGAGATGCTCCAAGGAGAAAAGAAAATGTTTTTGCCTTTATTGATCTCATTCAACTGGTTGAAAATATCAACTGAAAAGTTGCCAACTGATGCTGAGAGCAGCTCCATTGCTTCAGCCTGGAAAGAGTACAACATGACTGTTTAAAATGGTGTATGCAGTGCATACCAGTGAGGAATATTACATGTACAATATACTGCCTGGGCATCCACTAAAGCTAATAGCCTAGCTGTATGTTTTCTCTTACACAGAGATGCCGTTGTCGCCAGTTAGGATCAGTAGTTCATTTTAGTTTTTTGTTATGTTTTAATATCTCCCTATAGTTGCAGATGGGTCCGCTTTTATGCAGCTGCAGATTTCTTTGGGCTTCCTTCTGCCTTTGGTTTTCAAAAATGTACAGATTATTAAGCTTCATATTTACTTCTATTTCTTCCTTAACCAATGATTTCTCAAAATAATACTCCCAAAGGAATTTAAATCTCTCTCTAATGGTGTCTGCACATGGTGTTGCAGAATGTCTGAATTTCCCACTACCTCATTTTAAATCTGTATAGAATTAGGCACTGATTCTAAAAATATAATTAGGCATATTTCTTAAACTCCTTTGATTTCCTTGGCTATTCCATTTTGTATGTATATCTATCTATCTATATATGTAGCAAAGATGCTATTTACATTATAGAAAAGATACTATTTGTTTTTAGAGAGCTAGAGTTTTATTAGTGGTGTCTATCTACAACCTCTTTATGTTCTGGCAATTTTATTTTTCTCAGAAACTGGCAGATTCCTTGAAATCGTGATTATTCCAGATATCTGCTCAGTAGGTATCTGCTTGGTGTCTTTTCTTTGATCTTTTCTTTTTCAGTCTTTTCTTTGCTAGGGACTGGAAAAATTATTATTGTCATTATTATTATTTAAACAAAGATTGATATCTATGGAATGATTGATATCTATCAAATGGAGCTGCAGAAATTACTGGGGTATCTCTGAAAGTCTGTGCATATTTATCACATGTTTAATTGCCAAATCACTACAATTTTTTCTGACTGTGTGCTGTCAATAGGTACCCAAATCTGTACCACATATTTGATTCCTTTCCTTGGAGAATATGACCAAAATAGCATGACAATAGAAATCTGTCTTTTTTTCCCCCTAATTGAATATCACTCTAACTCCCAGACCCGATAATGTGCAGTGCTGTGCCTTTGCATAATGAAAAGGGCCTTGCTTCCCCTGGAGTATAGAACTCTTTTATCAAATTAAGATTTCAATTAGTATAGGAGTTACTGCTCTAAAAAGTAAATTAAAAAAAAAAAAAATCTTCCTGTGATTAATTCTGCCCTGAAGTAGCAACTTGCCGTAGTCTTATGGGTTCATTTTCTCTAAGGGTTGACATCCAGAAAAAACATGGCCAAGAACAGCAATTGCAATATGACACTGATATATTGTAATTTACTTATGCAGCCATGTAGCCACAAATCTTTATAAAGCATCTTTACAAAAGCATG
This sequence comes from Nothocercus julius, assembly GCA_013398735.1. NCBI lineage: Eukaryota > Metazoa > Chordata > Aves > Tinamiformes > Tinamidae > Nothocercus > Nothocercus julius. Next base: position 2,912,466 of record VZSV01000039.1, on the reverse strand, counting down.
AGAAAAGAGAAAGTTTACTTAAATTGATTTAAATGGTTACCTCTGATCCTGTGAGAAAGAAGAGTTAACCCTTGTCCTTAGCCAGGTCCTCTGTCTGTGTTAAGCAATGAATAAATTTAGAAATATAGTACAGCTGGCACCTCCCTTTCCTTCTCCTCTACATCCAGGCTGTTCCCGCCTACCCCAGAGAATTTAATCTCTACAAAATCCCCCCAAAATCTTGCACAAGTTACCCTCTCTGTTGACATGATGGTCACTTTTTAGTCTTAGACCAGAAGGACAACATGAATTATAATCTCAGATCTATTTTAACATCACTTCTCGCGTAGTAAAATGGTTTATTCATTCCAAAGGTCCTTTGATGTTGTGGAGACAACTGTTGTTTATAATAAATGAATGTAATGAAAAAGTCACAGAACTACAGCACACGATTTGGGTTTTTAGACAAAAGCAGATAATGTAGGCCTGATTTTCCAGCTTTGCATGGCTGTTACGCATTAGCTCTGAATGAGATATGTGAGTATGAAGTAGGAAGAGGCCAGTGACTGAATTAGAGTCCAGCTTAAAATTGAAGACTGCTAGAAGCATGAGCAGAAGCAAGGCCAGGAGGGAGCATTCAGGATAACAGCTGAACACCCGGTCTGTTGGTGAAGAGATCTCATTACAATCATGGTAAGAAATGCTTGGAAAAACAATGCAAAACACAGAGTTGGTGCACCACACCTGCATGTGCTGAGGGAGGGCAAGTATTAAAATAACCTCTCTGGGAGGGCTTAAGCAAAGATAGGGTGAGATAATACAGCCAGAGGACAGACATAGCCTAGTGCTTGTCATTGATACTATCCCAGAAAAGAAGAGAGGGGAAGTATATGCTGTGCTATGTGCTAAGGACCTCCCTGTGAACCTGGTTACAGGAACAGAATGGGCCAAGTATTCTGAAAAGTGGCAGAAATCAGTGTTGTGTAAGGCAATGAAGAAATGCCAGAAATTGAACAAGCATTGGTTTCAGTAAGATGAGTGAAGTCATCAAGAAAGCAGAATGGGAGAAAGGTCTACGGAAAGGTTAGGCGGTGAGTGGTAAACACAAGCCAGAGACTCCGAGCACCAAAGTAGTACGCTGAGAGCAAGTGAGCTAACTCTATTAGCTAGCTGAAGATGCAAAGATGCCAGAGAGGATGAAAAAGAGGAGATGGAAAGACAGAATGGGAATTGTATTTGACAATAGAGAACAAGAAAGAGAATCTTTCATCACAGGCTTTGGTTAAAAGAGACTTTCAGAGGCCAACCTCCTGCTTGAGGGAGGATCTTCAGTAAACAAGGTCAGCTGCACCTTTGTTTAGCTGAGTCTTGAAATCTTCTGAGGATGGATATTCCACAGTCTTTTGGGGCAATCTGCTCCGGATGATACCTATCCTGGGGAGAAGTTGTTTCCTAATGTCCAACAGAAGCTCCCAAACTTTGTGGCCATGGTTCCTCATTACTGATCTGGCATCAGCAAGATGTTAACTCTGTCGTGTTTGTGGCTATTCTTAAAATGCTTAAAGGAAAGAGGAAAAGTGGCTGAGATTTCTATTAACTTTAAAAGCTTATGAATGAGTTTGGATGCATGTTATCAAGATTTTTTTCCTCCTTTGCCCTGCTCCCCCCACCCTTCACCATGGTTTTTTTTGCCTTTATATCTGAGGAACATCAGAAAGTTCTTGAGGGGCATGGAGGGACATGAGATCATTGTGTTAGGCTGCAGTTCTAGTTCTGAAAGCTCTGCAAAGAGGCATCAGTGTCCTTCAGTGCATAGTTTGGACTTATAGTATAGTATTACCATTTTCGGGTTCTTAGACAAGAAAAATAACCCAGAGACATGAATTCTAGATTATTTTTAATATTTTTTTTATTATTATTTTTAATACATGCTCTCTTCTAACATGCAGAAAGGTATCAAATGTGTAGAAAAATTAAGAAAGAGTCCAAAATATTTAAATACACCTTGTGATGTGTGTTTTATTTTTTATTGTTGTTGCGAGGGCTTGTTTAGGTACCAGTTGAGTTTCTATGGGGAGCAGACCCTTCCCAAGAAGAGGATGCACTTGGTTTTGTTGTGCCTGATAAAGAAAAGGAAAGGGTGATCTGCTACAAAAATAATAGTAGCACTTCGTGATGCTAAAACTCCTGAACTGGCAGCTGCTGCCTCTGTGCCTTCTTCATTGACCTCCACGTAACACTTGTGAAAAACCTGTGACAAAACCAGATCACTGTTCTTTGTCATCCCTGTGAAATCAGCTTGGCTTTCAATGAAGGCATCTTCTATCCCCATCCTGCTCAACGTAGACTTGAGGTTATATTTCTCTTCCAAAGTGAACCTGGGCAGATAAACCTCCATTTTTGTTTTCTCCATTAATTCTGGGCTGGTCCATCCAGACAAGTTTTCAAAAGTCAATTCTTCTTCTAGCTGCAGTTAGTTAAAAACAGAATCAGAAAATTACAGAGTATACAAGAACCTCTGCCCAAGGGGCTATTTCGTTTTCTAAACAGAGAACTTTTCAAGATGCTCTAAAAATACAAAAATCAAAAACCAAAAAAACTAAAGAAAATAAAGCAAAGTAACAGTAGTGAAAGACAACTCTGGAGATCATTTCTACAAGAAAGATTATATTACTCTACAGTGGGTAAATGCAGTATTTGAACACCTCTCAGTAATTTTCAGGGAATATAACTGTACATTCAGGTCTAAGCATTTGTAGTACAATAACAGCAGTGTCACATAGCAATACTCTGGCTGATTAACTGTTGCCACTTCTGTCGTCCCTACATCTTAGAACTGACCAAACAAAGTTTTTGTTTGTTTGTTTTGTTTTGTTTTGTTTTGTTTCTTCAGAGCACCTATTAATGTAGAGATACAGTATTTATCAGTCCCACAGAAGATGGTAAAGTCCATATACATGGCCTCTGGACATCCTGGAAAGTAAAGGAGGCTGTCCAAGCAGTGCTTTTCTCTAAGAACAAAATTGTATATGGATAGATACAGTGAATCTCACCGGGGCTGCCTATCTTTCACACGTGCCACCCCATCCTTATTTTTGTTTGTCTGGAAGAAGAACTGTTTTTCTGGGCTTCACAAAGTTGTTTCCAGGGCTGATCAATATTAGGAAATGTAAAAGTGCCAGCTTCTACAGTTAAAAGTCTAGTTCAAGGAGGTTCAAGTTTACAAAATGTTAGACTGAGTTAGGGATTTCCTTTTCCTTGAGCTTGATGTGCAATAAATAAATATGTAACAATACTCTTCATTTTCACACAATCTGAGTTTTCAGTTGCTTTACCTTTTGTAGGCCGGTGATGTCACTGGGCAGCAGTATAAACATGCTGAGATCATTATGGACATACGGAAGTTCAAGAATGTTAGCCTGGACTGATTCAATGTAGCACCAATTAAATTTACCACTCAGGAACATCATTGGCACTGGTTTAGTTGTATTCTGAAACAAATAAAATGAAATACGTGTCATTTGTGTGATGACTGAACAGTAAAGGACTGAGTTAAAATAGCACAGGAGAAGTTTATTCTGTTTACTAACACAAGTTGTCCAATGTGTCTGAGATATCCTCATGGCTCTAAGGGAGGGGACACAGGATCTACAGAGGATCACAGTCTTCTGGAAAGACGCTTGGAGGCTGGGATGTCTATGCAGTCTAAATTCAATCCTATTCATGGGAAACTGTCGTACACTCTGATTCGTTTTATGATTAAAATATGAAAATGTACAGGACTACATAATACAGTTTGGTTCTCCTCTTTTCCTCATCCCAAGAGGAGATTGGAAGTTTGTGTGGGTCACTTTCTGACGATTATACTTCTGGCTCCAGTGCTATTATGTGTGTGCAGTTTTGGTACTGAAGATATGGTGAGGAAAATAATGCTCAGGCAAATAATTATTAAGGGAAATATATTAAGGGAAATATTGTTCATGCTGTGGAGGTCTCAAGACTGACAGGACTGTCTCTCCCTCATCTTATTCACTATTTTTGCCATCTCCAGTCTAGGATATGTGACAGTATATTCCCATACCGTATTTATTCTGAAAGGCCTTTGTCTGGTAGCTTCTGCCTGAAACTTTGTTGCCCAGTTTCCTTTGAAGTAGAGTGCGTTTACCAGGACTAGCCTGGTGAGTGAGTCAATGGATCCAGGAGGGAGCAGATTTTGAATTTTACCTATAGAAAACAGAATGACATTTACATTTACATATTTGTGCAACTTTACTGTTTTAGAGTAAATATTGATGTAGTTTCTGCAGATATAATCCAGGGAAACTGTATATGTTCGTATGGCAGTTATGGAAATTATCCATAAATATATGGGATGGATTTTGGGGTAACCTTGACTGGTTCCCATTCCTCCCATGTTCAGATGGAAGACTCCAGTTTAAGTGAGGGTTTATCAGTAGATGAATGCATCAGGAAAATTACATTAATGTCACTTTCTGAAGTGGATTCTTTGCCTGCCTGTAGATCCCTGTATAGATCCTCCCTTTTTTTTTTGTTTTTCTTTCAATGTTGATGCGGCCTTTTTCTTTTGAATTGGAAGAAGGGAAACCAAAGCTTACCTTCGGTCTGGTGTTCGACCTTGGAGTTGATCTCTCTTCTGATTTCATTTGCTCTTTCCACAAAGTCAACTGATTCTGGCTCTGCGTTGTAGTATTTCTTAGCTAACTGTAAGTATTCCTGCAGTGGGGAAGAGAGACAACTTGCCTTATGTTTGTTGCCTGCCAGTATGAGTGACAGTAATTAATTATAGCCAAGTAAAGAGTATCCATCATAAATATGGTATAGACTACAAGCACAGCATTTTGTTAAATGTTTGTTGAACAAAGTATTTTTCCAGTGGCAAATACTTCAGTGTTTTCAGTTAATCATATCAGCAAACTCGGAAATGGCACTGAAATTAGTTACACATTCCATAAAAGTAAAATTCTACTTTCTGAAGAGTCAGGAATAGTCTCATAGAAAATGTATAGGATAACAATAACAACACAGTTTTTAAATGCATACTTCTTATAGTATGTTGTCATAGACTGATCATAAAATTTGAATGGAATGGTGTTACCTAGATAAATGACCTACATACCTTACTGAAAGGCAGTGTTTTTTCTCCGTATAACTGGTTGACACTTTTAAGCAGGTAATTTTTAGTCGGTTGGTTGATTTCAAAGTTAAGTGCTTTAAATCCAGTATGGATATTACTTGAGTTGTCAATTTCTGTCTTGAATAAAATGGGAAAAAATGTTATTCATCTGCTGTGTAAAATTTTTCAGAATTTCTAAGAGAGCTACTGAAAGTATATTTTCAAAATATTAAAATTTGTAGACATAGCATAGGCTCTCTATGAGCCTCAATACACAAGTGGGAAGAACCTGAACTTTGTAAAACAGTTAAGGGTTTCTAAAGGATGACTGCAAAACTAAGTATTTATTCAGGTAACAGAGAGTGAGAGAATGTAACTGTTACACGAAACATGGAGATTTAGCAATATGACTCCTCTCAACTTTATGAAAATTGCTGCTAAATGTCTAAATTTTAATTTCATTTTCTGATTTTAAAGATTCTTTAAATTGTAGAGGAAGTAATAGGATTAAATGGATGTAGACTCAGATTCTCAAACCAGATCAAGGAAAATAAGCTATAAATTAGTAAGCTCAAAATTTAGACCTATGCTGTATTTATCTTGCCATTACTTCAGAATCAGAGGCATGGACAGAGATAGAAATTTCTAAACAGTTAGAATGATCCTTTTGCTCAACTAGCACAGCTCTGTCAACAGAAATAAAAAGCCTTTATTGACTCAGAAGAATGCAGTTTGCTTTTCCAGATTTTTCTGCTATGTTAAATAAGATATACTTTAATAAAAGATATCTGTAAAAGTCTGTTAAAAATATCTAGGAAATATAATAATTTTAAATTTTCTGAGTTACTGCAATAAACTGGTCTACCTCAGGAATTTCCAGTATGTCAGTTTATTTTGTTAACTTTTTCACAGTAAAGGAAACTAATTTTTGAAATGTATCAACCATAGATAGCTTGTACAAGTTCTTATTTTTTTGTCAGAGTGATGCTGCAATCAAATATGTGGGAGGCAGGTCTACTGTAATTTCCCATTAGTTCTTTGAGATAGGGATGGTGTCTGTTCAAAGACTATGTTGTTAAATAGCTTTTTATTGAACAGTAATAATTAAAAAAAGAGATCCCTCCTCAAAGTTAAAGAAAAAAATACTGGGAAACTAAGTGACAGAGAATGATCATGTTAAATTTTAAATTCTGCAAATTTGAGGTTAAATTTTGCAATTCTGCCTAAAAAGAGGAAGCTTGTCTTAAGCATTGCATTATGTGAAGGTATTACAGGAAGCCTCTCAGGATGCTGTACCAACTAGTTGTGTACACTACTTTTGAGGAAGGTACACCTAGGCAAATACAAATGTGGAAGGAAAATAAAAGCAAGATAAGTTGTGACAGTTCCCGTAGCTTGGTCACTAGACTTACTTGGTGAGATACTTTCTGGAAACAGGCACATCGATTTGATAGACGCTCTTCTGTTCTGGAATAGACTTGCACCTTTATGGTTGCAGTGACATTACCGGCTCCTTCAGCTTTGTTAAAGTGAAGTACCTATAGTGGAAAATGTGATAATAAATACAATGCTAGAAAATGTGCTCTTTCAGTAAAATGTTGCAGTGTTATAATGGGATTGGTGAAGAGGATAGTCAAGATCAAATTTTATTCTTGTATCACTCCTGATTCAACATGGGATCTTAGGTTAGGCTTTTAGGCTCATGTGTACAACATGGCTTGAGCACATGCAGCTGAGGGCTGCAGCGCAAGGCTCTCGTGTGTGCTTTTCCAGAAGAGTTAATCTGCTTTGAGTTAGCTGTTAAGCTGACAGGGTAAAATGTGACAAGAGGCAGTTATCTCCAAGAGCAAAACACCAAAACAGCACTCTAAATGGAGAGCTCCTATGCATCAGCCATCAGGAAAACACTGGGGACATCTGTGTGCCTTAAATTCCTTACTGGGGGCATTTGCACCTTACCAAGGCTTTAAAGGGATATGTCCTTCATCAGAATTCAAAACTTGGAAAATTCTTCAGAAGACCTATTTTTCTTTGTTTTCCCTTCTTCCTAATAGGAGATCTTTCCTTTCTTTGTAACTCTGCCGGCCCTCTCTAATCTTGTGTCTTGGTAAATAGATCACTGCCTTAGCATGTTGGAGAACTTTTTCTGTCATAGCAAATGTCAGCTCACAAGCTTCACCTCCTATGGCAGGAGCCTGGTCTTATCATATTGGAGCTGTTTTCTCTGCCACCTATTGAAGCTATGACACTTAGACAAGTAGGGTTTGATTTAGTTTAGCTGATTTTTCCTATAAAATGCACACCTCAAAGAAGAGGTGTAGTTTTACCCCAACAGCATTTCCAGTCGGACCTTATGAATGTTGACTTTTGTCAGCTATTTGCAACATCTACAAGAGCTTCAGGGGGAGCGTTTTTGCATGGGGTCATCTCCAGGGAAATGAGTATTGTCTGTGGCAGGGTGGAAGGAGACTTCAGGTCTCCCATTCCCTGATGAGTGCTCAGGTTACTGAGCTCTTCTATAAACATTCTTTATTTCTTCTGATGTAATTTAAAAGGAGGTAATGCCACCACTGCCACACTCCTCTTTGTTGGGGAACATCTGCAGAAGCTATGATAGACTATGATAGGCTTTATCTTCTGACAGGTAAGAGAACTAGTCTCCTCACTGCGTTGCACATCAGAGGAGAAATAGATACCGGCATATATGGCTGTATGGCTTTGGTTAGATTAATTTTCCTTCTTGCAGTTTTTCTTTGATGCATCATAACAAACTTATTGCATATGTTAATCCAAAAGATCGACCCTTTCAGAAAACCAGATTTTGCAGCCCAGACTTACCTTTGCCATCTGATCCGCAGTGTTTCCTTTAGCTCCCAAATATATCGTAGCCAAGGCAGATGAAATACTCAGTGGGGAGAACAAAATATTCTTTTCACCATTTTCCTGACACTCATGTTTGAAAAAGTCGAGAGCAAACCGCGTGTTTGCTGTATTCACAGCTTCCATTGTCCTAAACCTGCACAGAAAGGAAGGATACTGTAAGGAACTAACAGAGATAGCTCTGTGTGTGCCCATGTTTCTCCAGTTTCTGAAGTTTCTTCCATGATATAGAGGCTTTCTAAAAGGACTTTCCAAACTTTGCCTCTTAGATAGATTTTCAAAACTTTGTCTCTCAGAAGGCTGATGGTGTAGCACAGCAATCCTCCATGTGATGGAGATTTACTGAGTGTACACAGGTTAGTCCAAAGGCAAAATCTGGACTGTCAGGTATTTTCTTTGGTTCTGATCTCAACGAAGTAAGTGAAGGTGTTTTGATTTTTCAGTGGCTACAGACTGTTTATTTCTGCCAACCGTGTTTGCTATTCATACTGAGTGAATGTTCCTAGACTGACCAGATGTTCCCCTAGGGAGACAGATACATATGCAAGGCACAACCAGGACAAATGAAAATTCGTTGAAACAGGATGGTAACATTGTGATTCCAAAAAAAAAAAAAAAAAAAAAGCAAACAAAAAACCCCATGTAATTCATAGCTATCCAATGAAATTATATGTAAACAATGTAACAGAGTCAAAAAGAACTTAGTTTGGAAAGATGGTACCTGATCTTCCTTATCCTTCATATACACATGTATTATAAAGTCTTCTAAAAGTCAGCCTGTCCCAGATCACTGATGACACTAGCTGTCATTTGAGTTTGGGAATTAGCTCCCTCCAACCTTTCTTGTATCTGTTTACCAGGCACCATCCTTTACAGCATCTTGGAGTGACAATTCATAATGTTAGACACCGATGCCTGCGCTTGAGGATGCTCAGATATGACTATGAGTTTTTTGACGACTCAGTTTTTTTGCAAGAGCCTCTTAATGCTTGGAACTGTAGTGAGTGAAAACACTGAGAACAAACACAGTCAAACTATTCCTTTAGGAAAGGAGAGAATCTGTCCACTCTCTGATGTACTGGGTAAACATTGCCCAAACTATGTTGTATGCTAAGCATCCTAGATCCCCTCTTTGACTTTCAAAAACCTCCTGAAGCTCTGTCCTACAATGCCAGCCCAGATTGTAACTTCCCTGATTGTCTGCAGGACAAGTTTACATATTCAGTAGACTACAAGTCCTGCTATATTCCTTCACATTGCAGAGGTCATTGAGAGCCATAGGCATGGCTAACTAACTTATGTTCAGTATAGGGTCACCACAGAATAAAGAAAGTTTTTGCCTTGAGTAGCTTGCAAAGCAGGAACTGACCTGCTTTACATAAGAACTAATGAACCCAGGAACAAATTACCTAACATAAGCAAACACAGTGGTTCCTACTGTGCTATGATATACATGCTGGCCAACAGGATTTAGAATTATAGAACTATTTACAATTATTTTATTTTCCCATATATTTTCAAGACCCCTCTTCTAGATCATCCTGTGATATCTTAATAAAATACATTCCCAAACATTTGTTGTTTCCAATTCAGATCCCTGCTGCCTTTTTTCCCCCTATCAATGAACTACAATGAACTACACAAGCCAAAAGTACATGAAATAAATATTCGCTAGAAGTAGTTACAGTACCTTGCTTTGTGCAGGGAGTAACACTGCTGCTCTGTGTGTCTCCAAGGATTCTGCAGTTTATATGAAGGGTAAGCTGAATTTATAGTGTGTCTGACCAGTTCCACAGATGACTCATGACCGTGCAATTTGCTTTACCCTGAAGGCCACATCCCTATGGAAGAACTGAATCATCTTAGAGGAGTAGGACGTGAAGTGATGGTGAGGATGATACCATGCAAGAAACTTACAAAACTGACTAAAGAAATATTTCTTTTGTGGCAACAGGCTAGTAACAACTTGAACGAACACTACTTGAAATAACATTTGTGTTGGCATTTGGAGGATATTAAAATAATGTAGTAGCTGTTGTGCTTCTTAACTAAAGCCTGCTATGGATCTTAGATTAGACTACCTTTTTTTTTTTTTTCCCTCTTTTTCCTCCCTGATCTGACTGATGCTGTTTGAGCCATGTAAGATCTCAGAGATATATTCCTTACTTGCCATTCTTTATTCTGCCATGAAGAAGTTGATGCTTTCACAAATTCTGTTTTTCTTCTTGCCTCACCTAAGGAGACATCCCCTTTCTGAATTCTCCTCACAGCCATGCTCTTCTTCCCTTTATTGTCTCTCTTCTTGTTGTCTATCACCTTTGAAAACAAATATTGTGATCTTATTTTATTCTTGTCCTTAATTTCATTCTCTACCTCCCTGCTGTGCTGATAATATAATCTTGAGCAGCTGGATAGCAGGTGCTTGTTTCTCCAGTGCTGCTTCTTGTATGCTGAGCCAGTTCTCCATATGAACTGCCTCCTGAGACCTTTTTTTCCTGGCTACTGTCTATCAACATGCCTTTAGCAAGGCCTGATGCTCTAGGACAGCGTCTGGCACAAAGGCTGCTATGCTGAGGAAGGAACCCTGGGAGCGATCACAAAATCGAGTGTAGGGCGTGATGGGGGAAGCTGCACGTGACCCCTTACCAGTGGTGTGCTTTCTGCAGCAATATAACTCAGGGACTGAAAGCTTTCCTAAAGCTGCTTTCCTACTTGTGAAGGACCACACAACTTTAATGGGATAGAGTTTTCCTGCCTCCTGGGTATTTTGAAATTGTAGCTACACAGAAAAACCTGTTTCAGTGAGAGCTGTAATTAGATGCATCTTTAAGTTTCCCGCAGAACAGCACAGTATGGGAGAGGTGTTCAGTGCAGAACCTAATTGCTTCTATTGAGCCTGGGAAAGTTATAATCTGTTTATATTGGCCTGTAAATGTTTTCTAAAGCCTAAATGATTTGAGTCATCTTTGTAAATTTAGCGCTGTTGTTGAACAACTGGTAGATAGACCAGGTTGACTTCATCCCCTAGAGCAATTACTGTGGATTTGCTGGTTTTAAATCAGGGACAAATTTAATCTGCTAACTTGTAATACTGCTTGTTGCTATATAAGAAATGGCTGGTGTGTTCTGTATATACATAAGTGCTGGATTAGAGTGAATGACAGGCTTGTGTGTTTGGACAAGGTTTTAGGGTTGCCTTTTTAAACTTTCCTGGTGTGGCATGGCAAGGCATTAACTAGAAATGCATACAAAGTAACTAAAATTATACTTTCCTCAAAGAACAACATATGCTAAATCAATGAGATGGTGGGATAGTCTTTTTCAATATCCTCTTGGGGTATCACCGTCAGAGGGAACACAGTTCCATGGAAGGCGCTACTGCTGACTCAGTAGCAGTGGTACTGCTGCTCCCAATGGGTCATTCCCACTCTCCTGGGTTAACACACTAGAAGACTTGTATGTGTGTTAGTAGTATCCTTCCTGTGGGAGGTAACCCTGTGGTCTTGTTCACTGTAATCATTCATGTTTCCATGGGGCAGGACAAATATTAAGGACATGGGTGTCATGGCCAAACCCCAGCTATATATAAATGCATTCCATTTCCCTCTGCTTTCAGTGTTACTTAGTCATTGTGGCTTTGCTACATTGCTGATTGATCTATTTATTAGAACTGGGATTCAGGAGCAACTGAAATGCTTGCTTTCTATGAAGAACATTTTATAAAGCCTCTTGAGAGACTTGAGAAATTCTTCAAAGACTCTTGAGAATCTTGAGAGACAGGTTTTCTCTTGGAAAAAGACAGTAGCTTCTGCTTTCATATAGTATTTTAATGTAAAACTTTCCATGAGTGCTTTTCATGTTAACTGATAACTTATTTTAGTTATCAACTCTGTATAGTTCTTGACTTTATAAAAACAAAACACATTTGTTACATCTTGGAAATCTATTTTAATTCAAAACAAAAGGAAAAAAAAAAATATATATATATATATATATGTTTTTTAACCAGCAAAGCACTGTTTACTTACTTGAGAGAGAAGGATTTCTGGTTCAGCCAGCAAAACACTCTATTTATGTTTTTGGCTCAGTTAGAAGAGGCCAGTAGATTTCTAGCATGCAAGGATATTAAATATCCCCAAACCTTTATAAAGACTTTGGGAAAAAAAAAAGAGCAGAGGGAAGAGTTCTGAAATTTGAGGATATTGGAAACTCTTTGGAGGTCTGACATAGCTTCTTTTTTAAAGTCTGTGTGATTTAAGGTTAAAAATATAATGTTGTTTCTTAAGTTTCATTTCTAGGAGATGCTTCTGTCTTACTGTAATTGAGAGCACCTTGTGAGCTTTTCCTGACCTTCCCTGGCAATTAAAGGATTTTTTTTTTTTTTTTTTTTTATGCTTCACCTAAAAAGATTATAAGAGATTTTGTTTTATGTTTTAACAGATTTTTATGTAGGGTAAATTTGTACTATTCTGAAATCTTGTGCCATTATATAGTTTTTAAGTTCATAAGAGATTATTCCTTTGGATTTTTTTTCTTTTAAAGGTTTGGCTAAGAACACACGTGTCTTTATTTTGAAACAGTTTAGATAGTTATCTAATGTGAACATGCTACCACTACATTTGCAAGCATTCCCTTGCCAAACAACTTTGGCTGACATAATTTAACAGTACTTAAAATGTTTTGAGTTCTTGAGGGGGTGGTGAGGTCTTCCTGTATATATACTGCTGAGGTATATTGCTCCACACCTGTGAAAGAAAAGGTGTGGCACAATTTGTCATTATGGGCACAATTCATCATTCTTCACTATAACTTCTATGTGCTTTGATTTAGACACTGTAATTACTAAAGGTAGTGTTCGTCCTGAGCTTTATAAATGGATGCAACACATCTGAGGAGGGGCTGATCTCAGTATCTGCAAAGAGCGAGTTTATCTGCTAACGACTATGCACACTCTTCACATACACAAGGGCGCAGTTTTCCCATGAACGAATCAGCTCTTGAGCATTTTTGAAGTGTCCTGGGTACCAGTCAATGTCAAAAATATGAAGACTAACTTGAATTTCTCAATCACAGTACTAAGTACCATACTATGAGCAATGACGTGTATGTGGATTTAAGTATAGACTTAAACAGAAACTTGTCATTTTTCCAAATCTTTGAAAGGGTGTAGCTGTACGTCAGCTGCCCAACTGTTGAATCAGAGAAGTGATTTCTATTTCATGTTAACGGGTCAGTTTCCTGAGCTACAGTGCTATACAGAAAGATTAAACGTGTTGTGGGATGCAAAATGTACTTGTCAAGTCAATGCAAAGTCTTCAAAACAATTTTCTAAACCGGGGGAGGGCATCTGAAACAGCAGCCATATGCTGCTGGGTGAGCAGGGTATGGAACAGGGTTAAGAAAACAGCTCAAACATTTGCTATTTCTTCATACTGCTTAACAGCAAATATCCTTACTTTTATGAATGACAAGCTCTTCATCAGACAGCTGGCATTTTCCTGCAAAAGTTTCAGTGGGAGAATTTCACAGACATTCACCTGTGAAAGTTTATTGGAAACCCTTTGCTGTTTACTGACGTACTTGGCACCTGATATGCTCTTGCATTCTCACATTCTTTAGGCTGTTACTGGCATTGATCTGAACTACTTGGTTAAATGCATGTAATAATGTGGTAAGCCTTTTCTGGAATGCTGCAACCCCACAAAAGGGACTTGGAAGGCATTTTCCCCCTCAGGCTGACAGGGAACTTGGGCAAACCAAAGTGTGTATCCTTTGATAGCATCCTTTGAACACCTCCCAGATATTCTTTTGCCACTGAAAGATCCTTTTCTGCTTACATAGCTCGTGTTCTCTAGGCCTTTTGCATAAAGCTGCTCATTCTTGAGACCTTTGGTGCTTTAACATGGGTGAAGTTAGTATGGTCTTTATAGCAGTGAATAAGTGAAAATTAATGACAGCTGATACACACCAAGCCCCACAAGATAATCCCACATTCCCTTCTGCTCTCAGGCACAGTGACATGGGAAGTTCTGATTTTGTTCCTGCAAAACCTTGGTGAGTAAAAGATGCATCTTCCTGATGTTTGTCCTGTAGCAATGTGAACCTGCAGGGCATTGCACCAGAGACTTTTCTACATTGCAGTTTTTATCAGAGCATTTTTAACCTCTGAAGCTTCTCTTTACAGTTGTCATTCATTGCAGTTCAAACCTTGATGGCTCCATTATCTTTTGGATTAGTATCACGTGTTTTTTTTTAGCTTTTTCCAAGTCAAAGCATAACACTGGTTTAAAACTAGCACAATTGTCCCCTTCAGCTCCTTTTGGTTCTTATTTCTTTTTGGTCTATTCTCTTCATTTTACAGAGCTTTGACTTCACCTTCCAAGGTGAAGATCTCTGGCATCCGTGGCTGCTTATTCCTTGTTTAGAGACATAGATCAAGTCTGTTTAACTTGAACTCAGTGGTACAAAGGCAGCATGAGGCCTGAGCAGAGTTAGCAGACTGCAGGTAATGAAAGGCAGAGCAATGACTCTCTGTGACTGGGGCAGTGGTGTTCATCTGCCCTCAGCCCTTCTCCTGATGATGCAGCTGATATGGCTTGAGGTCCGTAGTTGAGCAACACACAGTCCTGTGTGGTAGGTGACTCCTTTAGGCAGTATGAGGAGCTTGTCCTACCCAGGGCTCTCCTGCTTCCTTCCTTAGTCCCAAACCTTCCTCTTCCTGTCATTTTCCTCACTAAAGCAGGACTTAGCCCCAGCCCTGCTCTCTTTCTCCACTGTCCCTAGAAGCAGATAGAGAGAGAGGGGAAGAAAATGGAGGTGGAGAGAGGGGAAGAAAATGGAGGTGGAGACTGGTATCAGCCTGGGGAAAGAGGTACTTGATAGCCTTGAATTGTACCCAAGAGATGAGGCAGAAAGAGAGAGATAAGAAGGGATGGAAGGAGGAGCTGCTATTGCAAACAGTCCCCTGAAGACAGCCTAATGGTCCCATCTCCAGCCTCCCATGCTAAACTTTAGTTCCCCTATGCTTTCTTACTGAAACTCATCTGAGACCTTACTGTTCTCCCTCCCCTACTCCTTGTTCAAATGAACAAAGTTATTTACATTTTGATATATTTGAAGAATTAGGACTGGAGTAAAAAATAGGACCCCAGAGTCAAATGCCAGCATCTCTAGGCAAATTCATTATATGAACTATCTTCCTACCAGAGTAAGATTACAGGCAGTCAAACAAGTGTGTTCTTGCCTCTGTGCAGCTTACTAATCCTTTGAATTATTTTTTTTTCTCTTTGCACGTGTGAAATTACGTATGTATCTCTCTATATATGGGGTGTGGCAGGAGGGCAGTAAAAGCCTCTTATTATGAATCCTAAAGCAGTGAGTCTGAGGCTTTTTCTTTAATTGGGCATAAAGTGACCCTGGGGATAAAACGGGTGGTCATCCAGCTGTATTTTGTGATACAGATGGAGAGCCAAAAGCTCTGGGATATGGTGCTGGTTTTCTTTCAGTGGGATGGACAGAGAAATCGGTAGCTTCCTCCGTTAGCACAAAGGACAGGACTTGTTCCATGATGGGTGTTGGGGGCCTGTTATCTGTCACCCATCTTTTTGCTACACCCAGGCTGGTGCTTTGTGTTGTTACAGAAGCTACAGCACCTCACATGTGGACAGCTGTTGAACAGTTTGTCTGTTAGACAAATATTTCTATGTTTGAGATTGGAGGGCTCCAGCATTCATTCTTCAGTGAGTGTGTGATTTGCTAAATATCAAAACAGTTCCAAAATTTTAAGTCTATGAAAACATAGGAGTAAGAATGCATGTTTGTGCCTTTTTTGCATTTGTGTATTAGACACCCTGCACTGCTGGTTGAGAAAATGAAAGGTAAGAAAAGGTAAGAACACAACTACTCATTGCTGTGCTGGCAAGAGAAGTTAGCAAAAATCAAGAAAGAGGAATGAATCTATCTGCCTATATACAAAATCTTTTTTTATTTTATTTATTTATTTATTTATTTTTTATGGCCTATAAAACTGCTAAAAAACTGCTCCTTTGAAGCATTTGAGTGCCCTGTTTCCGTGACCAGATGCACAGAAACTGCAGGACAATAACACAAGGATATCTCTCTTGTAATAAATTCTCCTGTTTGTTATCTCCTGACCAGCAATTGACTGGCATATGGGAAAGTGAAGGAAAATATTCAAACTATTTATATACTAGGAAAGGTGGTGCTGTGGTATCTCCCTTCTTTTGCAAGATCTTGTTTCCTAACAGCAAGTTATGCCATCTAGGCGTAACTGCCTAGATGTGTTATCTTATAAGGAAAAAGAATAGATCAAATAAGTATAACAAGGCAAATTCTGTGTGGTGTAATTGGACAAATACAACACTGCATTGGTCCCTTCACTCACTCT
This sequence comes from Nothocercus julius, assembly GCA_013398735.1. Taxonomy (NCBI): domain Eukaryota; kingdom Metazoa; phylum Chordata; class Aves; order Tinamiformes; family Tinamidae; genus Nothocercus; species Nothocercus julius. The sequence continues at coordinate 2,896,066 of VZSV01000039.1, read as the reverse complement.
GCTGGTGCTTCTCCACAACAGTTCACACGTTGATTTCCTTTGCTTGTTTCAGTGACCAAGGAAAAGAACACTTCCTTCTTGAGGGAAAAGCTGGAACACGAAAGCTAGCGCAGAAATTGTTTCTCTTAGTGTAGCTATTCTCTTTAATCACAAATCAACAGCCTATACAGCTTTATACATAAACCACCAGGAGACCTTGAAAACACCTTTCCATTTTCCATGCCCTTGTATTCTCCAAGGTAGTCTTCTGTCTCAGTGTGGTGCCGGTTCTACATGTATCCCAAGCTGCTCGACAGCTCCTCTTCTGGGGAGACTGGATGATGTGTTAAAAGAGTCTCTGACTAGTTGGAATTGTCTGCACTTGGGCCAAGGGGTATACTGTTCCCTTCCAGTAGAAAATTTCTCTTCCTGTTGCATTACTGCCCAGAGTTAGGGTAGACTCTCACTTCTCATCTCCTTCCAGGCAGTGAGCCAGCTTTGATCAAAGGAAACAAGCACTGAAAAGCTAGATAAGTGAATTACATGGTAGACATCGTGCTAGCCTCATTTTATAGCTAATGAAGGGAAAGAATCCATTCTAGTGCACGACTTAGCCAACAGGCTTTTAGGATCAGCTGACCTGTGCAATAAGTGTTTGCATCTTTCTGCTCACCACCCAGCATAACTAGTTCATTCACAGATGGTTAAAGTTAGGAGAAACAAAGCCCATTTCTCATAGCTGGAACATGGATTGTGCACAGGAGTTTAGAAACTAGAATTCTTCTTCCAGTAAGAATTCTAGCTCCAGTTCCAGTAAGAACTTCCAGCTTCTTACTGGTTCTTGTGGGCTTAAGGATAACTACCCCTAAAGCCTCATTTGGTTTGTTACATGATACTTTTCCTCAGATCCTTTAGACTGAGTTGAAATATGTAAAGGCACTCTCCTTTTCAGAAGCATCTTTCTGTGAGCAGGCCTGAATGGTATTCAGTTAGCACCTGAAGTATTAAGCAATGGCAATTCAGAAGTCCTGAGGTCTACATCAGCTCATATGTATGATCTTGTTTGAGAGAATTAGTCCAAGTGTTACACCAGTGGTTTCCCTGGCCTTCCCACCAATAATCTTTTTCACTTAGGATTATGAGAATGTGCCACTCTTGCAACCTTGTCAGCAAATCTGTAATCCAGAATGGGAACCTTTGGCAGCCAGGGGCTCAGTAAAGTGTGTCTTCTGAGCTGATGCTCTCTTTTGTTTCCTCAGTTGCTTCTTCTCTGGTCCCCCAAATGAGGCAAGAATCACTTTCAGATACAAAGGACTTTGAAGCAACACTAACTTGCTTTTGGATTTGAACTTTGTTAATATTAGAAGAAAATCAACATCACTCTGAGGTAGAAATGTACACTGGCTATTCCCAGTGGAGTAGTGCTTGTAGACAATTCTGTTTCCTACTTTGCTGGCCTGCGTTACATGTGACATGGCTGTGACAGTGTTTATCTTGCTGTTGAGGTGCTTTGACCCTATAACTTGCTGCCTGTAGCATTGATACGTCAGAATTAATTTCTTAATTGCCTTGTAAAGTGAGCTGCAGGTGGATGACATCTGCAAATGTGTCCCCATGGCAAGGCCCGGTCAGGGTTGAGGCTGCTAGGGCTAAATGCTGGTGCCCTAATGAGAGACAGGAGAGAGCACCTGCCTTGGAAGAAAAGCCATCTTTTGGGTCCATTGTGAGATGATCCAGTCTGGAGCTGTGGCCTCAGGAAGGCTTGGAGGCCTGGAAGGAATGGAGGGCTGTGACCAGGACTGTCCCTGTCCTGGTGACATGCCAAGGCCAGGCTGCAAGGAAGAGAACAGCCGAGCCTGGCTCAGCCCCAGCCAAGATCAGCACTGGGCAGAATAGAGGGGCTGAGCCCATGGTGTCCTTGAGGAACTAATATGCACCAAGGCGGGATTGCTGGGGGAGCAGGATGTGAAGGTCCTGAGGATGGGGAAGTCCCCTCTTGCCGGGGGCTGCTTGTGTAGCTTGGGGACTGTGAAGCCTCCTGCCCCTTCTTTGCCCTTTTCCTGTCCTGTTGAGAGGTGGGAGTCACTGTATTCCCCTCTCTTCCCACAACAGCCTCACCCAGGGTACCGCCAAAGATAGCTTTTGTGGAGCAGGCACCAACAAGGACAGATGAAGAGGTCCTGTCCCAGAGAGACACCCATGCAGGTGCCAAGCAGTCATCAGCTATGGCCTTGCCACCTGCCTGGGGGCTGTTCTTTTCTCCTGTGATGAACAGACTCATGGGGGCTCTTTTGGCTCTCTTGCCCCTAGATTTGGGCTGGAGTGGCCAAGGCAGCAAGCAGGAATAGAGCCAGGGCAGCTGGTTCTGTGAGGCTTGTGTTGAAAGCAGTTGGGTCCAGTCCCAAAGGGGTAGCTGCCGAGACAAATGGTGCCCAGGAAAGGTGAAGAAAAGAGTGAAGGAGGTTGGATGGGATGTGTGGGGTTGGCCCTTGGTGTCAGCAGCACTGTGCCTGGCTGCCTTGCTCTGTGCATGCTGGAGGACTTGTTCTATGGGCAGTGTTTGTCAAATGCACTTTGATGTGTTGTCCTCTCTCTCTCTTAAAAAAAGCAGGAGAGAAAAGCAGGAGGCAAGATCAAGGGCAGAGTGCCCTCAGCTCCACCAGCTACACTGATTAAAAGTAGCTTAACATCTTAACATGATCCTGACTTTACCCTGAACCTCATCAGTTTTGATCAAGTTTTCTGAAAATGTTGCCTCTGAAAATGTCTCCAGCAGACTGTGGCCTTGTTGCATAAAAGCAGTCCTTGGAAACATCAGATTAAATTGGTTCCCGTACTGTTCCTTCAGAAACTTATTTGAATCCCTCTTCTTAGCACTCTTCCTATATTACTTTTCCAATCTTCTTTCTCTTCTCTTTCAGTGTTTTCCTCATCACATCCTTTCCCTCCTTTCCCCTGGATAACCTTGTTTTGCTAGCAGAATAGTCAGTGCTCTCCTCAAGTACTGTAACGGCTTCTTCATCTTTAAGTTGATGGAATGGTACAACAGAACTGCAGAACAGAGGTGGCATACCAGATTTCAGAAAAGGGAGAAACTTCATCCAGGGGCCTTATTCCATTCCTCTGATGATTTTCAGAATCAGAATCCAGCTTGAGAACAGTTTTAAAAGAAAGGCTTCTTGAAGACAGGAGATGAATGTGACCAAACAAGGTGATTCTCTTTCTTTAGTAGCAGGAATGGTGGCAACCAAGAGAAAATAGGACCCATCCAAAGCAAGAACCTTCCAGCTTTGACTTGCTGCCTTCCCTTCCCTAGCTGTGACAGTAAGAGCAGTGGATGGCAGAAGTAGAGACTTTATATGACACTCCCAGCAATTTAAGTGCCTATGGACATAGGACACATGTTGTAGAGGCAGCTGTGGCTTTTAGGCAGTGACTTAGGCATTACTTAGCACCTTTTCAAAGGCACCTAAACTTGATCAGGGCAGTCATACAGTGCACATGAAAATGGCATTCTGTAGTTACAGGTGCCATTCTCTTTCATTTTCGCATCTGTTTCCTCTCTGAAGAGAAACAATATCACTGGCTCACAGCAAGGAGGCTGCATGCAAATGTTGGGTCTTAAGGCACATTTTCTTAAAGCCAGGATGTTGCTTTGTAAGATTTAGATATTCTTCTGCAATCGGGTAAAACTTAATCTCAGGAGCAGAATCAAAATCTTGGAATATTTACCTATATCATACACATGAGTCTGTGTTATAGTATAGCTTCAAATGATAAAAACAATAGTAGTTGTAACTACTAAATTTATAATATAGCCAATGTCATGCCAGTCTTCAAAAAAGGCAAGAGGGAGGACCCCGGCAACTACAGGCCACCATCCCCGGAAAAGTGATGGAACAGCTCAGCCTGGCTGTTGTCTCCAGGCATGTGGAGGACAAGAAGGTGCTCAGGAGTAGTCAGCATGGATTCACCAAGGGGAAATCCTGCTTGACTAACCTGATCGCCTTCTATGATGGAATGACCAGCTGGATGGATGAGGGGAGCGCGGTGGATGTCATCTACCT
>VZSV01000039.1:2858553-2881797 GCA_013398735.1 Nothocercus julius | reverse complement strand
TTTTTTTTTTTTTTTTTTTTGGTAATACTTTTATAGTTTTAAGGAAGACAGGGCCATCTGGGGTTATTCAGTAGCTCACCGTTTCCTCTTGTGGATGAAACACGTACAGTAGCCGTGGCCTAGCAGCAGATAATTGCAGACCCCTGATGCAGGCAGCTAGACTTGCTGACAAGAGAAATGGTGTGGAGCAGAGGTAAGACACAGTTTCCTTGCCAAGAGTTGAGTACATCTTTTAAAAAAAAATAGGCCCAGCAGTCTATATGAAGATACATCATACCTTCCTCTCCTTTTCTTCTTCCCTCCTCCCCTTATGTTCATCAGGAGGAATGTACTGGGATTGCATGTTCCCTATGCTGCAGGTTAAAGACCAGAGCCACAGTTCATTTTTTTTGTTTGATTCACACTTATGTATTCAGCTAGTAGATGGCCAGAAAACTGAGTGCAAACTTCTACTGCTATGTAGAAGAGCTTGGCTTCCTGTTGGAAGAAGCGCTCTCTTTAGAGAAACAAGAAGGGCAGATACCTTTCCTTGAGCATTAGCTCCAGTTGGCTTGGGGCTCTTGAGATAACCATATGTGCACATACACCCCTTACAAAGACAAAGTGAGACAGTGCCTTAATGCATACACAGATGCAAAGTCCCCAGCCATGCACTCCTACACGTTTTGATTTTCTTCCTGGGCGTCTTTTTCGCAATCATGAATTTCTACAAATAGTGGCAATTCCAACGTAACCTGGAGCACTCATTTTACCCAGAAGACCTTTTAATTGCTCGTTCACTCCTATGCTCTCTCCTCAGGAGTCTTCATTCTTTTTAACTGATGCCTTTTGTAGTGCACTTGCTGAAGGCAACATACAAAGGCTGCTATTTCTTGCTGGAGCATGTTGTTGTGTTCAGCAGCTGGGCTTGCAAGGACAACTCTGGTGTGAATCATTTTGCTCCTCCAAAGTAGGAGCTGCTGTGAAGAATGAGTAAGCCAAAAAAAAAAAAGAAAGAAAGAAAGCGAGAGTGAGAGACAGCATGTATGTGCAAATTAAGATTGGGAAAGTGGGAGTGGTGTCAGTAAGCAGGAAAGCTAACAGATTCTGCTCGGCAAAGGTTCACCACAAGTAGCTAGTTCTTCGTGCTGTGCCGATTTCATTGATTCGTTTGCCACGATTATAGCCTTCAAAGTAAGTACAGCTTTTTTTTTTTCTTCCCGATACTTTAATTATTACCTAACGAGTAGTCAACAAATCTCCATCATGAAACATATTAGTGTAAAGGGAATGGGATAAAGAAACTTGTACAAAAAGATACGTTTTTTCATGCCCTATCTACATATGGGAGGGATGCCAAAGCCCTCCCAAGTGGTTTTATAGAACATTTTGGTTTAGTCTCAGAATCGCTGCCTTTATCATGCTACATTCTTTACCCAGAAAAAAATATTTGCAAATGTCACATAGGTTTTGGTAGTTGAGATTGCAAATACATTAGGAGGTATTGCTATTTTTATAGTTTCTATTGTCTATTGCAAATTGCTTAGCCTGTATGACAAAAAGCAGGATGCGTATGATGTTATGTACATGCTCCATGTGTCTAAATAGGATGTAGGCTGTTTTAGGAGTCTTTGTTGCAGAGGAATATTCCTCTCATTTTCTGTAGGAGTCTAGATGCTTTACCCTGCTTGCTTTGACTTATTAATCAAGTGACTAATCCTCGCCTGCTTACAGTGGACAACAGGAACTTATATTTATGAATTATTGATCTATTTTCATTGTAAACATTTACTTGAAAAATTTGCTGGCTGTTTGGGTACAACAAAGCATATTCTGGTGGTTTGTTTCTCTTTTCTTTCTGGAGAGACTTTCCTTGTTATATGGCTGATAATTTGTGTTTTTCCACAACCATATAAAATTCACTAAGCCCACGGAAGTGAAACATCAGCCTGGCATTTTGCACTTCTTAGAAAAATGTCTGTTCAGAGGAGAGTGTGTCCTTGTTAGGTAAACAGTCAGCCTGTCAGAAAGCTGCTATTTGTTTAGAAGTAGAAGAAAAGGCCTACTTTCTTCCATTTCTTTTATATTTTGTCTTCTCTAAATTCCTTCTTTTTCTATTTGCTATTGTCTTTTCTTCTTGTTCCTATTTATATTTTCCTTTATCTTCATATTTCCTTTACATGTTGTATCCTTTTTATTTCCTTTATATTTCTACTAAGAGCTGAATTGAGGGCATGTTAAGTGCATGAGTTTCAACTAGTTTCGAATGTTAATGCCTCAGTTGTCAAACAGATATATGGGTTGTTTGTTATCATTTATCTTCTCAGAGGAAAGTTTGTTTAAACTGAAGTGACTGCAGTGCACTCACTTGTAGCTGCTAAGCTGTAAAACCAATGCACACCCCAGATATCAGCCGGCCAGCACTTTCTACTCTTTGCCTCCCGCAGAGGTGTTCTCCCTGAAGGGCTGCTTAACCTATACAAGAATAACATAAATACTCGTTCTGCAACATCAGATTATCACTACCATATAGCTAACCTGATTTGTGAAGTTTCCACGTGGATATTGCTATTTTTTAATTGTTTTAAAGGTTAATCTATATTTAGCTTTTAGTAAACAAATACACAGAGAAAGCTTTGTTGTTGTTGTTGCATTTAAGAATGACTAAGGAAAAATGAATTTATACCAAAAAAAACAAGTGTAAATCATGTTTTCCTAAACCAGTTCTGTAGCCTCTGAAGTATATGAAGGTGTTTCTATAACACCTTGGCCTAGTCACAGGTTTACGCAGAGCTGGGTGGATCACAAGCCACCTGTGTTTAGAAGATGCCACACTGCCCCAGGCCTGTCAAAATGCTGACACTTCTTTCCTGGGAAAGGAGGGACTCAGCAAGAACCCATGCAGCAGCCCTTTTTCAAATTTCTTTTTCAACCTTCTGACTCCTCCCTGCTTGAGGGTTCCCTGTGATTACTGACTCAGGAGCCCTGGCTGGTTTCTGAGGCTTCTAATGGGCAGCTAATGGGCCTTCCTCGTGATGGGAGTCTCAAACCCTCTCTCTTAATGGGACTTTGCTTGAGACTCTCAGTGCTTTAACCAGATTCAAGATTCAAGATATTTAATAAATTCTTTTTTTAGAATATGAATATCATGAGCCTCTGAATACCATACATCATTACTAAAAAGGCTGACCGGGCTCTGACTGACCAGGTGCAGTTGAAAAAGATGCTGGAGTACAGATTATTCTTAGCTATCCAGCCCAGCATTCAAGAATAAGGATGAAGCAGATTTTTTTTTTTTTTTTTTTTTTTTTTTCCCAATAAAATGCCCTGAATATGCATTATTTCAACTGTAGCACTGAAAGAAAGAAAGTAATTATAAGGATGGCTTTATCATTACGAGAACCAGTTTCACTCAACATGAAAGAAGCTACAACAATATCAGCAGTTACTGTTTGAACAAACCGTAATGAAAGGTTACCAAGTTACCTTAGGTTTTCAGCTAAAGTAAAGGATCCTCATCTCCCTACAAGAACATTAAAGCCTAGGAGATTGTAATTCAAAATACTTACCAGTAAGGACAGAAGAGTTTCTGAATCATGTTATAGTTTTTCAATCATGTAAGGGTTTTATTAGATTTTGCAAAATTTTCTATTTGATTTTACTCTTAATCTCTTGCAACAAAACACAGTTAGCACATACACATTTTAAAACCACATTTACCACACTTGCACATTGTAGATTCATTTTCCAATACACCTGAAAATGTTCCTGGTATAATGGCAGCATAGTATTTGTAGTTCAAAATCAGAGTGGAGCAATAAATGTTTTCAAGTGGTTATGATTGCATATTGATTCTTAGTCTTTAAGGATAGGCTAGAAGCCTAAATAAAGTAATATTAGGTCAGCTAGCACTCATATGTGATACTATAGTATAATGTTGTGAGATTCTGCACATCTCAGTTTTTGTGACAACTGTAGATGTCTAATGACAAATTCTTCCTGATTCCTTGGTCTTTTTCCAACAATTTTCTAGTAAGAAATGCCTGGGAAGTTGGTACTTGCCCCAAATCAGTACATTCTGATTTCAGCTGAGACGAGAGGAGACAGAGAGGACAGAGAGGAAGTATGCACATGCACTGTGTGTTCATGTGGGAAGAACTTTTCAGAGGCTGAGATAATGGGGAAAAATAAATAAGCCTTTGCAAGGTAGTTCATATACAGGATTTAACTCATACACGTGCACAAAGGGCTGTGTCTGTGGTGAGCAAGCACAGATTAATTTTAAAGTTAAGTTTTTACATTCGTGTCTTTGTTGTTTCAAGCTATTCCCTAAACAACAGTGCCAGGCCTTCACATTGTTTTTAACTGTTTGCTGTTGTTGTTTTTGCCACTGTTGTGCCCAAAACTCTCCTTAAGTCCTGAGCCCAAATTTTCTAGCAAGCTTTGCTTTTCTAGCAATTAATTGCTCTTGTGTGCAAGGAAGTGTGACTGTGGGATTGACATGGATAGTTCCAGTGTTGCGATGGCATTTGGTTGTCTGCTTTACATTCCACAGGATATCTGGAGTTTCCTGAATCTCAGACTGACACCAGCTTGATGTGTACTGACACTGTAAAGTGGAAACCCATGTGGATAATCTCTCTTTCCAAAGCAGCTGCTGTCAGATTACTAGACATGGACATGTCCTGCCATCACGGCCTTTTTTTTTTTTTTTTTTTTTTTTTTTAAAAAAAAGAGCATTCTTGCAAAACTTCCAGATGTTGTAAAGCATCCTCTTTCATCCTCTTTTTAAGTGGGAATAACTTTTTTCACTAATAGGTATTTTATGTTTTCCCTTCTCTGAAAGAATTACTTCTTTTGCATAGGGAGGGGATTTACTAACAAACAGCTTGTTGTAAATTCCAAAAAAGATGGTACTTTGCAAGAAGGCAGTGCCTGCTAAGTGTTGATTTTATGCCAGTACATGGTTTCTGCTTAAATTGTACACTTAAATTGTGCAGTGCATTTCAGTAACCTTTTAGACAATGTCTTTTAGAACAAAATAAACCAAGTGATTATCCAAGAATATATAGAGAAGTGATTAACAATAAAACTAAGGACGTTTATTTTATAAAAAGCCCTCTCTAATGAAACAAGCCCTAACAGTAAATGAAAGAGTTCTTTCTGCTGTGTTACAGGCGAAATATGTACCCATTCTGTTACTCCCATTAAAATGTATAAATACCACAGATTATTTTGGAAGTCACTACTGCGAAGTACTGCAAGTTTCAAAGGGACTGCTCCAGTGCTTCTCTATATATTCATATTGGTTGTTCAGCTAAGCCAGGCAGTAGGACATATGCGCTCATATGGGAGAATTTTCCCACCAAAAAAATGCCTTTCTAAACAGGGATAAGAGTCAATCATCAAGGAAGAGATCCTGCCATAGATGGTTTGCTGTCCATATATTTTTCTCCTTTTCTGTCTTCTTTGTTTTGCTCTTCCCATCCAGAAATATCTTTTCTGGCTGGGATGCAAATGATATGAACCAGGTAAGAAAATTTTTGCTCGTGCAGTGTTAAATAGTCTTTTGTTTTGAGAGAACTGCCTATTCTTAAGGTGTTTTTTAAAAGCTCAGTAAATCTCTTACCAGTGAAACATTTATAAAAATACCTAACTTTTCTTCTCATAGTAGAAAGATAAAATTGAAACCTTAGATCATTGGTACCAGAGCCTGAAATGTAAGTGTAAATAGGCATGTATTTGGATAAAAGCATATATCTTTATATAACGCCCTCCATACTATATTTATTACAATATATTGCCTGGGAGGATTTCTGGAGAGAGCAAATGCTGAAGACTGCATTAGTCTGTGTAAAATCTTGGCTCTTTTGAAGTTTCTTTGAGTATTTATCTTTTCCATTTCTTTTCTGGCTCTGTCAATTGCTTTGAAAAAACTATTTAACACAAATTTTGGTTAGTGTTAAATTCAACGTACCAAAAAGATCACCTATGTGTTTGCGGGCCTAACATCAGACTTATGTTTTTGACTTAATTCTGTTGTTCACTCATTAGCTTGGATCTAGACTAACGTGTTTACACCAAAATACACCACCCCTATGAAAGTGATATGGGAGATTAAAATATTCCCTAGCTCTCTCAGAACATGGACAGAACAATTGTCCCTTCAGCACCACCCTTTCCATTCCTGACTTCATAGATCATTTAACTGCCCTGCAGCAATTGCCGTTATTAGGCACTGCTAGGAAAATATTTGCAGCTGAAACCTTGGAAGCAATGAGTGGGTACACAACAGTGTTTACTTAGGAGACTACTTGAGTTTCTACAACAATCTCAGCCAACAGGACCAGACAGCTTTCTGCAGAACTGTAGCAAGACTGAAGAGAACAGAGATTCCTGCCTTACAGAAAGGACGTGTGCAAAGTTAAAAGCTTTCAATTCATGACAATTAAGTCACGAAGCAAGAGAAAGGAAAGATTATGAGGCTATTAAAGGGAGATCTGAGTGTCAGGGGAGCCCAGAGCATATGCGAAGTACCTTATAGGTTGGCATGTTTTAAGAGTATCAATTCAAAACAGATTAAAGTCCAATTTGATCCAGTTTGACTCAATATGCATGGGTCATCCTGTGACCTCTCCATATTTCTTCAAGTGCTTCTGGTGGTAGTGTCTCCATGTAACACGTTTCATGGCCAGCTCTCACTGAGGATGGTGAATCTTACTGAGCCACTCATTTTCCTTGCTCAGATGTGGATGAGACCTTCCCTTCTTCTCAGAAGCTGCTGTGTCCTCTGTGGCTGAACAGGCTCAGTCAGGTTCTTGCTTTCTCTCCCTGCAGGTTCAAGCTGCCCAGTTCTCATACTGGTGTCCAACATCTTTCTTCAGTAAGAAGTAAATCAGTGCTCTGCCCAGGGATCACTGCAGCAGGAGCCAGAATTATGCAGTCAATCATATCCCTCTTTCCTTTTCTGTTTCAGGATGACAATGGACGCTCTGCAACTAGCAAACACTGCCTTTGCAGTTGATATGTTCAAAAAACTTTGTGAGAAGGACAAAACGGTCAATATCATTTTTGCTCCACTGTGTACATCAACTTCTCTGGCTCTGGCATATAAAGCAACAAAAGGTGACACTGCAAACCAAATGAAACAGGTGGGCTGTCAGCAACCTTTCTGTGTGTGTAAAATTATGTGCTTATTACAGCTTTTTTATTTATTCTTTCTGTTATCCTACTGGCTGCAACAACACTGTAGCAGCGGTTTCCTGATAAGCCAGACTGCAAATGGTCCATCTGAAAATCCTAAGAGGCCACACTTCAAGGCCCCATATATAAAAAGAAGTTTAAAAATCACTGGTATAAAGAAAAAGCTTTCTAAAACATATATGAGATTTTGTGGACATGGTGTAGGTTGAGTGCTCAAGAGTTGCGTAAAAATCTTGTCTCCTTTCAGCAACCAGGGTTGATTGTGGTTCCAAATCACAATCCAGAACACTACATTTTATGGACATCATTTTTTAACTATTCAAGAAAGCCTAAACTTTATAGAACTGGAAATAACTTAGGCTTTATCCATCAGCAGTAAGTGTTCTGGGCAGCCTGGCCATTAAAGTTTCCTCTTTCTCCTGCGGAACAGTGAAAAGCAGACAAATGAAGTAGAGGAGGTCCGTAGCTTGGACTCTGTTCCTCCCTGCAAGCAGCTCGTGGTGTTAGAGGTGTTTACAACGCCACGGTGCAGAATAACACCATCGCGATGTGCTCCGCATAGCACCTCCACAGCGTGGGGCCTCGCAGCCTCTCTGCTGCCTCTGTATGAGCAGAGGTTTACATATACATTTTTTCAATTTTCAATTCTAACAAGATTGTTTAAAAAAGTATATCTAAACTTTTTCTTAATTTAAATGATGCCCTCCACATTCCTCACTCTCTGAAAATTCAAGCACTGCCCTTCCAGTGGGAGAGTTCAGAATATTAATCTGTGCTTAATTTTGTTTTCACTTGTGTTTGCAATTTGCTTTGAACCTTCCCATAATATTTTAACACACATTCACAAATAGAGTTCTGCCACACAAATGTAAATGCATTTATGGTTCACATTTTTCAAATGGTATACAAAATGTGCTGACTGCAGATAGTAAGGAGGAACTTGGTATGCTTTTAAGCGTAGAATCTCCTATTTTCCATGTGTATTCTAGTTTCTGCCTGTCTCTGAGTTTATGCGTGATATGCTTACGTTTTATACTTTAGATACAAAGGATTTGAGACTGGCAAGATTACAGTGTAATATCATTTAACAAAGTTGTGCTAAAAGCTCTCTGAGGTAGATGAGTGGAGGAAGTGTAGTCTTCTCTCAAGCTGTAAATTTGATGTCTGATTCCTAAAAAAATAGCAAGGTTATTTTTGAATAAAAACTGCAGGAACCTTCCCTCCCTGATGCCTAGAGCTCTATAGCTCCCTCATACTAGACTTGTAATTCCTAAGAGCTGTGATGTGGGGTCAGCAGCCCTATCCTCAGCTCAAACTTTGACTGTCCAGGCAAACAGAATTATCTGATTGTTTTTTGTTGAAATTTCATGTGGTACCATGTATCAGTCACAGCAACCAAGACTGGTGAAGTGGGACCCTCATTTATTGGGCCTAAAAATTCTACATTTTTGGCTAGGAATGTGAATTTGCCAAAAACATTATAACACCATACTGCAGAGATTTAGTCAACTAATTTGCACTACCAGTATGAACAGCTCTGTTATTCTCTGTGGATTCTTCATAGGAAAGAAATACATTTGGTTAAAGTTCTGATAGGATCTTTAGACTTATGTGAGGCTGTCAAAGAAACGTTTCTTGAGTAAAGAGCAAGAACTAGCTTAAATATCAGAAGGCACAGCTCTGATCACCAAACAAGCAGTGCTAACTGTTAATTTATTAGGAATGCTTAAATTAAAAAAAATGACACTAAGTATTTTACTGTGTCCCTTAACAGGTACTCCATTTACAAGATGTCAAAGATGTTTCTTTTGGGTTCCAAACAGTAACTTCAGATGTTTCCAAACTCTGTTCTTTCTTTGCACTGAAAATGGTCAAACGGCTCTTTGTAGAAAAGTCCCTTAATCCTACGACAGTAAGTACTGCAGAAAAGTCTTGTGCTATGAATTTTTTGGCCAGTATGTTGACAGGTTATGGTGTGAGACCTCAACTTTATTCCAAAATAAAACATCTCAACTTGGCTGCTAGTGGTCTGGACTCAGATGATTAAAAAAAAGAATCTACTGCCATAAATGTTTTTAGAAGGATGAGTTTGCTGCTTGTCCCCAAGCTGTACAACTATTGCAACATTTGTAATTCTTTCATTAACATGCATTAGGTCAGAAGGCTTAGTAGGTTTGAATGCAATAATAATTCCATGCCACATCAAGGTTTTTGCATTCTAAGTATGAGTGAATAGGAGTGAAAAAAAAGGAAGGTGCAAATGTGTGAATCGTTCACACACCCAAGTAATTATAGCTGCATAAGCTGTATTTTTTTTAACAAATGTAAGGTGGCACAATCTTGGCCTTATTACTTAGAGACCTGGCAAATAACTGAGAAAAAATATTAGTTTTTCTTCCAAAGGGCCCCAAGCAAGGACAATTTCAGTCTAAAAAGTAATGTTTCAGAAAACTTACATCATGTTCAAAGCTTTTCTAATCAGACTGCCTGCTGTTTGTCCTCTATCGCAGCAAATGTCAATATCCATCCACAGCAATAAACACCCGTCTGCGCTGCTGTAAAGAGTAGGCGTTGAAGACAAACATGATGTGAACTCTGTTATCTCAGTCCTTTCTCTTTACCTGGGAACTGTGCTAACATGCTCACTCCTGCAACACCAGCAGTACTCTAGTTGGTGATATAAGCCCACTAGACTGAAGATAGTCTTGGGAACTATCTGCTAACGCACCTGTGCACCTGTGGTTGTCACTTTCACTTATTTAATAGCCATCCACAATAAAAAATGATCTAGCTAACTCATGGTAAACGGTAATTTTGGTTCCTTGTGTCTTTCAGGATTTTGTCAACTCCACAAAGAGGCCTTTTCCTTCTGAACTGGAATTAGTGGAGTTCAAAGAAAAAACCGAGGAGACGCGACAGAAGATCAACAAATCTCTTTCAGAGCTAACTGATGGTGAGTACAGTTTAACACATGGGATGCTATTCATGTCTTTGAAGAAAGAGATCTTTGTCCTCATCTCTTTCATCAATAAACACATAGTGAAAGTAATGGGGTTACACCTATTACTTGGATTAATGAGGATTAGCAATGTTAGCATATTTTGCAATCATTAAATTTACTGCTGCAGCTTTTCTGAAGAGAGAAGTGGGAAACTTTGCATAATCCTTGTGGAAAGTTGTTCACATTATAGTTCAGCGGGCTGGTCTGGGAGAACAGCTCCTGGCTGTGGAGTTTCAAAAATATCTGACATCAGCACATCAAACTCAGGCCCAATTTCCTTTAAAAGTTTTGTTCTAATGGCAAGTATTTGCTGGATACTGAATTTGTTGTCAATTGCCCTTGGGTGGTACCAATATTAAAATATAGGTGCATGAGTCATGTCTGTAAGTTCCCAAGCTGGTGCAATGTAGGTGGCCTTGTGGAAGTACCGTGAATTGCCTATCCAGTTTGTGCCACCTCCATGCACGAAGGGAGAATTTCCATCCCCACTGCTCGTAACTCAGTGTCTCTTTTGGCTGCACTTTGGCTGAAGGTCTAAAGCTGGATGTGGGGAGGGAGAAGAATTCTGCACTCTCTTTGAAGGCTATAGCAGTATTTGGTTACGGACTGTACTCAGAACAAAATTTCTTGTTATTCTGTAATTCTCTATTTTATTCTCGTATATCACTCTAGAACCAAGGAAGAGCTAGTCTGGAAATTCCCTTCAAGTTTTGCTCCCGGAATTTGAAATGATGCCTTTCTTACACCTGTTGAATTTCACTGGTAATTCAGTACCTTCTTTAAGGTACTAAACAAAAGCAGTAGACATATTTTAGATTCCGTGTTATATAAGCCAAGAAAAAAAAAGTCATTCAGATCAATCTGGATCCCAAATTCTGCTTCAAATATTAAACTACCATTAAGGGAGTAAGAGTTTCTTTTTGGACTTTTCCCTTAGAGTTAAAATCTCCGATCTGTGAAGTGCATGACGTAAACGTTTTAATTCAGTGTAGTGGTTCCGTATTCAGCTGAAGCAACTAATATGTATTGATAATGCACTCTTGTATTGACAACCTGCTTAAATATCTTCACAGGTAAAATGGAGAATATTTTGAATGAGGAGAGTGTAAATGACCAGACTCAGATCCTCCTAGTTAATGCAGCTTATTTTGTCACAAACTGGATGAAGAAGTTTCCAGAGGCAGAGATCAAAGAATGTCCTTTTAAAATTAACAAGGTAATTTTTGAAAAAAAAAAAAAAAAAAAAGGTACTATTTCTACTTAAAAAAATGTTTTCTGACCTTGAGGTAAACAAATTCCCACAAGAGAAAATGGTAAATGTTTATTGTTTTCCTGGTGTTCTTGGACTCCCTATCAAAACTGTGACCAGCATGAATATAGTGATCAGAGAATCAGCTTTAAACCAATATATTCAGCTGCACGATATTCCTGATTCTATACTCCAAGAATATATACATACATATATTTATGAATATATATATATATATATATACACACATGAAAAAAGTCTCAGGTTGACTGAAAAAAATAGTAAATTTTGAAATTAGCAAACAACTTCATCTAAAAAGGTCTCTAAAAATAATAAAGTTAACACTATGATTTTTAAGTGAAAACATCGCAAACTTTTTCTTTTTCTGAAGTGGTATTTTCCTACTGAACTGGAATTTTAAAAGAATTTTCCAGTTGAACAGAGTAATTTTTTCATCTTCGCCATCAAATAAAGAGCTTTTAGTTTTATTTCAATCATGAAAAAAAAAAAAATCTGGCTTTGGGTAAGCCTGATTTTTTGTTCTTTTTCTATTTCGACTCCTAAACCGAAAAGTCAATTATTTGTATCGAATGGCTTGGCCTTCACTGCTGAGATATGCTCACCTCTTGACACTTATGGTGTCAAGATGTTATGGTGCCCTTTAGACAGTATAGATTGTAGCCCCCATTGAAACAAGTACGAAGGGCCACTGATATTAGGTAAATTTCTCTTCTAGGGTACAATATGCTGCAATTCTATTAACTAGAACTCTGTTCCCCTTTTCTAAGGCCAACTCCTTTAAGGAACCAACAGCTATCACTCTAGAAGGGCCTCTTAAAATTGGTTTCACTACGTGCAAAAGCTAACAAACTTCCTGACGGTAGCACAACATATCACTCCCACCCAAGCTTACAAATCTCTCTCTCTCCCTGTCTTAGCTGTGAATTAAAAGAATGCTAGGTCATTTCCTCTATGTTTTGCAGACTGAAACTAAACCAGTGCAAATGATGAATCTTGAAGCTACTTTCTGCCTGGGCTATGTAAAAGAATTAAAAGTTGCAATCCTTGAGCTTCCATGCCTTAACAAACATATAAGCATGCTCATTCTGCTGCCAAAAGAGATTGAAGATGAGACAACTGGCTTGGAACAGGTGAGAGGAAAAAGCAGAATTCATATGATGCTTCTCCTGGAAACAGCCCACTAAAAATGAGCTGATCTTGTGAAAGGTCTTTGTTATTTACAAGCTATTTAGAAGGAAACAAAAAGTAAATTTCCTGTGATTTTTACCTTCTCATTCTGCTTCTCTGCTTCTGACGTCCTGTTTATGAAGTAATCATTTCTACTGTGATCAATACTGAAGTCATGAGCAAGACATTATTTTAGACAGGATGTGCACAGAGACAGTTAAGGCAGTTATAAAGTGCTGAAAGTACCTACGATGCACTTTCAGGAATTGATATATTTTTGAAATTCTGTTTTGAAATTAAATTTTCATGTTAATTTTTTTTTCTTGTAAAAACTTCTTTTCTATAGTAAAATATTTAAGGTCACATTTACTGGGTTTTCAATAGCTGGGTTTTAAATACCTTATTTACTTATGTGTCTTTTTTTTTTTTTTTTCCAGTTGTTATGTACCAGTGTACCACTTCTCTAATTTTTAATTTTGAACAGAGATGCCTATAAATAGCCAACGTTTTGCAACTGCACAAAAAAAGATAATGATCTACTACCTAAAGAACAAATATTGTTTATGACATTTCACTATTTAGTTTAATTTAGTTTAATTTAGAAAATTATAGATCACATTTTTACCTTTTTTCAAAGTTTAAATATTTAAGGGGCAAATGACTTCACTGACTCCTACTAACCTACTGCCACTGGTTCTAAATTTCCAAGCATGAGGAATTTGCCCTTGTGGTTGTGAGGCACATTTTAATGTAGGAGGAAATTACAATTTTAAAAAGCAAACCAGGCCTTTCCTTCATACCATTTTGTCATGGGCCCAGGTCCTATATCCCTACTCCCCAGTTTTTAAAAATTGTTGAAACAAGATGCATGATGGACCAAAATGGTCTGGATTTGGAATCTTCTTCTATTCCAGACCAATAGTTTCATTACTCAGTAGGGTCAGGAATCAAAACTTTTGCATCTATCAGCCAGCTGTGTGTAACCTGGGTCAAGAGTGTCTTTCTCTGATTCCTTCCTGTGGTTGTTGAGGTGATTGCACAGCACATACTTACATAAACTTGTAAGGTACAAATAGCCAGGATATAGACATTCAGTGGAGTTGCTCCAGGAGGCCATATTCTATAAAATAAATCATTTATACTTCAATGTAACTGACAGTGTAATTCAAACTTGAATACTCCAACTGTGAATTCAAAAAGTAGAGGTTACCTTTGGGGCTTTGTTTGTTCATTGTTGACAGGAGTGAGAACTGCAGGAATGGTCCTTTTTTTTATTTATTTGTGTATTTCCTTCTTTCCTTGAACTGACTATTAATTCCTTCCTTACTTTATGAATATAGCTGGAAAAAGCACTTACACCTGAGACATTATTACAGTGGACCAATCCCAGCATGATGGCCAACACCAAAGTGAATGTGTTTCTTCCAAAGTTTAACATAGAAGGTGACTATGACCTGAAGCCGCTTCTGGAAAGCCTGGGCATGACAAACATCTTTAATGAGAGTGCATCTGATTTTTCTGAAATGTGTGAGACTAAAGGTGTTGTTTTGTCAAAGATCATCCATAAAGTCTCTCTGGAAGTAAATGAACAAGGTGGTGAGTCCCGAGAGGTACCAGGATACCGGATTCTGCAACACAAAGATGAATTTAAAGCTGATCATCCATTTATCTTCTTATTTAGGCACAACAAAACTCGCAATGTGATTCTTTCAGGCAGATTCTGTTCTCCTTAAGTGGGGCATATTAATTAAGAAAAAGCACAATTACATTTATGGCGATACATGTTCCTGTAAAGCTTGGCATGCTGACTATCACCTCTGAAAGGAAATCTGAGATGTTCATATGTCAGCAGTGTAATACAATGTACTCTACATATGCAGCAGAATTAGTTTGTCTCCTTTTGCTTTGCTCCCTCAAACTGAAGGATTCCTACTACAGAGATCACATTGTATTTTACCAGGAGGTATCCCAGTCTCAGCAACAAGTACATTTTGTTCCTCTGTGACACCTTTTCCCCCCCAAAAAGAAAGAGAGAACCGAGAGCCCATTTCTGATAGACTGGGAACTTGCAAGGACTCAGGAGGGACAGCCATAGGAACAGCAACATCCCTATTCCATAGCCAAACTACGATCCCTCATGGATCCATGCTCTGCGGATTCCTATTGCCTAGGAGGAGAAAACGTGGACATGTGGTGTTGTAGCCCTCCTCTTATACCAGGCTGCAATGTGGCAGTCCAGGGGACTTGATGGACTCCTCTTAACGCACAAGGAAACAGCACTCAAGTTCTGCGGGGCAGCTGAACAGCTCGGTGGAATGAGAACCTCTGTCTGTGAAACAGCAGCTGTGTCGAGACCCGTGGATGAACGGGGCAAGAGGCACCCCGGGCGGAATGTACAGCCAGATCACTCCTCTGCGGGAGTTACAACAGTTTCTAGATTGGAGAGTCTGATTCCTCTGTGTGGGATTTTTTCACACATTCCCCACCAAGTAGGGAAGAGAGGACTAGTTCACTGCACCTAAGAGGAGTCCTGGTGAACCTATCCTGAGAAAAGGAAGCTTATGCAATTCTAGGGTAGAAAGCAGTTGGCATAGCACTAGGAATGCAACACTTTTCAGACATAGGTTGTCTGTCCGTTTTAATTTTGGTTTGGGCAATAAGGAGGCTCCATACAATTACTTAATGTCTGAGGAATAAGAAGGAAATGAGGACTTCAATTTGAGTGGGATTAACATTGTAATTACCAGTTTCCAAATTCCATATGCCATTATGGTAATTAGATTTCATTTCTATCTAAAGGCTGCCTGCTGCATATGTTCAGTACTGGGTTACCTAATTACTATTCAGAATAAAGCACTATAAAATCTGTGTCAAACGTCTGTAATATCTCCAGTGTCAGTCTGATATCATTCATTCTTGATCTCCAGTAGATGATATAGAATGGAACGGATTCACTTACTCCCCACAGTCAAAGTATATGACTAAACAGAGGCCTGGATGGTCCTTATGGATCTCATGACAGTAGTTCACTGTAAGGATTATGTTAATAGCAGATGAAAATATTATCTCAAAATTTTATTTGACAATTCCTTTTGGCACTTCAGATCTGAAAAAAAAAAATGGGAAAAAAATTCTTAGTGGGAACATGCAATTTTTAATATATATACCACTCTTCTAATACCAGTATTTTTGCTATGCTGAAAGAAGCATGGTGGTGATTAGTGCGAATCTGGAGACAGGAGTTCTGACTTTATTCTTGGTTTTGCCAAACCATAAGTAGCCCTTAGTCACAGTGATTAAGTGGTTTTACCAGTTCTTTTCCTGTGTGGGCCTTTAATGGGTTCTAACATATCAGAGGGTTTTCTGGAGGCACTAGTCCATGTCTTTGAATGTCCTGAGTGGTCTAACTACCTCCAAAACCAGTGGAAGGTGGGTCTCTATGGACCTCTGGGAGATCTAAATGGATATTCATCAGGTGTTCTGTTACATGGATAGAGGGCATGAGAAGAAATCAAAATATAGTAATTATTTTGCAGTCTACCCTGTCTGACAAGGAGTTACCTGTGAAGATCTCTACCAGCTCACTAATTTCAGATAGCTGTGTAAATCACTCAACACAGTGGGACACAGGTGACCAGATAATATTTTAAGTACCTCTGCCTTTGTCTGATCAGTTTCGGAGGCTGGAGTCAGAGCTATCTGGAACTGGCATCACTATGGTTTGTAGTGTTGTTCTCCTGTAGCAGCTGAGTCAGGAGATCACACAAGGAGTGGATGGCTGCCTGGTGGCTGCATAGCAACTCTGTATGTAGGCAGGGTGGACAAGGTTCTTTTACCCTATACAGCTTGTTTGTGTTTGGGCACTGACTCTTGGTTCCAAATACAAAGCAGTCCTCATAAGACCTATTTCTAATTTTGTGTTGGTCTGCTAGACTATCAGAAAACTCTTACAGATGGCCCCCTTCCTGTTTTTTTCCACCTGGATTAGACTTCTTGAAGTCATACTCTGTCCATTTTTTTTTGAGTTGGAAAATACTCCAGTCCACCAGTGAGTCTTCATTCAATGAAGCTCATATTCTTATTAAATGCTGAAGCTAGCACAACCACAGAACTTCATGTGATCAAGCAGCATTCCCTGTCAATGCCTTTGCCAGCAACGTTTATTCCATGAAAGCAGAGTAACATTGCTTCAGGGTGGAACTCATCTTTTTCAGCTCCTGACTAATGCCAAAATATTCTAGCCCATGCAAGGCAAGCAGATATTACAGATAATAAGCTGTCTTAGTCTACAGAAGGCAAACAAGCCTATTTATTGGTCATTTGTAAGCATGGCATCTTGTCCGTGGAAAGTTCTGGTTCACTTTTCATTGTACCTCTTCTCTCTGGCAGTAGAGTTTATCAATATTTTTTATTTCCTTTTAGGAAGCTCAGAGTGCTAACTATAATGAATTAAAGATATTTCTAACTCTTATACTAATACTGTAAGGCCTAGTAAATGAGTTCAGACAACATATCAGACTTATACTTAACACATTAGACTTATGCTGTAGCTTGGTCTTAATGAGAAAGATGTGGAAGGAAACCACATGTGCTAGGACATAACCTGGGGGCCAAATAGCCTATGGTGGACCAGAAGGTGCAGCTGCAGGTGAAGTTGTAATATAATCCATCTACGTGAGTCTCTGGAACCAGATGATCACACTCACGTGCTTTTAGTATATTCATATAGCTAAAAAGAGAGACTATGCTATTTTGTTCAGAAATTGGTCTGAGGTGTATCAGTTCCATTACCCTTCTGGTCCTGTAGAAATTCAGAAGTCCTAATATGAAACACATTAATCTTGCTGTGTGCATCAGAAAAGTATCAATAAGATTCCGGCTGGTACGAGAAATGCTGTTACAGTCTATTGTTGTAGTTCCACCCATTCTGGCCTCTGGGCCTTGAGCAACAGCTACCATGGAAGGACATGGGAAAACGTGTGTGGGAGCTTGTGTGTAGGAATGCTCATATGGTGAAAGATGGTGCCTGCAGTGGAGGAAGGGAGCAGCACAGCTGAGGACTTGCACAGATTGCCAGGCTGCTCCACCTCACCATCCACCTGGCCTGATGGAAAAAAAAGTTAAAAAAAAAAAAACAACCTCTGTCTGTTTTTCTTGTAGACAATCGCAAAGTTTTATGTGAACAGGGAACTAATCACTTGCTCACTGCGCAGTCAGTGCCCATTTCCAGCTCCCAGCATTTTGTAGAACAGAAGTGATACATCTTAGTGAGGTGATTTTTGCTGTGACAGCAAAAATTGTATGTGGGGAAGAGGTAGGGTGGTTCTGAAGCTCGCAAAATACTTTGTACAGCCAATTGTCCCCACTGGAAAAGCAGTGAACCTGGTACATAGCATACTAAGGGCCTAGAAAATATAGAATTTGCACATACATTGGCATTTCCTGAACCAAAGCACTTATAAAGAGAGTAAGGGAGCTCTGGGGGAAAGTATTTACAGAACAGATAAGAGAAATTAGTGGAGGAATATTGTTAATGGAGAGGGAAAAACATGGCAACTGGAAGATGGGGAAAAATCTTGAAAGAACTGGTCAAAAATACTTAGGCTGTCACTGAAAAAAAAAGAATAGGGCTCATAAAGGCAGGAGAAGAGACAACACATGGAGGAGGGAGGGAGCAGGCAGTGTGAAGATAGAAAAAAAGTGCTAGATGGAGAATGGAAGCTAAAGAAATGGGAACATAGAAAGAAAATGCAAAACAAAACAGAAAAAAAAAACAAAATAAAAAGAGGGAATGAGGAAGACAACTAAGGAACATCTGTAAATACACATGAAGGAAAAATAGAGAGCACTAAAGAAATAAATGGAAAATGGGAGCAAAAATACATGAGGAAAGGAAAAGGGTAACAAGAACATTCATTTTAATTTTTTTTTTTGAATCTCTTTTTTGCTGAGCACTGACTTTTGATGGCCTTAGCAATTGGACTGAGATGCTGTTGGAGAAGAAGAGGAACAATGCTGAAGCTGGTGAGAGCCGAGCTGAAGGGACAGAGTAGGGCTGACTTCAGCCCTGCACTTGAAAACAAGTGTGGGAAAGGCAGGATGATACTAGGGGACCTTTATTCTTTTTTCTCTTTTTTTCTCCTTGCCATGAGCCATATTGGAAACATCTCATGATCCCAAAGCCAGTTTTATGCTTGAAGGGATAGAAAGAAGAGCATAAAGAAGGAAAGACAGTTTTCAACAATGCAAAGCCAAGCACAGACCAGGAGGTCTCTGTTGTGACCACTGAGTTCAGCCACAGTGACCCATGGTTGCACCTGAGCTCAGTAGTGCTGACTGGGGGGGAGGAGTTGTGAAATACTCTTTTGGTGCATCTTCCTGCTTCCCAGATTGTTGCCTCTACCACACTGCATGTTGGGGGCATAATCTATGTGATCAGCTACATTTAGTCTCCTTTTATTTTTAATTACAAAGGTTTAAACAAATACCCTCTGGCTGGGGTTTCCTTTTACAGTTCAAGGAAATACCATTTTTCCTTCTCTAATTAAAATCCTTCCATATACATAAAGCTCACTCCTTAACCCAAGAGAGAGAAATGACTGTAGGCAACACAAAACCTCACAGTTATTTCCATTTATCCTACCATTTATTTCCTCTACTACTACAAGCAAGCTCAGTTCCAAACAAGGCTTCTCTGGCTCCTAGGATGAACCCTGTACATCCCAGTGTCCCAGGAACTGCAAAAGGGACTACACACAGCTGTACAGCTATGGATTTCAGGGTTAAAGCTCAGTTTTCCAGATGCGGGTAACTTGGCATTACAAGCAGGAGATGTTGTCAATAGGTTTAGCCTGCCGAACTTGTGGGGCAGCTTTGAGAGAAATGCTATTAGCATATTGCTGGATATAGATTTCCTCCGTCTTCTGCAGGAAACTACACGTTGATGGCATTTGCATCAAATTACAACATAACGCTATCATCAACAGTTTGTTAGAGGCTGAACTTTCCCACAAAAGAGTGGGAGATTTTTATAATACAGTATTACCAAGAACGTGCTTCAGAGCTCAGCTGTCGTACTCTTCATTTAACTTCTTCGGGCAAGAAGGTAAACAATTCTTTTTTCAAAAATAATTTGTTAATTTTTTTGACAGATCCAAAGGAGCCCACAGATTGGTAAAGGAGACATCATGTTTACAGCACAGATCAGCTCAGGGGCTCGTACCGGAAAGTTGATGCTTTTCTGCCAGTACCTCAAGAGGGACTGAAGGGCAGGCTCTTTCAGAGTATTCCTACCCGTTCTGGTAGAAGGGGGCTTCAGAGGAAGTGAGGGTGCAATGACACAAGCAAAGTCATCCAAAAAGTGAGAGAGGTAGCTTAATCTGTCTTTAGCAAGTTTTCACAGTGCAGGAAAACAAAACATAAAACTTGAAATGTTCACTAGACCAGAGAAGGGGTTTGCAAGTCTTTGACTAGACACTTAGATTTTTTTTTTTTTTTCTGTGTATCTTCATCCCTGCTGTCAGGTTTGCTTATGCTCATAAATAATAATTTTATGAAATAGGGAGGGTGGAGTATACTTCAGAATTTGTTTTCTTAATGGGGGAGCTAGTCTTCACTAGCAGCATGCTGGCTCTTGGATTTGGCAGCTCTGTTTAAAGCTTGCTAAGAACCTGTACACCTACACAGAGGTAAAACAAATAACTTGCCGATATACAGCCCATAACAGGCTGCTGTATATCTCTGGCTATGACTGCAGGAATAATTCTTCTAGCAAGATGTAGAAGAGTGCATTCTGAAAGTATTGATGCAAAATAGTAAAAGCAGCCAGAAAAGCCATTTTCGTCATAAAAGCAGCATTATGAGAGGCTACGTTTATTGGAAAAAAAAAAAATTTCCCTTGAAAAATTATTTTATTACAAAATGCATTATTTTAAAAATTAAAATATGTTATTTTGTAAATATTTTGCATCACATGGGAATTATTAGAATTTCTGTGTTGTGGGATTTTTTTTTGCATTTGCACTACTTTCCCTTTTAATTCTAAATCAGCTGAGATACATTTGAAAATGGTTTTTTTGAATGGTTATGAAAAACAAAAAACTCACTTCATCACATCTGAGATTTTTGCATGTGAGAATACTCTATTTTATGTAATATGCTCGTTTTATAGGATGAGCATATGTCACAGCTAACCCCCCCCCTTCTTTTATTTATGAGAATTAAAGGTGTATTATATCATCTTAATGGGAAGCAAACTGAATAAATAAAACCTAGGCAATGTGACTTATCGTGAGGGATCAGAGAAAACATGTTCCTTCTTGTTTTACCTTTTCTTAAATATAAAATCACATTCAAAAACAAGGCTACAACCCTCCTAGGATCTGTGATTATTTACTTCCTCTTCCTGTTGACTGCATAATATAATCTATTACTCCTATTCTGTATGATAGTTTTAAGCACAGTTTTTTATTCTTTTAAATTGTTGCCTGAACATCATCTATCTCTAGCCTCAAACAAACTGTAGAGGGACGACTGAACGTTAATAGTTACAGAAGAGGAATGTTCTCTCGTGTTGCTGAGACATGGATAAGTTTGTTACCTTTTAAAGGTTCCTGGTATGTGGTTTCTCCTGGAGCTCTTTTCCTGGATATCTTCTTCTCATATACACCAGCATCAGCAATTTCTATCCACCCGACTTTGTAAAGAACTATGGAATCATGATGCATCTCACTTCAACAGCACTGATGCTGCAGCCTTTCCTGCTACGTCAACACTATTGGAAATGTGCTATACAAATATTTTAGCTCATGCAGAATGGCCCCTGTGAGCTTCCATAAACACTTCTTTTGATCTTATTCGCTGTTGTTTCCACTCCAAGTCTTTTAGAAGTAACACTTCAATTTGTTCTCTAGATGTTTTCTGAACACCACTGTCCTCACAGTAACAGCAAAATTCCTCCTAACCGTGCCTACGCACAACCTTAGGTTATAGTGTACGCAATTTAATGATACAGAATTATTTAAAAATGTGTGGTCCCCAAAGTCAGATTAAGAAAATTTGCTAAATCGAACCTCCTCCATTCCTCCTCCAACCCACATATCCATTCCTTTCACTGTAACTTTGGATTTCTAAGGCAGCCCTCTAACTAGTTCAAACTCACACAGCTGAAGAGTTGTCAGCAAGCTTTTACCCGGGTGTCACTCAGAGGACAGACTGCTTCTTTTCTAAAGGATTCACACCTCTGTGATCCAGACACTCCCTTATAAAACTTAGGGCACTCCCTCAATGCCTGGCAGCCAGTTCTAGCCCTGCAGGGTGAGGTGGAGATGCCTCGTTCTTGCTGAGGAAGTTTCTTAACTCTTTTTTTTTTTTTTTTCTCCTTGACTCCTTCTAGATCTGGACACACCTACAATATGCCTCATGACCTACATTCACAGTAAATGAGCTTCATAGATCCATTTTACATCTTTCACAAGCTGTGAAAGTGGAGCAATGCAAACTTCAGCACTAAAGCGGTGCTGAGTTTCATTTTCAGAAGGTTATGGAAAATTGTAAATCTTAATGAAGGTGGAAGCAAACAAAAATGATTATTTTGTGCAATGTCTTTTTCTTGTGGTAAGATGATTGCATTAATAAAGGGAAAATGAAAATAACATTTCACACAAAGACGTGAACAATTATTCTAGAACAGACGATTTTAGACTTAATGAGATATAACTCATCTTTAATTTGTTTGTTCAAATTACCTGTTGAGTATATATTCTTTGTTTTGTTCATTTATATTAGGTCTTCATATGAAGTTTTTCTGGACTTCAGAGTAAAGCAGATGACATGTCTCAGTATGAAACAATTATGAACTTCTGATTTCAGCATCACAGGTTCTTTCCACAGATCATCAGCTGGAAAGATGATGAAGCAGAGATTATTGCTGTGCCCTTAAAGGCAGCCAAATGACAAGGAATCTGCATTTACCACACGTGGCCTTTTCATATGTTCAGCCACTTGACTTTTCAGTTATTCTAAGCCAGTGGGGCAACCTGACTTCGCCGAAGTGTGTTTTCTTGTGTGCTGAGTTCATTTCCATTATCTGGCACTTGCTGCAGGCTTAGGTGGTTCACACAGCTAGTTGCTCTATGTCAGGTGAGCCACAGTAACTGGTTATGCTGCAGTAACTTCCTGTGCTGCCTGTGCCCCAGTTGCAAATGCAAAGTCCTTGTCTGGCTCATGGCTGAGGGAGAGGCAGCATGTGCTCTTCGGCTTTGAGGAAGGCAAGGGCCATTTTGAGCAGACCTTGGAGTAAAGAAAAATCTGTGGAGGGTAGGCATACTCTGAGGGCAGGACTCCACGACTGCGGCAGAGAATCCATGGCCTCCGCTGAGCGTGGGACCAGTAGGAAACATTGGCTGTGAGGGGACAGTGGTCCCAAATGACAGGCAGCCGCCTTCCCAAGAAAGCCTCCAGCTCTAGATCCCTCTTGAAAGGGTCTTCTCTCCCTACTGTGGCTGTTTATTTACTGCCAAATAAATTATCATTCCAGCACACAGGCTAGAGCTATTTGCCTGGATGCCTGCCTGAAAGCAGGGAAAATACTGCTTCCTCTCCCTCTCCCTCTCCCTCTCCCTCT
>VZSV01000039.1:2806755-2849741 GCA_013398735.1 Nothocercus julius | reverse complement strand
TCCTAGCTATGTGCATCTTGGTAAACAGGTGCTTTAAAGACACTTTTTGCTTACCTACAGTCTGTAGCTGCAGCGAATCTTTTCCTTTCCTACAGCAACAGTTGCAGCCATGAGGGAGATATTCATTTACAGCAAATATACATATGAACTGAAAACTCTACCTCTGTCTCTCTCTTAACATGCTCTAGGTGACTCTGCATGTGCAGGGGGGTTGGACTAGATGATCTCTAGAGGTCCCTTCCAACCTTAAGCATTCTGTGATTCTATGATCCCGGAAATGTGTATTGGATCTGCCTTTGTGTCATTCTGTGCTATATAAAAGCTTTATGCTAGAAGCAGCTTTGTTTTTATTTATTTATTTAGATCTAAACCTATGTAAGTATCATCTTACAAACTGCAAATATGATGGAGTGTTAGGTGAGTATTAATAACCTTTTTTCTGTATGATGGTAGATTAGAACTAAGAATGCTCTAGGGAAAAGGCCATATTGTACCTGATACCTTAGATATACAATATGATAGCTGCTACAGAGAAGTAAACAAGAAGAGAGAATTTTCATTACTTTTATCTCTTGGAGGGAAAAAGAAGAGAGAAAGAAATGTGCAGGAAGCTTATGGTAATGCAGAAGATTTACCTGAATTCTAATCTCATAGAATAGAAGTTGATCCTGGGATCTAAATGCAAGCATCAGAGACAGGAGGAGATCAAAAGTCTAGAAAGGAGGCTGAAAGAAGAGAAGAAAATCAGGAAACAAGAGCAGAGTTTTTTTGTTCAAACGCTCAAGCTATGATGGACAAGTAAAGAATTAACAACTTAAACTGCCAAACTTCATGAACTCTGCCAACATGGCAGAAAAGCAGTGGAGATACTTTGGGTACTGTCTCCAATGATAAGAAAGGGAAGGGAGAAGTCTTGTGAAGGCAGGATGGTCTCGCATCCCAGAAATTTTCAAACAATACCCAACTCGCTAAAGAACTGATGTACTTGCACAACAATTGATAAGGGACCAAAACTCATCTCACTGATGGTGCAATGAGCAGATAATCTTATGGAACTCATCTGAAGATTCTAGAAGGAGCACCTTGTAAGAATGACCATAGCACAGTCATGTACTCTTTCCCTAAGGCTATAAAGGACAGCATTTACCATTGATGAGTTGAGCAGGGATTGGGAACAACATCTGACTAACACCTTTGGCTGAACTGTTTATTATCCCCTCCTTTCAACCTGGGATGCTGGGCTAAGGTACTCCTTATAAGGTGAAAAGTTCCCTGTACCCTCAGGCTGAAGAAATGCTATAGCATTTTACTGGGACAAGTGGTGTACTCCATTTATTTGCTTTAATTGCTAGTTGCTGTTTACTAAGACCATGTGTATGACTATGGCACCATTTAATGGTAGATATTGTTATCACAAAGTTCTTGCTCTGGTGAATAAAATCAACCGACTAAATCCCAGTCCTTATTTGCCCTTCTAGATTATTCTGCTGTCTTCTTTAATGAGCTGGCACCACAAGGTCCTGACAACACCATATCCTTCTGCTCTGCAATAAGATTTCTCCCTGTGCTCCTGAGTGTCACCGAATTCACCCCTATTAGTATAATGCTTGAGGGAAAGAGGGTATTCTTTTTTCACTGATGATGTCACCAGAGGCAGTAATTCTTCTGAGATATTTATTTATTTATTTATTTATTTATTCATTTTATTGATTTTTGTTTTACTTAGAATTTTCCCTGAAACAAATTGGTAACATGATTTTGAAAAGATGATTACTACTTCTGTTGATGACTGTGGAAGACTCATTCTTCTGTAGTCCAGGATAATAATCGGTGTTGCAGATCTTGAACCACTGTTTGCTTCACTTACAGGATGGGATTCTACTCTCACAGACACATATTTAGAAAGGAATTGATTGCAACACTAATCACTCTGTTTAGCAAAAACACTTTATTTTATGGAGATTTCTGACAAATGGTACTGATCATATGTTCCATATTAGATTACACTAAGATGTTTGGAACCATACAAGTATTTGGTATTCATAAGTGGCTGTGGCTCATAGTTCAGGAATGAAAAGTCTTTCAAATCTTACCCAGTGTCACATGAAAGCAACAACTTTATCAATTGTAAAGATCAGTTCAACTCGGAAGCCTAGAATGGGGAGAGAAGTTAGAACTGTATTTTCAGGGCAGGTCAGTAGTTATTTGTTACAAGAAGAACAGACAGGGAATTTGAATCACATACTAATTTACGGATGTATTACACGCATTCCATGGTAGGATAAGGACAACATACCATTTGGAGACCTGCACCATTCTGTGGCCTGAAGAAATGCCTTCTTTCACTAAAACAATTTCCTATTTCCTATCTCCCGTGGAGCTACATTAGTTTACATCAGCTGAAAATTTTATCCCTTGTTCCAAAATTATATAACTGTCAGTTCCTCATAGGGCTGAGCAGCTTGGAAAGGCTATTTTCAAATTTTATTTTGGTGTCAGCAATTTCATTGTTAGGAATATCATCTCAAGCTTGACTAGCACTTACATTTCAACATGGAACACAATACATCTATTTTCCTAGCTGTAAGGATTGACAAGAGTATCCCCACACTAATTATTATTCAAATAGTGTATTAAGTACCAAGAAAGGGCATAGTTTGGCAGCTATGGAAAACATACTTTGAAGATGATCAGAGGAATGAGGAAGAGCAATTAGCTCCAGAATCCAGAATTGAGAAAACTATATAATGTTCTACAGGGCTGGGCAGCCCTGAATGATATTTCAAGTTTCCAAGTCCATAATTTGTTGAAGTAACTAACAATACCCACACTGAGAAGAGTAATGTGATTAGTACAGCAATAAGTTTTTGCTAATGAGTACATCTACAATAATTACATTTTACAATAGGGTGAGACACTTCCAAACACCACACCCTGTGCAAGCAATATAAAGCCTAATAAACATCTGCATGACTTGGCCAGCAGTTTATCTCAAAGTTTAAAGATGGCTGGGTGTAACTGAGCTAATTTGCAGACAGAATGATTTAGGAAAGGGATGAGTTAAAAGTCCGAGTATGATAAAGCACTGAAACATAACAGAGGCTTGGAAACTCCTTGTCTAGAAGCTTCTAAAAACAGGTTAAACAAACATCCATTAACTACAATCTAGATTGATCTAAGGCTGATCTTGCCTTAGGGCTGTTGGTGCCCTAGACAATCTCAAGGTTCCTTCCAGCCACATATTTCCATGACTTCCAAGACTAAGTAATAGTTATATGGAGTTGCAAAAGAACAGCGATGATTTGCTCACTCTGTCTGTTCAGAGTTATAATATTTGTTTTGGGGAATAGATTTTTCACCCCTTTACCATCCATGTTACTTCTGGAACCTTCATTCACCATTTGGGCAACTGACTTTGTTATCAAGCCCTTCTGTCCTAAAACCATTTTCCATCCACTGAACTTTCTGTGACTGGGTAAAAGAGACGCAGAACAAGGAGACCGCACACCCTATAGAATATATCTAATGTCTGAATGCAAATTTTTTCATAAGTCTCTCCTACTTTAGATACAAAACGTCTCCAAGCAACTCTCCATGTTTACAATTCAAACCCAAGAACAATGCAAAAATGAGCATAAATCTAGACCCAATGTGTTGCATTCTGCAGCATGTGGGAAAATAATCAAAATATTTCATTTTAACTAGCGCTGTATAAATTCTTGCATCATTTTCCAACATCCTTGTTAAAATATAAAAACACTTGAGGATTCTAAGGAGAAATATTTAAATGATAAGAAATTACAAGTGAATAAACATGTACATTTTACATTTCTGCCACTTGAAGCACTCCCAAAATGCTCTCGGAATTATGATACCTGTTCCACTTGAGACTGTTGCTCTGGGTTTTCATCATTTTCAGGGTTGCCGAATCACTAGTTTGAAGGATTATCATGGCTTCAGAAAGCAAAGTTACCAGAGCTGATGCACTAGGGCAAAACAGAAATATCAACTATTGACTGGTTTGGAAGGCCAAAATCTTGTAACTGCTCTAGAGAGGCAGTGGTTGGGTGCTCTGGTCCATGTAAAACAAACCTCCACTAAATGGAGTGGTGGATTGAAAGTCATTTTTTGGGGTAACTCGAAAAGGGGGCAGGGAGGGGAATGGAAATACCTAAAGACATAACAAACTAAAAAAACAAACATGTTTTTATAATCTAGTAAAGATAAGGGCTGAGAACCTTCAGAACTTTCTTGCAATATTAAGAGTATAGTAGAGTGGTGGTAGAATAGTATAGTATATATTCACTCTTTTAAAATATTAGGTAGCTTGGACATTGCCTTGACAGGTTTTTATACAGAAGAATGAAATTTGAGAGAAATTATGGCTCTAGCACACACATCTGTGCCTAAAACATATAATTCATTATTCTCCAGGATTATCATTTCCAATTCATTACATCCATTTTGATTCAAAATTGCTAGCAGTCCTGAAAGAGAAATATATGATTCATTGCCTGAAAAAACATTTCTTTTCTTCTGTTCTAGGAGCAGACTAAACACTAATATGTCTTGATGTACCTTGCTGCTCCTATTTGCGTACCTTCCATTCTTCCCTTCCACACATATTTTTTTTTCGTTCTTATAATTAGGCTCTCTAATGCTGTCTATGCTGCTTATGCCTTGCTAAAGGCCGGATTTCCTATGGATCACTGAAAAAAAAAAAAAATGAGGAGGAGTGAGGCCAACCTTAGCTGATACAGCAGTGTCCTTTGGAAAAATGGCCAGGTTTCCTGTAAACATATCTGCAGAAGGCAAGGCTTTTAAAGAAGATTATGTGGACAGGGACAGTTTCTCTGTATGTTGCCCTCTGGGGGAACCTCATGAAGTTCAATTAAAGCAAGAACAGTCCTGCACCTGGTGAGCAGGAGCACCATGCAGCTAAGGCCTGACTTGCTGGAGAGCAGTTCTGCAGAGAAAGGGCTGTGAGTCCTGGTAGACAAGTCAAACAGTGAGCCAGCAATGTGCCTTTGTGGACAAGAAGGCCAATGGCATCCGGGGTGCAGTTAGGAAGAGCATTGCCAGAAGGTTAAGGAATGTGATTTCTCCCCCCTCTACCCAGTCCAGGTGGGGCCAGATATAAAGTGCTATGCTGAGTGTTGGGCTTCCCAGTACAAGAGAGACCTGGCGCTACTGGATAGAATCCAGCAAAGGGCTGCAAAGATGATTAGGGGACTGGAGCATCTCTCCTATGAGGAAAGGCTGAGAGAGCTAGCCCTGTTCATCCTGGAGAAGACTGAAAGGGGATGTTACCAGCATGTACAAATATCTCAACAGAATGCGGCAAGAGGATGGGGTCAGGCTATTTTCAATGGTGGCCGGTGATAGGACAAGAGGTAATGGTCACAAACTGAAGCACAGAAAGTTCCATCTGAATATGAGGAATCTTCTTGACTGTCGGGGTGACTGAGCGCTGGCGCAGGCTGCCCAGAGAGGTTGTGGGGTGTCCTTCTCTGGAGATACTCAAAACCTGCCGGAATGTGATCCTGTACAAAGTGCTCTAAGTGACTGGCTGGAGCAAGGAGGTTGGACTAGATGATCTCTGACGTCCATTCCAACCTCAACCACTCTGTGATAATATGATCGATTTACCTAACAAGCAAATACACTGCCGAAAAGTAAAATTAAGGAAGACAAATATTATTTGGATGATCATTCATGGAAAGATAACTGCAATATTTCCACATCATATAGATTTTATTATCTGTGACCATCTCTTTACTGAGTAATGCTCAATTTACATATTGCTCTTTTGACTGACCTTAGTCTCTATGGTGATTTTATCTGTCTTCTATTTTTCTTATATTTTGGTCTCCTTTACACTTTTCCAAACTTTCTTCTATCATGTATCTATAGCTTAATAACTATAATATTTTTTAAAACATTTGCGGTTGTTGGACAAGAAGTTCAAAGGCAGAGTTTTTGATCTTGAAAAAAAGTGAAAGAGAACACTTTTAAGAATAACTTAGAATAATTTTTCTTTTTCTTTTCTTTTTTTTTTTCCTGTATGAATGAAGAACTGTGTTTATTTTCCTCCAGCTACTTCAGAATATGCATTTACTATGGAAAATTGATTATGCCCAACACAATAGATCTCACGAATGAGTTAAAAGTACTTGGCATCCTGTAAATGTGACTTTTCCGACCACATCTTCATTCATTTAAGATCCTTAAGAGAAGTCAGAACAATCTCTGCTATGCATAAGGCAGATAGAATGGCCATAGCATTCACACCTCCAAACTATAAGCTGCCGTTTTCCCCAGGCACTGCACAATAGTTGCAAAACAGCCATAGGAAACAAAATGTAAAAATCACAACAGAGAAATCCTGATGGAAAGAACTGTTTTTGTTTGTTTGTTTTTGATTTGTTTTTGTCTCTTTTTTTTTTTTCCCTGCTGTTTAACATCTCCTTAAGTTTTCCAACATTGAGGAAGAATGGCAACCTCATTAATTTGGTTTGGCAACAGCTCTACAATGGAATACCTGACAGAGTAACAGGCAGCAGAGTCCTCACTGACCTCCCTCCTGGTACAAACAAGGATATAGAACACAGCTTATCCTGTTTGCCTTGCTTAACAGCCCTATAGTCTTAGATTTTGAAATTCAGGACAAGCCTTTGATTTCCCTAGACTCAATGCCCTATCAAAAATTTACAAGGGAGCACTTCCATGCTGGTATTCTTTTAATAGTTCTGCTGCAGGGGTATGGAATATGGAATGTATGAAGAAGGAAAATATATACTATGGGAAAACAATGCAAAAGCCCCTACACGTGTTGCTCTAGGTGAGTGATGTTTGTTTTGAAAGTCTTTGATATTAGTCAAAGAACTGAAAGCATCTTTGAAGGGCCAGTTGACTTCTTCAGGTATTTGCTCTACAGGTGCTCACGTGGGAAAAACACATCGAACCAGAGGATGTGAAAAGATAGCAAGAGTGATTGGGAAAGCTTCTTAAGGAAGCCCTGAAGGCAAGTCTGAGCAGCACCCTGACCAGTAAATGTAAATCTAATATATATGTGCAAAAATGGGAGAGTGACAGAAAACACAGTAAAGCTTTTTCCACAATAATGCTGTGTCCTTCCACAGAAAACCCACAATAGGAGGGTGTAGAAGACAGTACCTACAGCAGCCCAGATTACCAAAAAAGGAGCAAGGAACACTAGACAAGCTGTGAGGAAAGGCACTTACTGTCTTTAGACATATACACCCTCATGACTGCTGTAACATCCTCAAGTGGACAGCCCATTCCGAGTTGGCAAGATGCAAGCAGTCATCAGGTTCTGCACATCTACTCATGTGTTTTAGCATAAAAAAACACACTGCAAAGGATAAGGTAGCCCATTTCCCCCTCACCAGAGAGTGTAACCACTGCTGTATGTTTTGTGACTTCATATGTACAAATTGTATATGCAAATTGTATAACTTGTACTTGGAATTTCTGTTATTCATCCCTGTGGCCTTTACAGATGGCAGATTTGTTTCTTTGTTGCTCATCAAGTCTATTATTCAGTAGAGAGTAATAGCTTTTTAAATTTGAATTATATTTGATATTGTGCATTATGATTGCCTAACAGACCATGAATGCTGTTTCACACAGATTATGCAGTTTATTCACCTGCCATAACAAAAAGTTAGATATAGAAAATATATGAGAATGGTCTGTGTGTATACTACAAGCTTTGTTACTGTGACCTGTGGCAAATGCAAATTCAAAGTTTGCTTTCAATCATTCAATTATTCTTTAAATGCTATTGGCTGGTTAAAATCCATTTCTGAAAACTCTAGGGTATAACAACAAAGCAGCAAATACTCTCTGCCTCTGTTCCTCAGATATCTTCCTTGGCCTCCATTCTCTACTTCATCTCAACATTGATGCTCTGAATGTTTTCTTTAAAATGATGTTTTAGTAAAATGTGTTTACTCCTCAAACTTCCTCCCCTGATCCGTGTTTGTGGAACCTCTGACTTACACCTACTAAAGTAGGCAAAAAGCTTTGGTATTACCTAGGTAAAGATATAGGCATTCTGTGGTAGATATTCGGCAAGACTTCAGTCCTCAGACTCCAAGAACTCAGTTCTGCACTTGGGCAGAGCAAAATAAATTTCAGCCCTACTTTTTTCTTTTCAAAATTAAGTGGAAAGTTTTGGGCTCTTTTTGTATGAAACTAAGCCCATTTCAAAATTTTTTTTTTTGAGTAGAACTGTCATCTTGCAAGATAGTTCTGCTTGCATATGCACAGTTTCTTAACATCAAATTGTTGCTGTCTGTGAGGCAATTCCCATTACAGTATAAATACCGCAATGAGCTGTCGCATTCATATTAGATGCACACCAAGTATCCCAGTGTCCTCTTTTCCCTCCATCCTTGGTGGGACTACTGTGCTAAATTAATTTCCATGTGCTTCTCACACATAGTGCCTCACAGGTGAGAACAGGAGAAATAGCTAGGAAGAGAATAAAATCTTAGTAATCTGATGTGCTTTCTTGTAGCTCCTTTATAAGGAGAGACTACGTATCCTCAGCTATAGCTGTAGATACCTATTAATGATGGGCTGTGATTGCAACTGTTTGTTCACCCTTGGATCACTGAACTATGACCCGATATTATTTTCTTCTCAAACATCAAGATTTATAGACTGACTGTGAAAATCACTTGACATCTTGACATGATGCAACAGCAAGGCTTATAATAAACATATTATTTTTAAAAAATATTACATCTTACTAACATCTTTGTTAGTAATTACAAAAATGTAATTTTCATTACATCTTTGTAATGAAACTTTTTTTTCCTTACACTCTTTTGCATTCATTATTCATTTGGTTCTATCTGTCTGTAAAGCCAAATCACATGAATGAGTTCAACAGAACAGCTCCGCTCCAGATTTGTATCCCATTTTCTTGATATCATAAGATACAGTAAATCTTTGAATATTTCAACTTTCATTAGATGTTACCTCAATAAATAGAGATTGAGTAGCTGAAAATAAAGTACCAGTCTAAAGTACCAGTACTTGATCTTTCAGAGGGTGATAAATTAAAAGACAAAGGACTGATGAAACCTTGGAGATTTACAGTGGGAGTGTCCCAAATGGTACAATATATATCAACAGGAGCTGAGAAGACCTGTTTAGGTTCAGCTAGCAAGCTGGATCATTACCTGCCTCTTTGAAGTTTGTGGGGTAAGTGTTCTTCCAAATAAAATACAATCTCTAATTATTTATTGTATTCTTTAATATGGAAAAAAGTTATTATTTTAAGAACTTTATGGTAAGTATAAGAAAGATATGTACAAACACCAGGATATACAGTAACTGATTTTGTCAATATATTTTATACTGTTTGACTGTCAAATGTTTTAGGATGTGCAAAATATGAGTCTTTGTATATCATAGCTTTGAGTTTCTTACCTCTTCTTGGAAATTTGGTTTCACATTAAAACAGTTCTTTTTTCATTTTAACAGTTCTTTTGGAAATAAAAAAAAAAAAAATGGTCCTGTCTCTCTACACTAAATCTCTGGAGAACACAGGAGAGGAACAATCTCACAGTTCACTGTAAATGACTGTGGTTTCACAGTCATTAATGCCAGACACTTCTCAGGTCCCATAAGGGAACACATCTGTTCCAAACCCTAGCTATGCTATTCCTCTGACTTCAACTGTTATTTTACAGATAAAAGAATAGCATGCAATTTATTTGGCCTTATATTCAAGAACGTGAATGACTGCAGGACTCAGTGAATACCAACAAGGTGCCTCATTCATTTGCACATGCTGGACATTTAGGACAGGAAACAAGAACACAGGGAAAATAAGCAAACAAGCTAGTAAGCAAAGAAACAAACAAAATAGTCAATAAATCTTCATTTCAGCATCTAAGAAACTAGCTAGATTACAGAGAAATATATTATTATTATTCCTCCAAATTACAGGAAAGTAAGCTTCACATTTATATTGACTTGTACTAAAAAGCAGCAAGAAGCACACTATGAATATATGAAACTGGCTACACTTTAATGAAAGACACCTTGGTCCATAGCAGCTAAAGGAGAAATGAAATATGAAGTTTACATTGTCTCAAACATCCTCTGAATATTATAGGAAATCTCATCCATCCATCACTATTTTTATTACAGTGAAGCATGGATGAAATTATCCATTTCCTAAAAGGCAAATCAAGATAGTACCTTGATAATAAACTGGTATCTTGATGAAGGAAAACACATCTGGAGAGAAATGGGTCAGAGGTTTTAAGATTTCTTACAATCACAGAATTTGAAGTCTTGACATTTTTGCTTCAGTATCACAGAAACAGCATTGAAATAACATTTTCTGGGCTGTTAAGATTTTTTCATACAGTAAATGATATATATCACCACTACACAGTCATATTTCTGTTTACTCTAGCCAATACAGATTTTACAATGGGCTCCATCAGTGCAGCAAATGCAGAATTTTGCTTTGATATATTCAAAGAACTGAAAATCCACCATGCCAAGCAGAACATTTTCTTTGCCCCCCTGAGCCTCATGTCAGCCCTGTCCATGGTCTATATGGGAGCAAGAGGTAACACTGAATCTCAGATGGAGAAGGTAAGCTACATAAAAGGATACAAGTTGTTTTTTTTGTTGTTATTGTTGTATTTTTGATCCTGTTCACCTCAGCAACCAATTATCCACCAATGTTCTCAGGACTTTCCCAAGTTGAGAGTCCCATTTGTCAATGAATTAAACTTGCCTAGAATAAGAATGAAATTCAGGCATGAGGTTTGCATCTGGAAAATGCAATATGCCATTGTCTTTCACTGTGAAGGACAAGAATAGTCTTTGGTTTGCATTAGTAAAAAGAACTGTTGAAGAACGTTTTTAAGGCAGGTCTCATACTGCAGCTAACATTCTTTACCAGACCTGACCCCTTCCAGGCTTAATAGACAACTTGTAATATACAGTGAAACATTCAGAAAACAAGAAAACATTCTGTTATAAAGAGAATATAGAGTGGATATAATGTGTACTAGTTACTGGAGGAGAAACCTGGAAAGCAGGGATCTAAGCAGAGCATCATGTTCCCAAATTTTTGGTGGCACATGAGAAAGAACTGATTTGAAGCTCGCATGCAATTTCTTAGTTAATCTGTGGGTTAATCAGACCTGGTTATGCTGAGACAATATTTTCAATTAAAACATCATTAATTCTCAGTTATTTTCACACTCTATTGCTGCTTTCAATGGTAGGTTCTTCATTTTGATGAAATTGCAGGACTTGGAGGAACAATTCCCAGCAAAGTACAGAAATCTAAGGTACATTTATTTCTCTCTTTTATTTCATTTCATTTGAAATAAAAATTGTTTTGTCTGTGCTTTAGGTTGGACTGACCCTTTCCCATACTTTTGCTAATGTTCTCAGTTAAATGAATGTAAGAGGAAAACTCAAATTTGTTCAAAAAACAGAGAAAGAAGATAGATTACACAGACTGCACCAGAACAAGTGGTAAGACAGGGACAGATGCTTTGGGCATATTTACCTGCTTGGGTAAAAATGCACTTGCACATCTGTCAGTGATGCTGGAGGACAGCAAGTGAAAGGGACTTTGGAGCAAAGGCCAGATTGCAGCTGAGACCCCAAATTGGGGCAGGAAGATGCTGTGAAGAAAAGTGCTCCGGAAAGTCAGTGTCTGGTCAGTAACTGCACTCATCAGAAGTCTACAAGGCCTTTCCCAAGATCCACTTCCCACTGCTACTGGAAGAGCACCATAAAGGGTTCCAATGTGGTTCTTAGCACCACATGCGTGCTGTACTCTTCATTCATCTACTTTCTCTATGAGGACAGAACAAGCCACACACCCTCGTACATTCCCACCTGCTTGGGATCCTCAAATGCCAGCTGGGACTTGCACAAAAGACACACACTTATTTTTTAAGAAAAACCACTAAACTATAGGTAACATCACCTAGAAGTTATAATGCCTAGTAGTCATCTAGAAAAGAGCAGTTCAACACAACTCTCCTCAAAAAATGCAGTCTCATTTTGTGATTAGAAGTGTAACTTTGCCTTATGTACTCTTAGCCTGCATCACCTAGAATACTATTCTTGGGGCATTAAACAGTTGATCAGATTTCCATCATTTTATGAAAATATTCTTGACTATCCTAATGTCTAAGCACTATTCGCATATCTGCAACATTCAAACATTCAAGAAAATGCAAACAGAAGCAAAGTACTAGAGACTCTATCTAGAAGCACTCACCAGTTTCAATCATTTAGACCTGATTTTTTCTTCAGTCAGAACCTTTCTCCTGTGCCAGATAGCTTTTGTTTCATCACTGAGGCTTTCTGCTGGCTATTACCTAAAAAGAGTGTCACCACATGCAAGGAGTTATATATACATATTAGTCACTTAAATGCATCATCTGCTCCATGGAGGTTTTAGACTATAGTACATGCTATTTTGCAAATATCTAAGCAAAGTTCTTTTCCCATTTTGCTTCTCCCTTATCCTCTTCCTAGTAAAATAAGCTAACACAGTGTACCTTCTTATCGTCTCATCAACAGTGTGGCAAGTCTGTGAACATCCAAATATTGTTTAAAGAACTTCTCTCTGATATCACTGCGCCAGAAGCCAATTATTCGCTCCACATTGCCAACAGACTCTATGCTGAAAAGACATGTCCAATCCTACCAGTAAGTTGCACCATGATTTCTTGCTAAGTTGCAGTGATTTCTCATTAAGCTCAGAATAAACCAGTAATTCAAGAGTACTGCCTAAGCAAAGGAATGCATTAACCAAATACCTTTCACTGGGGTAGAATTCCATGGCTTTTTGGCACAGCCCAGAAAATAGCTTGAATGGAAAGAAATCCCAGGCAAAATGATGGGCCTATTTAAAAAATGAGAGGGTTAATAAATGAAATTATTTGGGAATATAGTATTTTCCCCACCCCACAAAAGCCTTTTCATCAAAATATATATATATGTGTGTATAGATATATATATATTCTTTTTATAGTCGATAATATTACTTCAGCTCATTTCTTGACTTTAAAATTCACTTTCAAAAACAGCTTTTGAAAGACTCAAAATCTTTCACTTGACATTTTCACAACAAAATATACAAATATTCTAAATCAAAGAAACTTATATTTAAATTTAATAAAGAAAAATATTTCAAAAGAAAAAGAAGATGTAATGATAAGAAAACTCTTCAATGGATCTGGAAAAATGTTTTTGGATTGTACTTTATTCCAGAAAATATTTCAACATCTTGAACATATACTTTGAGCTGGTCAAATAACAAAAATGTCAGATGTGAAAATGTCAGGATTAAGAATATTTTTTGCTGCTCCAGCTTTACCAGTTTGGTCTAGCAAGTGAGCAACAGAGAACAAAGTGAATGTGTCATTACTACACAAATGAAGAGTTCTTTTATAAACATTTATTTCACCTTAATAATGTTTTTAAAGGCTGGCTGGGTTGATGGCTGCAATTGCTGTCTTTACAGATATACCTAAAATGTGTTAAGAAACTGTACAGAACCGGTCTGGAAATGATCAATTTCAAAAAATCATCAGATCAAGTCAGACAGCTTATTAATTCCTGGGTGAAAAATAAGACAAATGGTAAGGTCAGACAAGATTTTGTTACTGTTGTCACTGTACTGAGCAACTTCAAGACAAACTTAAAATCAGAGAAGAAATTTATTCCTCTCATCTCCTATAGAGGAAATTTCCCATAGAAATGGATGATTTTTTTGTATCTTTGTTGGTTTTTGACGCTGGGTTTTTGAATGCATCTGGCAAAGGCAGAGGTGACAGGATATGCACAGCAAGCATTTTTTTGTGACTAGAGAGCTTAACTTATGCAGTTAATCCCAGTTCTAAAACAGTGTAATCATTTTATATGCGTGTGCTGGATGTATAAGAAAAAGGCTTCTGGGACAGGAAGTACTGCACACACTAGGCTGATGTGGGGAAAAGAACAATTCTTTGGAGCTCCTCAGGAGCTCAGGAGCTTGTGATAACTTATTAGCACTTAAATGTGAGGAAAAACAAGGTTGAAATGTGAAGAAGTAGGGTAGCTGGAGACAGCAGATCTATATCCCTGTTTCCCTCTCCTATCCCTTCTTCCCTATATATATATGTATATATATATATTTTTTTTCCCACTAGCTAGCTTAAACCGTAGTTCAAGCTGGATCTATTCCTTTCACTTGGCCTGTCTTCTTTCAAAAAGTCTGATCAGATGTCCAGAATTAATCATTCTATGGTAAATTATTCTCATGAACATGTTTATCTATGTACAGCCTCTTGAAGATCAGGAAGGCAAGTCAAGGAACAACAGGTTGATAGATCTCTTAGATGTGACAGTAAAGCAATAAAAACAAATCTCCACAGGACAAATACAATTACCACCCCCAAAACCCCACCCTGTGGCCTTCATTGCAGGCATTAGCACATGCCAAAGGAGAGGTAACTTACAACATGATACCCTGGTTCTTCTTTCTTAAAGGACAGATCCAAGACTTCCTTGAACCAAGCTCTGTTGACCTCGATACTGCACTGCTTCTTTTAAGTGCTGTTAACTTCAAAGGGATGTGGAAGAAAGCGTTCAGGGAAGACCACACAGAGGAAGTACTTTTCAGCGTGACAGAGGTAGGGGCGCATGCACACAGCTTCTGGGTAGGAGGCCAGGCTGTTGAAGATCACAGTCAGCAGGCCAGGTGTTGCACACCCATGTCACTGTGGTCATCATCCTGGACCTCAGGCTGTTACCACCTGAGCCTAAGCCAAAGGAGTGTCTGTAACAGCTGTATCTATTCCTGACCACAGCAGCAGGCAAGAGAGGAACACAGAGACACATCCCTTCTTCACAGGCACTTTGCCTGACAGTCAAGCCCAGACCCTTTCAAAGGGCTTGTGCATTATTGCCTGGCTAAAGAAACATTTCTCCCCAGTCACAATTTCTCACATTTCTGTCTTTTTTTAGCAAGAAAGCAAGCCTGTGCAAATGATGTGTCAGAATGGTACATTCAAAATGGCAGTGGTGGCTGCTGAGAAAATAAAAATCTTGGAGCTTCCTTACGCCAGTGAAGAGCTGAGCATGGTGGTGCTGCTGCCTGAGGATGCCTCCAGACTGGAGCAGGTAAGGGCCTTGTAGGGGGAGCAGTGGAGTTATCAGTTCAGAGAGTCTTGGCTGCTGTGGGAGCTTTCACTGTTCCCTCTTAGCCAGCTTCCCTAGATGATGATTGCAGCGCTGGCTGGGTGGGATGCACAACAGCCTCCCAGGCATGAGCAGGCTCAGGCAGAGACTGGATATTCAGAGGAATCCCTCAGCCTAATAAAAGCAAATCTCTGTGCTGCTGTAGCCACGCAGAAGACCACATAGGCATGTTTGCAAAGGTTTTTTTTTAATTGATAGGGAATTTCAACCCCTCTCCCTCCAAATAAACCCTGGAGAAAATACTGATGAGAGCCAGGCATTCTTCACAAGAATCACTGGTAGAATTTTTTCACAAAACCTTAATAAAATGCTATAAAAGCACTTTCAAAATATTTCTGTGATTACATTAATGGATAAAATGTGAAGTAATGCAAAGTTAGTTAAAATACGTCTTTAACAAAAGATTCTCCATTTTCAAATGATGAAACTCAACAAGATAAAGTAACTGATCTACAACACTATGGATTAAGGTGGTCTAAAATTCAGAGGTAACATGAGATATAAATTAAATGCCTGGAAGATACCTGTAAGTTCCATGTCAGGCAAAGAGCAAGAAATTTGAAGCTAATGGGATGAATGTCAACAGCAGGAGTGTTTGCAAGAATTCATGAACATGCAAGTGCTGAAGAGAAGAACAGTAAAGAAAACAAAAAAAAAAAAATAGCAAAACTGCTTTAAGTCAGATTGAATGGAATGGATTAGGTGCAGGAATTATAAAAAAAAAAAAAACAGTAAACAAAATCAGAATTCCAATATCAATGATTTTAAGCAAAGTTATCATGATGATATCACATTACCTTTCTACATTCAAGAATTTCTTTTTTTCCTTGCCTTGCCTTGCCTTGCCTTGCCTTGCCTTGCCTTGCCTTCCCTTGCCTTGCCTTCCCTTCCCTTGCCTTGCCTTCCCTTCCCTTCCCTTCCCTTGCCTTCTCTTGCCTTGCCTTCCCTTGCCTTGCCTTTTTCCTCTTCCCTCTTCCCTCTTCCCTCTTCCCTCTTCCCTCTTCCCTCTTCCCTCTTCCCTCTTTCTCTTTCTCTTTCTCTTTCTCTTTCTCTTTCTCTTTCTCTTTCTCTTTCTCTTTCTCTTTCTCTTTCTTTCTTTGAGTAGTCTTGCTAAAAATGAACAATAGGATGGATTTCATATCCCTGTGTCTCTCTGCAGCTGGAGAGCACAATCAGCTTTGAAAAACTAACCGAGTGGACCAGTCCTGAGCTGATGGAAAAGAAGAGAGTGAAAGTGTACTTCCCCCGCATGAAGATTGAGGGAAAATATAATCTTACATCTGTCTTAATGTCTTTGGGCATGACTGATGTGTTCGGCCCTTTGGCCAATCTGTCTGGCATCTCTGAAGCAGAGAATCTGAAGATGTCTAAGGTTTTCCATGGGGCATCCATGGAAGTCAGTGAGGCAGGCGTTGAGATGGCAGGCTCAACTGAGGATGTGGAAGACATCAGACACTCTCCTGTGTCTGAGGAATTTAGGGTCAGCCACCCATTTCTCTTCTTCATCAAACACAACCCAACCAACAGCATCATCTTCTTCGGCAGATATTTTTCCCCTTAAAAAGACAGATAGATGGAAATAATGCTTTTCTCCCCACAGAAACAGACCTTCCTTCCTCTAGTATGGTAGCATAACCTCATCTCTTCCATCTGTTCTCCATGTTCAAAGCTTGATCTAAATAACTGTCCATTTGGGAAGCCTCCATAGCAAAGCCACATTCAATTCCATGTTAGAATGAATGGGCCATGGAGGAATGATATTTCCTAAGTTTTTATGAACATTTTTCAAGTGCTCGTTTTAAAATAAAATTCTGAAAAACTCTGCATCTTGAGTTTGGTTTCTTTCTTTATATCAGATTACCACGAAAGAGCCTAATGGAATCCTGATTTATTCCTATGCATTTTTCAATACAATTCCAATGAGTATTGAAGAGTGCCTGGCAGTCTCTGCTGTAAATTTTTCAAGGAACAAACATTCCAGCAACTTTGTCGTTTCAGATTGTGCCTGAAAATCATATAACTTCCAAGGAATAAAAAATGTTAAATACATTTTTTTCAGAAGTAAAGTATTCAAACCCTTCGATGACTCACTTTACCTTTTCAAAAGTTCAAAAGCTCAAGGAAAGAGTAGGTTGACAGCAATTATGGAATTTCCATCCATATTCTTGAGAGAAGGAAATCTGTATTTATTATTGGCTATTTCCAT
The DNA here is from genome assembly GCA_013398735.1 of Nothocercus julius. NCBI lineage: Eukaryota > Metazoa > Chordata > Aves > Tinamiformes > Tinamidae > Nothocercus > Nothocercus julius. The sequence goes on along the minus strand of VZSV01000039.1, from coordinate 2,832,265 downwards.
ATAAGTCCGTAGTGTAGTGTATAGTAGTAGATCTGAGGAATAAAAGACTTAGCACTTGGCATTCAAACTATTTGCATATCATCATGGTATTCATGATATACACCCAGTTGCTTGTCAGTGACAAAACCAAATACAAAACCAAATATAATTCACTTTTTTTTTTCCTTAAAAATAAAAGCAGTGATATGAAGAGTTCCAAGAGAAGTAAAATTTTGAGATTTATTATGTGAAAGATTTTATTGAAAACTAGCCTTTCTGTGATTATTGAGCACATGGCAAGTGCTTAAAGTATAAAGATATGCCTGGGTGACAGATACCATTCTTTGGATGACCGTGAAGAATGAAATAAATAAACGGGTAAAAAGTGAAGGAACCATCTTTCTTACAGGCAAGAACAAAGTTTCTTCTTTCTCATAAAGGAAAACAAGAGGCAGGAAAGACTGCAAATTCAGCGATACTGAAGAAAACCTGCAAATAAATACCTATATCTGGGTCTGGACCCACCCATGTCCAGTCCACCAAAGACCGTGTAGGAAATGTAATGCAATTTAGTGAAATTTAATGCAGAGGAAAGGTGTTTACTATGTAGAAGGCAATGGGACAAGCAAGAGGGATGATGACCACCTGCTGTGATCTCCATTGTTTCCAAAATGACATGGAGATTTGGGAGAAGCATCTCTTCCTGTGCCCCAGAGAGAGAGGAGGCTACGGTTAAATTGTTCTCATCCCCCACCTGCTGAGTAAGAGTAATATGTACAGGGGCAGGACATGAGGCCAGTACTGAGGCACAGTCTAAGTAGTTCTTGAAAGCTTCCTTATTGACAAAGGTTATTTGACATTTTTCCAGTTTATTTTCTGGAGAAATGGCCACATGTTTCTTTGCTAGCCTGCTTTGCAGCATCACACGGAAGTCTTGACAGGTAGGATATGACATGCAACAAATAATCTGCCTTGCATGCAACTAACACATCTCCAGAAAGAATGAAATAATCTCCAATGGTTCCCCAGTATGAGGAGAGGCTGTTTACAGTGCAGCAATGGCAACACCACTCCTCTGTGGTGGAGGAGGATTTGCTGTAAACTCCCATTCCAACTATCTACCCCACAGTAATTTCTCTGGATACTATTCTGCAGTAACCCTGCTGTCTCCCATAATTTTCCTCTACATTTATCACAGAATCACAGAATGGATGAAGTTGAACATGAATTCAAGAGATCATTTAGTCCAATTCCCTTGCTCAAAGTAAGATCATCTAGGTCACATTGTTTAAAGCCATGTCCATTCAGGTTTTCATTAAGTCCTGAAGTTGGAGTCACCACATCCTCTCTTGCCAGCCTGTTCCTGTGACTGAGCACCTTTACTATACAAAAGTATTTTCTACGGTTTCAGTAGAAGTTTTGGTATTTCATTTTGTCACCATTCCCTCTCCTCTGTTCCCTGCAAGTAACTGAGAAAAATGTGGCTCCACATTCTGTACATCCTCCCATCATATATTTATATATATGGATAAGATTCCTCCTGAACCTTCTTTTCTCCAGGCAAATACTTGAAGTCTCTTTCAGACTCTCCTCACAGAACAGATACTTTAACCTCTTAACCTCTTAATCATCTTGATGGCCCATTGCAGGGCTTGCTCCACTAGCTCCCTATATATTTTGTCCAGGGGGGCCCAGAAATGGACACAGCCTTCCATGTGTGATCTCCTCAGAGCTGGATGACGGGAAGGATCACCTCCCTCCACCTGCTGGCAACAACTCCAGTGCAGAGCCCAGAATTCTTTGTCAGAAGCATTGCCGGCTCATGTTCAACAGGATTTCCAGGTCCTTTTTTTTGCAAAGTTGGCATGGTGATGTTGAATCTTGTACAGTGACATTTTCCCTTCACTTCTTGTGCAGCAGGCTTTTCCCACAGATATCAGGAAACATACCAGGAATATTACCGAAAACCTTACCAGGGCAGAGGAAGGCTTCGTGGAAGGATGTCTGTGTTAGAAAAAAAAAAAAAAAAAAAAAAAAAAAAAGTTTTCTTAATTTTCTTTAATAGAAGAAAATTCCTGGGAGTTCTTGAGAGGATGCATTAAGGAGAACGGTGTGCTGGCTAGCCTTGCAGTGAGCAGTGGGAGGTAGGGTGGCAGCACAGCGACATGGGCAGTGCTAGACACAGGCTGCCACTGTGGGGAGGGACCCTGCTAACTCACCTCCCGCCTGGCACAGCCCAAGGACTAGCTGCTGCAGCACAAATGGCCACCTGACCTGCAGTGTATATGCATCTGGCATAAGGGCCTGGTCATCTGTGCTGCCTCCTTCTGGCCCAGTGAAGTAAAACCACCCAGGACCTTATCCCGCCTTCCAGCGGATCCCAGGGGCTTGAGGGATGTCCAAGGGACTCTGTCATACCTCTCCTGTCATGGTGACCAACTAAGTGGCTGCTGTGTGCCCTGGTCCAGACTCCATATGGCAGCAGCCCCTAGTGCTGTATGCAAACACAGAAAGTAGGTGTGAGTCCATGTAGGTGTGAGACTTCTGACCAAGGCCATCGTAGGATCCACCTATAGGTTTCATTATCACTGGAAAAAGCCACTCTGATTATGCCAACATTGAACTACAAATGCCCTTCTAACAGTCTGTGAAATATTAAGGCATCATTGCAGGCACCAGTTTCAATCTCTTCGGAATGGGCTGTCCCCCACTCTGAAGGAGCTTCGTCACACAAGTCATTTGGCTTGCAATCTGAAAGGGTCACAATCCCAAGGAACAGCTGAGAGCAAAAACTCATTGATACCTACAGAATCCAGGTCTGTGAAGGCAACGCCCAAAGCAGTCACTGACAGTCACACTGCACAGGATGATTTCTCATGTTCGCTTTGAATGGCTCCTCCTGTCCCTCACAGAAAGGAAACTTCCTGAGGCACAAATACACACGCAAAACAATTAACAATTCATGTGTTCCTTTGTACTGGCAAAACAGCAGATTCACAGATGACAACCAAATGTGCAGTTCTGTGTAGACATTTGTGACTGGATGGGAAGTGTTGGTCTGTGAGCTGACCTGAACTTCATATCCTTTTGGAAAGGCTCAAGTGTCTAAGAGTCTGTTGATTTAGGGATAGTTCCACAATGAAGTGTCTGTCAGAGCAAAGGGCAACAGAGTCTTAGCTGACCTCTTTCCTGGGAAAAAGCATTGTTAAATAAGAATGTGTGACAAAACACACCATTTTGTGTTTGCACTGTATTACAGAGTATACTGGACAAGGCAATTGATTACTAGCTGTCCCAGGCTTTTGAACTTCAGGAAGGTTTCCTTAACATCTTTAGACTTCATGATAGGACTGAAGGTGCTGAGTGGATTGTGAAAGATTGTTTTATGTCATTATCTAACTGCAGAATTTCCCTTATCAAATTTTCCATTTACTCTAGGACTGACTGTTACTTATGCAACTTGCTTTGCATTTTCCATTTATTCAAATAATAAAAAAGAAAGAAATGATAACAACAACAATAACCTGGCTGATATATTAACAGGATTCTGGAGGAGAAGCTTCGTTATCCACTGGCAAGATAAAAAATTCCCTTAATCAATATACTTAACTCAAAGGAGTTTTGAAAACCTAAGAGCATTAGTGCTTCAAATAGGTATTGTTTAATTGTCTAAATACAGCTGAGAAGCTGTACTATTACTCTACTAGATGAAGCAGGTAGATAAGGTAAGCATTTCTTTCAATTATGATTGATGTTGCAATTTTTTAAAATGATCTCATAATTCACAAGAAAAATGATGGAACATTATGTTTGAGATCTTCAAGAACAGTTGAAGAAATAAATAATGAAAGGATGGCTCCTGAAGAAACCTCATATCATCTTCCTATGTGTGACTGCTGGTTTTTTTTACCTTAGCACATTCTGCCATGCATGAAGTCTTTGTTTGTACGAGTCTAAGTCTGTATGCTTCTAAATTCTTCCACAGTAAAAAGGTGGTGTTAAGACAGCCTTTCTTTCCCATTTCGTCTCTCCCTTTAATTTCTCATTTAGAATTAAAAGACAAAGTTGAATTGGTCTAAAGTCCGAAGAACAAAACTAAAGCTCAGCTGCAGAGTTTACTCTGTGAATGAACTTATGTAGCATGTTAGCTTAAAAACATTTTAAAAAACTTTCTTTTTTTTTAAGTATTAATTGCAGAACTGTCTCCCTTATACTGGGATTACACATGCAAAACTACATTTTATAGTATCAGCTTATTTAACTTTAGAAGTTTGAGAGAAAGCACTCTTTGGAGGAGCTGCCTGAAACAACTACAATATCAAGATTAAATATAATTTAGGATGATGATGATGGAGATGCTGGATGATGCTTAAGATGTTGATGCCAAGGATAATATTTTCATACCCCCTTAAGAAATATAATGGCAATACTGCAAATCCTGGTCTTCCTAAGACAATCATAAAGGACAGATTTGGTTAAAAAAAGTACTTAGGCAGCAAATGTCTCTCAAAACTCATGAAATTTCAAGGCTCACTACATATATTAATGTTTGTGTTTTCCTTAAAGCCCAAAGCAGTTAAAAAGTTTTGCTACAACTTAGAAAAATTTCAGGACTAGTCATATACTGTCCTGGGGAGCAAAAGTTATTAAGCAATCACAAACCACTTATTAAGGAGAAATAATTGTTCCAGATTACTGAAACAGGCTGCCCAGGGAAGTTATGGAGTCTCCTTCTCTGGAGATATTCAAAACCCACCTGCATGAAACTCTGTGCAATGTGCTCTAGGTGTCTGTACTTGAGGAGGGGGGTTGGCGTAGATAAACTCTAGAGGTCCCTTCCAACCTCAACCATTCTAAGATTCTATGAAATAAGTCTGCCACTCTGTGAAAAGAAAAAAAAGCAAAACATAATATTGAATATGGGTGTATTTATTTTATAACAGAAGAAAATACCTATCCTATTGCTAAATCTTTCTTCCATTAGATTTTTTTTTTTTTTTTTTAAAGCAAAGGAATGGAGAAAATCAAGGCAGAAATGGAAAATGTCTTTCTAAAACATGACAAAGTTTTCAAGACTCAGGATCCACCTAGTGTCCTTGCTGTGAAACAGATATATTTGGCTTTTTTTATCAGTTTTCCAAAAGACAGGTAGCTGTTAAAAACTAAGTTTTGAAGCTGAACAAAGGTTTCTTTTTTTAATCTTTTTTTTTTTGGAGGCCAGCGAATAGTTCTGATCTATGTGCTAAAAATGTAGACTAGTAGCACTGTTTGGAAATTGTATCTGACAATTTTTAGGAAAAGATAAAACATTTTTGGTTGAGAGTCCAGTGGTGTTTTAAGATGACAAGTCTCTGCTCTGTATTAAAGAAAAATAATAATTCCACAGGAGAATAATAATGTAGATGGCATGGAGCTCTACAGTTTATGAAGTAGATGGGAAAAATTTCTATCTATCTCTGAAAAAGTTCAAATGAGACATAAAGTTTCAACAAAGTTTAATAACATGTATAACCCAGTATCTATATCTGCATTGCTCTGCATTGCTGCTCTGGGCCAGCAGTACCCGCTCTAACGGAGCTGCTGCAGTGCATGTGCTCCTTGTAAGAAGCAATACTGTAAAGAGCAGCAGGGAGGGAGTTACAAAGGAATGAGGGAAGCCATGAAGGCAACAAAACCAGCCTGCTGCTTCTGAACTCTCTGAGACCCAGTAAAAGTTTAAAGTAACAATAGATTGCAGGTACTGTCTAGTATTCTTTTTTTTTTTCCCGGCCGGCATGAGCAAAGTATGTCAAGATATTGTCAACTGCTGATTGCTACATTCCATTTTCTCTGCTTACTGTGTTTCTTTGGATACTCAGCATTGCTAGAGGTCTGTGGCATGAAATCGGGATTGAGACACGTGATCACACTCCTTCCAGTGATGTGTACACTAAGTGTGCTTTGTGGCATAATACATCCTTTCTTATTCTGCCTCTTGGAACAGGGTTGGAGCTAACATATCTACCGTTTGGGAAACAATTGAACTGTGTGGCTATTACGTATCTGACTTCCCCTAAAAACCTACAGTCTTCTACCCACACCAAGTACATGCCACAAGTAACAAGACTTTGCAGGTGGTATGCTCTAGTCATAATTGCTAGTGGAACAGCATTCAGAGGACGTCTTGGACTCCAAAGGGAAAGATGGTTTATTTCTCAAATATCTGAAAAATCACAGCATGCTGAATGACACTGAAGACTTTCTGCTTTTCAGTTTTCAGGAAGGTTTCTGAAACTGAAAATCAAACTGGTTTTGATTTTTTGAAAAATGCATTAGCTCCGGAAGGATGTTACACAGAACAGTCTTTTTTTTTAAGTAAGTGGTTCATTTTTCTGTTTTTTGTGGCTGGGGAGCTAAGACTCTTCCATATGGAAAAGAGAGCACCAGAGGGGATTTTCAGACAACAGCAACCAGCTAATAATATGGGATCTGGCCCCCACTCGGCACCTGGTGATCACACTAACAACATATCCGTGTATTTATCTTTAAGTGAAGCATCATATTTTCAGATAACCATCCTTTTCTTAACAGTAGAAATATTATTTTTCTTCTAAGGACATTTTGAAAAAAGCTTTAAAGACCACAATGCCAATCAACCTCTCCACAGATGTTATCTATGCAGCATGCCATGCCTGATGTCTGATGCTTCGTAAGTTGGAGCTCCCAGCATTTGAAGGGACTTAAAACTTCCTAAGCTATCCCTTTTTTTTCCTTTTCACGTCATCTCCAATAAATGGCATTTTAATCAATATCTTTCTGAGTCTGAGTGTCTTTCTTACCTGGTTCCATAATAAATAGCTGCATAAATACATTACAAGGCCCTCTGACATGTAATAAATATACAGAAAATCCAGCTGTTTATGGAAGTCCCAGAACTGAAAATAGCCAGTGTCAGTGCCCTGATGGCACAAGTAGACCACAACCAGTCTCACCTGGGACACTCACCCACACCTTCTACCCACTGCACAGGGGCTCCATTTCAGTCACTGCCTGAACTAGGTGTGCCTGTCTCCATTCCTTTTCCACCCCTGTTTCTGGGATGGACCTCTGACACATGCTGTAGCCTTATCTCCAGCTCTGTCTCTGGGCTCCCTGGATGAACACCAGCCTGGTCCACCTGTGTGTATCAGGAGACCCTATTACCAGCACCTGACTTTCTCCATGATGTTCAAGACATTCAGTGATGCTGTCCCCTTGCTGAGGGTCTGTGCTGGTGTCTCCCCTGGTTCCTGGAACACCCTCTCCTGTGAAGCATCCCCTCCACCACTGCTCCCTGAGAGCAAGAGTCTTGGACGAGAGAGGAGATTAATAGCATGTATCCTGTGTGCCAGTGGTCTTCCTCACAAACTTCCCTGATCATCCTCTGTGGCCACAGTCAAGAGAGAGCACTTGGGGGTGGGGGAGTGAGGGGATGGGGGAGTGCATTCCCCTTATGGTGCAGTGCAGTGTTAGTTCATTTCCAGGCAGAAAATATTCATGAATGGGAATCTCCAGAGAAACAGACATAAGCCATGCGTTATCCTTGTCCACAGGAAATTCCTAGGAAGATGTGTTAAGGTAAACTGCGTGCTGGGCAGCCTTGCAGTGAGCAGTGGGAGGTGAAGTGGCAGCACGGTGACATGAGCAATGCTAGACACAGTTTGTCACAAACATACTGCTCTGCACTCATGCTAACCCACCTCCCGCATGGCACAGCCCAAGGACTAGCTGCACCAGCACCAGTGACTGCCTGTCCTGAGGTGTATGTCCATCTGGTATCTGGATATCTGCGCTGCCTCCTTATGACCCGGTGAAGTAAGACCACCCAGGGCCTCATCCTGCCTGCCAGCTGATCCCAGGGACTTGTGGGGTATTCAAGGGACTCTGTCATACCTCATGGTGACAAACAAGGGGGTGCGGTGTGCCCTAGTCCAGGCCCCATATGACAGCAGCCCCTGGTGCTTTGTGCTGGATGTTAAGCAAACACAGAGAGTAGGTGTGAGGCCACATAGGCATGAGACTTGTGACCAAGGTGTTTGTAAGTAACCTTCTTAAGGATCACAGAACAATCAAGGTTGAAAGGGACCTCTGAAAGTCATCTAGGCATAGCTATTGCCTAAGGCAAGGCTGTCCAGGGCCTTGTCCAGCAGCACTCTAAATAACCCCAAGGATGGAGATTTTAGAGTCTATATGAGGAGCTAAACCAGTGTTTTCCCACCTTCTCTGTAAAAAATGTTTCCTGTATATCTAGTAAGATTTTCCAGTGCTGCAACTTTTAACTGTTGCAACTTGTCCTTTTGCTCTGCATGTCCAAGACAAATCTGGTTCTACCTACACCCTCTCTTCTCCAATTAGAGATTTGAAGGCGGCAGTCAGATCCCCTTTCATCCCTCTCTTCTCCTGCACGAGCAAACCCAGTTCTCTAAGCCTCTCCTTACCTGCCATGCCCTCCAGACTTTGTGCTACCTTTGTGGTTGGCCTTCCACCGCACTAGGTCATCAGGATCTTCCTTGTGATGGGGGCCCAAAACCAGGCACAATGTTCCAGATGACTTCTCACAAGTGCTGCTTAGAAGGGCATAATAACTTAACCTCCCTCAGCTATCTATAATTTATTGATGCAACCCAGTACGTGGTTAACACTCATTGCAGCAAGGAGACTCTGCTGACTTGTATTTAACCTGTCATCCACCAAGACCTGTTCTGCAAAGCTGCTTCTTAGTTAGTAGATCCCATTTTCAAAACGTTGCAAATAAATATTTCATTACAGGTGCAATATTTAGTCTCTCATTTTCGCGAATTTACGGGGTTTTTCTCTTGGCCTGTTCCTCCATTTTGTTGAAATCGCATTGATCAGCAGTCTTAACCTGCAGCATGTTGACCTCTGCTCCAGCTTTGCACCGTATGTGAACTTGCTGAGAGTGTACCATTATCTAGGTCATTAACAAAGATATTGAAGAGTAGAAGGACAGCTATCAATTCCAGACACACTGTTAGTAACAGGATTCCAGTGGACTTTTTACCACTGATGACAACCTTTCAGTCCTGCAGTGCAGTTAATTTCACACCCAATTTATTGTCTGCTTATACAGTCCATACCTCCCCAATACAGCCACAAGGATACTCTGGGACAGCATGTTGAAGGTCTTTCTAAAATAGGGTGTGCAGCGTCTTCTCTCCACTTGTTTATTGAACAGGTCATATGATTGTAGAAGATAACGATGTCTGTCAGGGGTGATCTGCCCTTGGTAAATCCATACTTTTATTCCTTTTATTCCTTAATGAGCCTCATAATGTTTCCAGGAAGCTTTACTTCCCAGTGACTGAGATGACCTGTAGTTCCTTGGATTCTTCTTTCTTTCTGCTCTCCTCCTCCAGCTCCTCTGAAGAAGAATCCCTTCTTCAAGTCATAAGAAACCTTTCCAATAACAATGACTTTTCCTTAGTCTTGATTTTGCTGTTTTACTTTAAGAAGTTCTTATTGCTTTTCACATTGCTTGCCACCTTTCTCTCCAGTTGAGCTTTTTATTTCCAAATTTCATAGAATCACAGAATCACAGAATCATTATGGCTGGAAAAGACCTTCAAGATCATCGAGTCTAACTGTAAACCCTTCAACACCCTGCCTGCCAAACTATGTCCCTAATCGCCTCATCTACATGTTTCTTGAACACGGCCAGGGACAGTGACTCCACCACTTCCCTGGGCAGCCTGTTCCACTGCTTGACTATTCTTTCCATGTAGAAATTCTTCCTCATGTCTAAGAACCTGCCCTGGCACAACTTGAGGCCATTTCCTCTTGTTCTATCTGTAATTATTCTGGAGAAGAGATTGACCCCCACCTCACTACATCCTTCTTTCAGGTAGTTATAGAGAGTGATAAAGTCTCCCCTGAGTGTCCTCTTCTTCAAGGAAGAAGCGGCCAAGATGCAGCCTCACCAGCACTGAGTACAGGGAGGCGATCACTTCCCTGGTCCTGCTGGCTACACTGTTCCTGATACAAGCCAAGCTGCCATTAGCCTTCTTGGCCACCTGGGTACACTGCTGGCTCATGTTCAGCCAGCTGTCAACCTTCTGTCTCTTCACGCATGGGCAGAGCTACTCCTGTCAAGTAGATCAACCCACTTTCCATCTCCTATACACTATCTTCTAGCATTTAAGCTTAGTCAAAATGAAAGAGCCTTCATAACCAGAGAAAGCCTATACATTACGCCAGAAGCAAGACACATGGCATATATAGGAGCAAATGAATGGCTCTGCATTTGGTTAAGGCTAAAATTGATTCAGTCACAGTGAGGAGGATCTGGCCTAATTGAAAGTTATGTCATAAAGGCCATATCAGACTATGTCTGATCATATATCACTATGAAAGCCATAAGAAATCATTCGCTATGCAATGAAGACAGTGACTATGTCCGGTAAAAAAACAATGTAGGACTTGATATGGATTATCCCAGTGATAATCAAGAGCAAAGACTGTCTGTCACCCTGTGAAAGATCAAACATTGCAGGCACCAGTTTCAGTCTCTTCGGAGTGGGCTGTCCCCCACTCTGAAGGAGCTTCGTCACACAAGTCATTTGGTTTGCAATCTGGAAGGGTCACAATCCCAAGGAACAGCTGAGAGCAAAAACTCATTGATACCTACAGAATCCAGGTCTGTGAAGGCAACGCCCAAAGCAGTCACTGACAGTCACTGACAGTCACACTGCACAGGATGATTTCTCATGTTCGCTTTGAATGGCTTCTCCTGTCCCTCACAGAAAGGAAACTTCCTGAGGCACAAATACACACGCAAAACAATTAACAATTCATGTGTTCCTTTGTACTGGCAAAACAGCAGGTTCACAGATGACAACCAAATGTGCAGTTCTGCGTAGACATTTGTGACTGGATGGGAAGTGTTGGTCTGTGAGCTGACCTGAACTTCATATCCTTTTGGAAAGGCTCAAGTGCCTTTTATTATTCTGAGGTGTCCAAGGCTCTGCTTTGTTGATTTAGGAACAGCTCCACAATGAAGTGTCTGTCAGAGCAAAGGGCAACAGAGTCTTAGCTGACCTCTTCCTTTGGAAAAGCATTGTCAAACAAAGATGTGTGACAGAACTGTTTGTACTGCTTTGTACAGCTGTGCTGGACAAGGCAATCCATTACCAATTGTCAAAGGCAGCTTTTGAACTGCAGAAATGTTTGTTTAATATCTCCAGACTCTATGCCAAGTAAACTATGGTAGACCAGTTGTATATTGATGACTCTGCACTGATGGGATGTTGTGATTAAGTTCTTCATTTATTCATGAAGTAATTTTGTTGCTTTTGCAACTGGCCTCACAGTATCCATCATTTTGAACATAGGAAGCCAAAATCAAAACAGTCCTCTGAGTGGGAGGACAGCACTTTTTTTTATCCTCTAGCAAAACATAACTTCCCACCCTCCATGTCCTTGAGTATGTCCAGGAAGCATGAACATATGTCATTTGACAGTGATCATCTTGTCACACCCTCACACTTCAAGTATAAAATACTTCCAGATATATTTTCTCCAAACTGTGAATTTGATTTTTACATAGTGCCCCTGTTCTGGATCTGGATAACAGTTTTGTCTGCATCTGTTCTGCAGAGTTTTGTTTCATGAGACAGACAAAAGGCATATTTTATCTTCAAGAAATGATTGGTGGTTCAAAACAAAACCAAAATCAGCAGTGTGATGATATGACAAAGTGATCACTGGGAAAACTGCAGATGTATAGATACTAAAATAGAGGCCATCTGTGATGGGACTATGACTCAAATCTGGACAATTTTGTGGTTCATATATGATAAAGTAGATCAAGGAAATGGAAATCATGATTGTCTAGGAAAGGGGTTTGGGTTGTATTTGGAAAGTAGATTTCATTGAGCTCAGTGTATGGGCCAGGTCACCAAAGGAAAACTGATGTGGGAGAAGTATTAATGAATATTCTGATCACAGAATATTAATGAATATTCTGTGAACAATCTACTCTGTTCTGAGCAGATATAGATATGATAAAGACAAAGATAAAGGGATAAAGAATTAAGAGGCCAATCTCAATGATCTTTGGAAAGTCAGGTAGAGTGCCTGAAGACCGGAAGAAGATTAATGCCACTGCATTTTCAAAAAGGTCAAGAAGGAGGACCCAGGGACAGGCCACTAAGCCTCACTTTGATCCCTGGAAAGGTGATGGAGTAGATCATCCTGGATGCCAGCTCCAAGCATATGAAAGACAAGAATGTGACCAGGAGCAGTCAGCATGGATTCACCAAGGAGAAAACATGGTTAACCGACCTCATAACCTTCTCTGACAGAATGACTGGCCGGCTAGATGAGGGGAGAATCGTTCATGTTTTCTACGTTGACTACACTAAGGCTTCTGACACTGTCGCACATAACCCCCTTGTAGGCAAGCTGATAAAGTAGGGGCTAGTGGACTAGATAGTGAGGTGGAGTGAAAACCAGCTGGATGGCAGAACTCAGAGGACTGTGATCCCTGGTGCAGAGTCTAGTTGGAGCTCCACAGGTTCTTTTGGATTTCATCCATTCTATGATGCTGTGATTCTGTGATTCCTATGGAGCAAAGATCTAAGAAAAAAATATCACTTCTGCCTACACTACAGTCTTTTCTTCATTAAGGCTTTAGGCTTCTTGGGCTACAAAAACTGCAAGAAGAACACAGATTTCTATGATACATTTATTGACAAAAAAGGAAGTGAATTGAAGCAAAGGAAACCACACTGCCTGACCTTCCACCAGTGGTCAAGTAGCTTACCTGTTCTCCTTCATAGAGATTACAGTTATTTCCACATATGTTCTGAGGAATTGTGTTGCATTGACTTTGATTTTTTTTTTCTGTTTTTAAAACACAGAGTGCTTTACAGAGGTCAGACTGATTTCTTTATTGTTTGCACGTTCTATTATTTCAAAAGAGAACAATAGCTTTTATAACTGAAATGTATTCGTTATTGTATATTATGATTGTCCTGCAGACCATGAACATCCCTTCAGCTGTGTTTCCCAGTTCCTCCATCATCTGCTGGACTGTGAATAGCTGCAATGGAATAACTTTGTGAAACACGGCATGCATATATACAAATACAGAAACATATTTAGAGTTGAAGGTTTTTTTTTTTTGCTTTGTTTGAGCTCAGTGCTGCTTTTACTTCTTGAGAAATACTTTATTTCATAAGTTTGCTATAAAATTCTTCACACCCATCAGAAGCTCTTTTCTAAAGATTTTAGCTCTCCAGAGATAAAAATTCCATTTTTTTCAGTCTTACCTCTATTGATTTTCTCACATATTTCCCCATTTTCTTTTAGTAGAATAAAAGCCCAAGTCCCGTTCTCACTTACTGATCTTCTGTCTAACATAGTTCAATTCCATTTTGCGTGTTCAGAAAGGAACATTTGAAATAAGAACGTCGGTCTATTTCATAACAATAAATAAACCGATAATTGCTAATGGCATTCTTGATTTTTAAGGTTTTCACATTTTTTGTTTTTATTAATATCCCAGTATCTAGTTGCAAATGAGATGCAAAACAACATGATCAGTAATTTTCAGTCTAACTCCAATCCAGCCCTGGTGTGCTAGTGGAAAACATTCTGTTACACAGAATAAAATCATTATATTTACTCTCACTTCAATCAAAAATGGAACTATAGAAACTAAAGTCTGGCTTAATGCCATTAAATGTTTTTATGGTGTCAAAGGTCAAACTCCTGAAGGGCAGCTGTGGGTGGGACATAGTTCAGACCATATAAATTCCTCAGAGCTCAGGCAGTCTGTCTACACACAGCTGGAAAGCTGTACTGCATCTGGTGCTGAAGCTCAAAGGTAAGCATCTCTAGGAAGATTTTCCTTCTCATTGTAGTATTTCTTGCTTATACCTAAACTTAAATTAATAAGTACTTATTGTGTTAACATTGGTATCTTTAATGTTTAAGTGATATTCACTACAAAAACTTCTATACTACTTTACTATGTGTAAAGACTGGGTATTTGTTTTCAGGAGACACTTTTAAAGTTTATTCTTTGTGTTTAAAATATGATTTTATTTCAGAATAGCTTAGTCTTTCATTTGGTATTTTTTAACTCTGATTTTAGCAGCAAAAGAATAGAAAATTTCTTGACCGGTTTCCTGTTCAAGAGAGCACACAAATAACATGACAGCAGCATTCAGTGACTGTGCTAGGTTTATTGGAGTGTAATATATCTCTTGCATCCCCTCAAAATACTGCTGCTAAACACTATATAAAAGTTTGTGTGAGTACATAGATGTATATTCTACAGTAATCTTTGTAGCAGCTTCAGGGAGAAACAAATATAAAGCTTTTACTGGTCTATGCTGTAAGAACCCATTAAATTAAAAATACTATATTATATTACACATGGCTATTTTATCAACCCTGTATTTCTATTCTGTCTGAACATCACTGCCAAAACTGAACTTCTCAGAAAGGTCAGAGTGCATACATACATTTAAACAAAGCAAGCTGTATCTGAGAGCACAATCTCAAGCCTTTGAGATGTACTGATGGTGCTTTGTAATAAGTAGATATTTTACTACGCTTATTTTTCAGTCAATAAGAGTAGCCAGCAAGCCTCAGCTTTCACTTATGTCTGCGCGAAAATAGAGCAAGTCTTCTGATATTTACACTGCTGTTCCAACATTTTAAGTATGTCAGAGATAGTTCATATTTTCTTCATTTGACCAAAGGTCAAAGTGTCAAGGAATTGTTCTTTTCACTGAATGAAAATAAGTACAGGTAATTGTATCAGAAATCACATGTAGATTTGAGATCTCTGAAGAACTTTGCTGCCTAAAGAGGAACAACACAAAATCAGAAGGAAATAGATTTATGGATATAGATTTAATAGCATGCATGGAAGGTGAGTATAGCAATAGGCCTGTTACTGCAGAATGACTTTAAATCTGCCTGTTTATTGCTTGAGATAGTAGCTCACTACAGAATATCTTTCCTTGAATTATGTTTGAACATCATTCCATCATTCCATTGTCATTGTACTTCTGTTTGCTCTAGGAACACCAATTTCACCATGGGCTCCATTGATACAGCAAGCACAGAATTTTGTTTTGATATGTACAAAGAGCTGAGAGTCCACCATGGCAGTGAGAACATTATATTTGGCCCCCTGACCATCTTCTCAGCTCTGTATGTTGTCTACATGGGTGCAAAGGGCAACACCAAGGCTCAGATGGAGAAGGTAAAGCTACAGTTAAGGACTAAACTTTGCTCCTGCTCAGTAGAGCCATAGCACTTAATTATTCAATAATGTCCCTTGGAACTTACATAATCAAAAGTTAAAACATCTGGATCCAAAATTATCTAAAGTTAGGACGACCTTAAATTCCCAGCTGCGAGTGTTAAACAAATGCACCAGCCAGAAATCTTGAAAATAATTTTAATTTGAAATGTAGCAATGTTAGCAGCAGGATTCACATAGAGGACAAGACTTTGTTTAGAGTAAGAATACTAGATAAAGTATTCAAGGAAAGGGACATAACATGTTTCCATTCTGCAAGAGGTATCACATGAGTTTTCTACAGTTCCCATATCCTTCATGCAGAATAGCTATCTTGCTATTGGAAGAAATTTAATACTACTGACAGCATACCTGTAGCAGATTTGTAGATGTTCACTGGAAAAGAGACCATTTAAGCCGAGAAAAGTACCCACAGATATTTACAGATGGTACAGATGGATTCCAGCTTTTTAGTCATCTTTGTTTTCAGTCAGCCGGTAACATTTGTCAATCTCTGCTGCATATTTTTTTCTCTTTTATCTGTCATTTCTACTATTGGTATTTTCAATTACAGGCTATTCACCTTGATAAAATCACTGGATTTGGAGAGTCCGTGGAATCTCAGGTACAGAAATAACTTCGTCTCCTTGTCTATATCACTTTTTTCCTGGGAGAAAAATGTAGCAGATAAAGCAGTCTGCTAGCGGTCCAGATCCTGGAAGTTGGGTTCCCTGATAAGAAGCTAATGCTTTGCATCCAGCTGTTTTCCAGAAAAATTTATTCATAAGAATAGAGAAAAAAGGGAGGTAAAAAAGGATTTGGAAAAATCACAAGAGGAAACACAGTATCAAAATATTGGGCAAATAGGGAAAATTATAAATATTTGTATGATTATTCAAGATAGCTGGATAACACTGATTAAAAGAAACTGTTTAGAAAAGGAGGAAAGCCTATTTGATCTGCTGGAGCTAGGTTACTGCAGCTGATAGTCAAGAGTCCCTAGCAGTAGAGAATTGTATGTATTGGGAAATAACTATATCAATACAGTTACAGCAACATCTAGGACAAACAGCAGTTCCGTAGGCAAGTGTCTGAACTAGTTACTCTTCTCACAAAGTATGAAAAGTCTATAAATACTAAAACTAATGTAATATCATCTACCTTTTTATTTATATTCATCACAATGACTCAGTGCGGCACATCCGCGAGCATCCAAGCTTCACTCAAAGACCTTCTCTCTGAAATCACCAAACCAAGTGACAATTATTCACTCAGCCTTGCCAGCAGACTTTACGTTGAAGAGACATATCCAGTCCTGCCGGTGAGTTGCTCTAAGATCTGATCTGAGGGAATTTCTGTGTCAAAGATCTATACTGTACATTCTATAATGCAAGAGCACTGTCAGAAGTCTAGGCTCTGTTAAGGAAATATCCTTCTAAAGAGAAGAAACAATTCGTGCCTTCACTCTATCACAACTCTAATCCTGTGTAATCTTCAGAGAAAATGTGTCTAGATAAAAAGATGTTTGTGCAAAGCACATCATAAGATCCAGCCATGCCATGGGGTAATATCTAAAGGTAATTCTTGCTGGAAGGAGTTAACAACAACTATTTCTTAACTTATTAAAAAATAATCATAATCATATTTTTTTGCTCTCAAAAACATTTCAGTTGGCACTCTCAAAACAAAATGTCCAAGTTTTCCAATTGAAAGCAATGTATCATTTGGAAATTAAAGCTAAAGGAATATACGGTTTCAAAATTAAAAACATGCATAATGAAGAAAAAATACTTTGACTAAAAAAAATCAACTCATTTCTGGAATATATTTTTAATACTGAGAATATAATCCTTCTTGAAGCAAAAAGATATGTCAATTCTTAAAATGTTTATGAACTAGAATCATAGTTTGTTCCTTAGCTTTAATGAATAGCTACAGCAAAAGAAATGCATAGAGCATACTATAAATATTGTACACTACGAAATGTATTATGAAGTATAATATGCAGTAAAGTACATTGTAACATACCATATTAAAATATTCTATGGTCTGTATCCATTAATTTCCGTCTTGCATTTCACATTCACAAAATGCTTGGAAATTCTGATATGTCAAATGCATACTCTTACATTACAGGAATACCTACAATGCATTAAAGATCTGTTTAAAGGAGGTTTGGAAACTGTCAGCTTTCAAACAGCTTCTGATCAAGCTAGAGAGCTCATCAATTCCTGGATTGAAAGTCAGACAAATGGTAAGGACAAGACAAGTATCAGCAGGTATTTCTCATTCTGCCACTGTATTCAAACAGCATCCAATAAGTTGACAGGGAAAAACACAAAATATTTGATCTGATTCTACTTCTAGATGATAAATCAGTTTCAAAATACAAAGGCACTACATATTAAATTTCCCCCTGGAGAAACACATTCCTTTTAGAGGAATCTCTGTATGTGTAGGGGATTTGCAGGTATGAAAGGAATGACAGTAGAGCATGAGTTGTACAGTGACTATTGGTTTGTTCCTAATGCGGAGGATGCTGGATATCCCTCAGACAGCGCAAACGCAGCATTTGCTTTAAGCTTCCTAGAGATGACAGAATTACTCTGTACCTGGTAGTCAGACATGCAATTGCAAGATACCTGAATGTACCTGAATATTAACGGGTAAAATGGCAATTGAAAACCATAGAGTTAAGAAATGGTAGGGAAGTATATAAAATCCACAGAAAGAGGTTCCCCAATAGGTATTTTTTTCCTACTGCACCTGCATGTGATTCCTCAATTCTTTCAGTCTCTACTTGGTCCCCACTCCTTTCCCTTGTGCCTGAATCACATGGCCTAACATGGATAAAGGAAAAAGGTGATTTCTAGCTGAGGTGAAAATATTCACAACCACACAACCTCTGGTCTGGTGTCACACTTTGAGGGAGAAAAACAGGCCTTGATTAAACTACTGGTAGGAGAAGAATAAGTGAGGAAATTGCTTAATGTTTGAGGCTTGCCGAAGAAATGGGAGAGAAGTACAAGAAGGCAGAGTAGATGAAAAGAGGAAATTCTATTTTCCTCTCCTATCTTTGTATAGATGCATCTTTCCTCTCATCTATCTTTGTACAGACGTCACCTTCCCACTTTGCTTTGAAGCAACTAGTGCTTATGTTCGTTGATGCTGTTTGGGCTGGGGATCAATCTGGGATAATAAAGGTTCCAATGGTCCCCTCCTTAGTCACAAAATAGACAGATTTAGTCATTCTGTAACAGTTCAATCTCTGGGTATTATGGTTTTAATTACAATCCTTTGCAAAGAGGGAAACAACAATTTTTGCCAACAGCAATGAGCAAATCAGCTTTGGAAGTACAAAACAAACTCTCTATCCCTGTACTCTACCTCCCCACAAATCCTATACTACGCGTTTAGTATTGTGACTGCCAAGTAACATATGTTGTACTACTCTCTTTTCCTGTTCTTTCTTAAAGGAGCCATCAAAAACATCTTTCTACCGGGTACTGTTAACTCTCAGTCTGAAATGGTCCTTGCTAATGCTGTATCCTTCAAAGGGATGTGGGAGAATGCCTTTAAGGATGAAGACACTCAAGAATTGCCTTTCAGAGTAACTGAAGTATGTGACCGTACTTTACTTTCAAGACGTCATTCGTAGGATTTATCAAGAGAGTAGATACATTTTTATACAGATGCTACACTAAAATATCTGGTAATCTATCTACTTCTGGGAACTATAATCCAGGGGGCTTTCCTAATGACTATCTCCTCACACTGTTTCTAACAGTAACTATTCTCTGGAGGAAAAAGTTGAGACATCAACTTTTCTTAGAAAAAGCCTACCTGGATAAGAGCAAGCAGTAGTTTTAACCACAGATATACATTTTACACTCTAGGAATAAACTTTGAAAAGACAATTATCTTTTTGGTTTTCCAGCAAGAAAGCAAACCTGTGCAGATGATGTATCAGGTTGGTTCATTTAAAGTGGCAACAGTGGCTGCTGAGAAAATGAAGATCCTGGAGCTTCCATATTCCAGTGGAATGCTGAGCTTGTTCGTGCTGCTCCCTGATAGCATCGCAGACATGGAGCGGGTAAGACTCTAGCAGAGAACTTCAGAGTATCATAAAAACAGTGAAATGGTTAAAGTTATTTCAGAATAGCTATTTCAGAATACTATTATTGATATGGGCAGAGTATGGCATGTCATACTGTCACTAGAAAGATTGTAGCTAACCTGGAGAGGAAAAGCTATGTAATAAATGAGAATTCACTGAAATAATGGACAGCGAAAGGACAAGAGGCAATAGCCACAAACTGAAACACAGGAAATTCTGTCTGAATTTGGGGAAAAACTTCTTGACTTTGATGGTAACAGTGCACTAGCACTGTTGCTGAGAGAGGTTGTGGAGTCTCCTCTGGAGATACTCAAAATCTGACTGGATGAGATCCTACGCAATATGCTCTAGGTAACCCTGCTCATGCAGGTGGATTTGACTAGACGATCTGCAAAGGTACCTTCCAGCCTCAAACATTCCCTGATTCTATGATTCTGTTTGTACGCTAATGCAAAGAATCTAAGTTAAAAAGATAAGGAGGCATTTGAACACAGCTAAATTTCTAACAGCTATCTTGAAAACATGCTTTCTGAAGATTAAGTAGGAGTTTAAGCAGGAGAACAAGCATTGTACATTATGATTAGTAAAGACTAAAAAGGAAGAATGTGGATAAAAGAGAACATGTGTGAATAAAAAGAAATTATCACTTGGCTAAAGATAGTAAAAGAGTTTACTGAGATGGTGCCTCTGCACTGTCCCATGCCAAGATATGTAAAAGGGTGATATGTAGTAAATTACCAAGGAAATAAATATTACTATACAAAGCGACATTAGTAGTAACAAAACTAATAAATTGTTTTGGATGGTAATCACTAACAACATTTTTTGCTTCTCAGCTGGTCACCAATACAATATATGACAAACATAATGTTGAACCAAGTGATCTTGTGCGGGTTCAATGTAACTAGAATAGTATATTTTTGATTAAGGTATCCACTTTCATAAATATAAATTCTCATGAAAGCATTGCTCCAAATCTAGTAGGAACAGGCAATTCAGTCATTAGTGATTGGTTACCATTGGTTACACAAAGGTCTGAAATGTGGAGAAAATATATATAAATTAAAACCACAGAAGGTTTTGGGAACATATTTCTTAAGAAGAGAGGACAAATAGAAAAGAGCTTTAGGTGAAATTTGCTGAGAAGACATCTCATAAAAGAAGACTGATTATTCAGGGGGCCTATTAAAGAAACAGAACGGGACAGAGATGTGAAGAAAGAATCATAATTTGCTCTTCTCTGCTAGATACACTAATGTACACAACTCTGGAACAAACACCATGCCAAGCGTAGTCAAGAAAGAAAAAAAAAAAGACAATAACATAAAGGAATTTATGTTCTTGTCCCAGATAATTCATTCTCTTATCTCTTTGCAGCTGGAGGTTTCAATCAGCCCTGAAAAACTAAACGAGTGGACCAGTCCCAACATAATGGAAAGGAAGACAGTGAAAGTGTACTTCCCCCGCATGAAAGTTGAGGAAAAATATAATCTCACATCTCTCTTTATGGCTTTGGGCATGACTGATGTGCTCAGCCCTTCAGCCAATCTGTCTGGCATCTCCACAGCACAGAGCCTGAAGCTATCTGAGGCCATCCATGGGGCATATATGGAAATCTATGAAGCCGGTAGTGAGATGGCCAGTTCTACTGGTATCCAGGTGGATATTGCAAGTGCTTTGGAAGAGATAAGGGTTGATCGCCCATTTTTATTCTTTACCAAACACATTCCAAGCAATGTCATTCTCCTCTTTGGCAAGTGCATTTCCCCTTAAAGAGTTTCTTTCAGAGCAAGACCCAAAGCATCGTAGTATCAAGCATATAAAAAGGCATACTATCCATTTAATCTGTATTTCCTAAAACCAGAAATATTTATTTTGTTAAATCAGAGAATAGTTAACACTATAGAATCAAGCCTCTTATCTTAAGGCAACGAAAACCTCAATATTGGGCCCAAAGAAACTGTGGTGAAAATGAACGTTCCTTGTGCAAGCTAACGTTTCAGTATTGGTGCTGGATAATTACACTGAAAAATCATAACCCAATATACCATCAGAAGTTTTAACATCCAAAATGCAGCTTTCCATTTAAGGCAGGTTTCTCTAGGACCAAACTTTTTTGGTGGTTCCTCCAGAACTACTCACCTGAAAGCTCTCAGATTACATTCTAAACAGACACCAGCAACTCCTACTCCTACAAGGAAACTGCTTTTTCTTTGTGCTCCTGATACTACAATGCTCTGCCTCACCTTCTAAAGATACGTTATAGAGATCTTAGCATTCACTTCTCTCCTTACTCATTTTTGGCTTCACTGGCATGGCCAAATATGGCATGTCAGTCTTCACACTGATTTTCTTGTATACCTCTGCATCTGTATGTACCGGGTCTTGTGGATGTATTCTTTGGCTCCTTTAATCCTAATAAAAACATGTTTAAGCAAACTAGTTTCCTCTGTAGTATTTCAGTGCAGCAAAGTCTTGCACCAGAGACAGAATCATTTTCTGCAACAGTATAGGCATGAGACTCATCAGCTAGCAAGGAGTTTTAAAATAGTCCTGACGGTCTTGGGGGATAATAAGTTGAACAAGAGTTTACAGTGTGCCTTCACAGCATTGAAGATTAATTACATACATCAGTCAAAATACCACAGCAAAGGAAGGAAGGAATATTTTTCCTCCAAGCAGTACTTGTGAAAAAAATGTCACCTGGACACGGAGTCAGCCTAAGGGCTAAAGCACATTTAGAAAGGCTGAGAGATGTGGGCTTGTTTACCCAGAAGGCTGAAGCTGGGGAGTGGATCTGACTGCTGTCTCATTTTCTAAGAGGGCAAGGGGTTATAAAGAAGACAGAGACAGACTTTTTTTGGATGTGCACAATGAAGAAGGTTAGACAATGATAACAAATTGCAGCAAGATAAATTATAACTAGCAAATTCCGAGTAGCACAACACTCATCTCAAGGAACATGACAAACCACAGGTGCCCAGAGCAGCTTTGGAATCTCATTTTTCAGAGACAGTCAAAACTGTTCTGCTTTTACTCTACAGACTTCCACCTAGAGGCACCAAGGGGCCTTCCTGTCCCCTATCCACCACAAAGCCCTGGTGCCACCACAGTGCCAGACTACAGACCTGCCCTGGCCCTTGGCCCCTGCTGCCCAGCTCCCGCCTCTGCCCATCCTGCATTCAGGGGTGTTTATGGTGGCCCTAATCTTTTCTACAGGGATGTAATGCGCTACAGAGATGCCAGCCAATTTTGCTAATTACTTAGGAACAGAAACAAGTTACTATACAGAGCTGTACTGAAGCCATAAGATGAACTCCAAGCAGAGATCAGATTTTTGAAGAGACAAGAAATGATTTAGTGTTCTGCACGTGTTAATAAAATGGTGTGTAAGAAAAGCATTCGTTTTCGATTTTGTTGTGAGAATGAATGTATTCAATTAAACTGAGGTTTAGAAAGCATATTTTGGTATCTGATATTGCAAACCATTCAAAAGCTATTAAATCATAGTTATCTTTTTATTTTTCTAATATTGATTTTAGGAACTTAATGATTTTATTCAGTTAGGAATGTAGTCTTAGTCTTAATATAATAGACTCCAGGCATTATATTAGAATTAATTTTGTATAAGATAGGAAGAACTCTAGCAGCTACACCAGCAAAAACAAATCTTGCAAATGAAGGCTACAGATAAGTTAATAGAAAGACGGACTATGCTGTTACTGCAGTAGACTGGATTGATGGAATGTCCTACATTGTTCTTGTGCTAAATATACTGTTATTCATTATGGATATCATGAGATCTTTTTCTTAGATGTTTTGTCTTTTTTTGCATTTGTATCAAAGAAATGTAAAGAACAAAATTAGTATTAGAGTGGATGACTGGATTCTTTAGCAAATAAATCAAGTGAATTTCATATCAGAGGCAGAATCTACAGAGTATGAAGAAAATAAAAACTAAAAGGGGTTAAATTCCAGCCCTATTGAAGGTGGTCAAAGTTCCCTGTATGATTTAGAAGAGAGAGAGACTAAATTCTTCTTTCTTTTCTGCCAGAGCAAAAAAGTGAAGAAAGTGGCATTTCAGCAGAATTATTATGGATTTGTCAATATTACTTAGAGTAGAACTTGGCTCGGAGAGAGGTTGTATTTATCTTTTCTAATATTTTTACATCCTCCTGTACAACTCCAGCAGTGTTGTCATAGTAAGATGAAAATTGTTAGTAAGTTTCTAATGCATGGTGAATAACAAAACATAAATTTTGAAATTTGGAATATTTGGAGTATTTTTGAAGACCATGTGCAAAATCATAGCGATGAAACAGAATGAGGAAAAGAGAATACAAAGAAAATGGTCATGAGTAACAAAGGGGAGGCGCAAATCTGGCTCTGCATCAGAAGTGGCTGGAAGTGCATGCAAACTAAAATGTCACAGAAGCTGCAAAAATGGCCATGTAAAATAAAGACAATGTGGTTTCTAGGATTGTCCTGGTAGGAATGCTTTTTAGTGGTCTACTTAAACATAATATTTCTGTTGAAATGTTGTGTTGTATTTAATTTTAATCAATAGATGCACTGTCATAAATCTAATTTGGTAAAAAGCTGTAGCTCTAAGTGACAGGGTAAGCGACGTAGCAGGAGAAATAGCTGCTTTTTCAGGGACATCATGAACATGCCTGCCCAAACTAAGTGCCACTGCATCTCCCCTGTAGGGCATTAGCCCTTCTCTAACCTTTGCTGGTTTTTTCCTCTACTTTTTTTTTTTTTTTTTTCCATGTGGTAGCACATGAAGCTTGCTTTATATCATCCCAGTCAAATTACTCTCTAACAACATCACTTCTGATGTGGACATTAGCATTCCTATCCAGCAGATGGAAACAACCAAATATTCTAAGTTATCATCGAAATTTGACAAGGTAATAATCATTCACCAGATCTTGTAACTCACCAGGGAACTTCGGTTTTTAATGGCCTTGCCCAATCTTCAAATTAGGTGCTTTGAAAAGTAGAAAAGTAAAATGGGGACTTCTCCCGACAAAACATTTAAACTATATAACAAAATGGGGACTTCTCCTGACAAATCATTTGAACTATATAGTGTAAACAAGAAAATAGACATATCAAAAGTTTTCTGCTCCAGGTGAGCAAGATTCCAGTTACTGTTCTATGATGGCTTTTCTCATACTGTAGATGAATTCTAAGACCTTAAACCAAAGAGAAAATAGACACTCAGTTAACCTAGAAACTAGATTCTGTTATTCATTGTCAATTCTGACAGGAAACCCTGGGCCTAAATACAAATAAGACATATACTCATGCAGTGAGGGTAAATTGGAATACAGGTTTTTCATCAAATGAAGGTTTTAAATTACGAAGAGCTAGTTCATGTACAGCAGTGTAAACAGAAATCATTAGATTGATGTAGAAATTATTACACAAGTGTTCTTCACTGGTATTATGCATGAAGCCAAATCAGAAAACATTAAGAGTCACTTCTGGCCTCAAAGTGTCAAGTGCTTCACCTAGTCTGTATCTTTTGTTCTCCTTCATGTGATGGTAACCATGTATTTTTGAAACACGTTATGTACATGAAGCAAACACTTTTAAAATAAGAGATGAAGTCTGTAGAGTATTTTAAAGTTAAATTATGTACGTCTGGGGAAATTTCTAGTGTTTCCTTCCTATATCTCCAATGTTATATTATGCCTAAGCATATGGGAGAGCTCTTAGACAAGCTATTCAGAAGATCCCAGAATCTCTCTCTGAAAGCTATAGAGCAGAGCTTGATCATGGACGGTTTGCAATACGTGATCTGAGTATGCTTTCAGTTATTCAGGAAGGCAGGGGTGATATCTTTTATTAATTCTATTGATACAGGCTGGAAAAAAACATATCTCTTTCAGAAGATAAATCTTTCTCCCAACCTGAATTTTCCTTTTCCTAGCTTTTATGCTAGACCAGAGGGGTCACTTGTGCCCACCAAGTCTCAGCTCTGTTTTTTTCCAAGTTGTAACAATTAGAATAATGGAAAGAAAGAAAGAAAGAAAGAAAGAAAGAAAGAAAGAAAGAAAGAAAGAAAGAAAGAAAGAAAGAAAGAAAGAAAGAAAGAAAGAAAGAAAGAA
>VZSV01000039.1:2789529-2806115 GCA_013398735.1 Nothocercus julius | reverse complement strand
AAAGCATCCTTTCTAGCATTTATTTTTAAAAAAAGTTCACTCTTAAAAATAGGCAGGAGTCAATATGGAGGCTTATTATGATTTCTTTCTAAAAGTTAAAAAGGCTCCACAGATAAGTGGATGCTAACTTCCTGCTGCTATAAGAATTCATCTTCCACCCTGAATATTATGTTTAATCAGGCCATAAAAACAGCCAGCAGCAGCATGTCAACTAACACTTCTTTGGCCTGTATACTGTGTAGAGGTTGGTTGCATCTGTACATGAAGATAAGCCTGGGAATGGATTTAAACAGAAGCTAAAAACTTTATTAATACAGCTCTGGGAAAGATGCTCTGGCTTCCCCGCTTCCTAGAGTTGTCACATTTCAGGTATAAAAGTGCAGACCATGGAAGCAAGATGACTCAATAACATATGACAATGCTATCATATTTATTGTTGCTTTCAAAGCTTTTTATAACAATAGACTTGGAAACAGAATATGAGAGTCAAAGGATGAGTTACTGGAAATACATGGAAGCCAAGCAATAAGTTTGTTTCCACATCAAGACTCCTTTTGAGACATTCAAAGTCCTTTCAAAGTTAATATTTGATGACAGTGTGATCCTGCTTAAATAAGGAAGAATTAAGTGCAATTTTATCAATACAATAAGATGTATTTTGTGTTTTGTAATGTACATAATTGATAGTTTTCACAAAGATAATTGAGTTGAATGGATTAGGGGTAGAAAAATGTAAGTCTGAGGGATTTATTTTGTGAAGGAAGGCCTATTTAGCTAAAGAGGAAGCTCTTCAGTTATCGCCCATTTTGTCCATTTTCTGCAAAGTTGGAGAGATTCCAAGCATGGTAACAAACTGTTATATATATATATATATGTATATGTACACACATATATATATAAAACACTGCTTTCTGTAATGATGTAAGAAGGCATGTTAAAATAGGGTCTTGCTATTTTTGCTGTGGAACCATTCCTAAGACACTTTGCCCAGTTTCATGTGACTGCTTAGAAAGATGAACCTATTTAAAGAATGACCTGTTAGCAGCCAGCAAAACTTGTGACTATATTAACAGATTCCTTGGGATTCAGCTCATACTTTGGAAGTGTCCCAACACCTTCTCTGTGAACTCATCCTGCCAGGCATTTGCCTGCCATGCCCAGGGCAAACTGCTGGGTGCCGTGGCAGCACCAGTGTCTCTCTGTGTGGGCAAGATTTCTTCTGGGGGTCAAAGAAAAAGTGTAAAGGCCCTGACACGTGGGTTAGAGTTCACACTGAAAAGCAGGCAGTATCTTGAAGCAATTTTATCGATAACTTATCTGTGACAGTGTGTATGGATAATGTAAGTTACCTTAATGTAAGTAGCTTAATGGAGTGTGTAGGAAAATGGTACTGAGGGAAGGGTACTGAGAGGAGCTCTTCTCCATGAAATGGCGGTGGAAGAATCTTGATTGCAACAATACAACAAGGTCTGACTTGTATAGCACAAAAGATGCTAGATGTTAAAAGAGGAAAAAAGATGTCTTGTTCATATCAAGCCACAAACCTGCCATAACACCTATGTACATTATTCTGTTTAAATATACTCTATAAGATAGAAGACTGAAGTCTGTAAACTCTTTCCCTTGTGGTATCACTGAATGCCTTGTTGGTTATTATTATTGCAATCAGATACATCTTTTATGGATTTGAGTACAGACACTGAACTTTCTACTGTGTTTCTATTTGCCACACAAATCCATATACAAGATAAACTTTGAAACCTTCAGGAATGCTGGAAAATCCACATACTCCTTGCAGACCAAATAGAATATTATGCTGTTTGCAGATACAATAATCAAATATTGAAGAAATATTTTATGAAAAAAATATCTCCCATACCTGGATTGATGAAATAGCTCACACCTCTGAACAGCCTAAATGTAACTCTCATTTTTAGAGAATGATTTCTAAGCCCTCCAGCACATTTCTCTTTGGGCTGTGTGAGACAGGCCTTTCAGGATGCTCTTCTGTACTTCACAGGCCATTATCATCCATTAGGCAGAGAAACAAGCTGGAGCTGCTTAGCTGCAGCTAGACATGCCTCTGCTTCTTGCTTCATGACAAACCAGCAAATAGTTGCCATCCTCTCACGACAGGCTGAAAGCAGAAATATTATGTTGGGGAAAAGAAACAGCTTGCCTTAGATTAGTCGTTAGTGGATGGAGTTTTAGTGGAAAAATAAATGATTAAAAAAATGCAAAATGTTCATTCTTATGTTAACCTTCTTTCTTCTAGAGGTCTCCCCACTCCTCC
The DNA here is from genome assembly GCA_013398735.1 of Nothocercus julius. NCBI lineage: Eukaryota > Metazoa > Chordata > Aves > Tinamiformes > Tinamidae > Nothocercus > Nothocercus julius. Next base: position 2,803,822 of record VZSV01000039.1, on the reverse strand, counting down.
TGTACTTATTTTCTTTAAATGACAAGGAACACTGCAAAATTGCCACTATAATTCCTAAGCATTTTGCAAGCCTCCCCTACTTGTTATGACCTCATGATTTTTAATGCATTTTAGCTACTTTTTTCTGAAGTACAAATGATCTATTCCAAAGGTGCCAAATAAAGAGATTGTTTTGGGATGGGGCACTCAAATCTGTGTTCTAGCCACCAAGGTATCCTTCTTCTCTAGACAGTGGTAGTGTCAGCTTTTCAAAGTGAGGGTCTATGATACCAACAAATATCAGCATGATATTAGAATGCAGAAGATATTAGAAAAATAAGTATTAGAGAGTTAATTTTGCCCAAAATCACCAATAATCTTCTGAAATGGTTATTCAAAATTTGCCATTCCATGCAAAAATCATTCTCCATCTTAATGTGTAAGCTGCATATCTTTAAATCTGTTTCATAAGGTTAGAGCTGTTATGCAGAAGGTGGGAAAAACGAATATATAAATGTTTGATTCATATTAATGAGGGTTGATATCCTATATTTCAAGTGTGAAGTGTACCACACCTATATCACAGAATCAGAGAATGGTTGAGGTTGGAAGGGACCTCTAGAGACCATTTAGTCCAACATCCCTGCTCAAGCAGGGACATCTAGAATATATTGCACAGGGTTGCATCAGGCGGGTTTTGAAGATCACCAAAGAAGGAAGCTCCACAAACTTTCTGGGCAGTCTGTGCCAGGGCTCTGTCATCCTCAGAGTCACAAAGTTCTTCCTCACATGGACATGAAACTTCCTGCATTTCAATTTGTGCCCATTACCCCTTGTTCTGTCACTGGCCACCACCAAGAAGAGCTTGGCCCCATCCTCTTTACAGTCTCCCCTCAAGTGTTTGTACATGTTGATAAGATCCTTTCTCTTCTCCAGGCTAAACAGGCCCAGCTCGCTTAGTCTTTCCTCATAAGATAGAGGTTCCTCTCCCTTAATCATCTTCATCGCTCTACACTGGACCCTCTCTAGAAGTTCCCCGCCCCTCTTGTCCTGGGGGAGCCCAGAACTGCACCCAGTGCTCCAGGTGAGGCCTCCCCAGAGCTGAGCAGAGGGGCAGGATCCCCTCCCTCGACCTGCTAACAACACTCCTCCTGATGCAGGCCAGGATCCCATTGGCCTTCTTGGGCATGAGGGCACTACTGCCTCATGGGCAACTTGCTGTCAATGAGGACTCCCAAATCCCTCTCCATGGAGCTGCTTTCCACCACGTCATCCCTTAATCTGTACTGGTGTCTGGGATTATTCCTCCCCAGGTGCAGTACCCTGCACTTGTCCTTGAACCTCATGAGATTCCTCCTTGCCCAAGTCTCCAACCTGTCTAGGTCCTTCTGAATGGCAGCAGAGTTTTCTGTAGTGTCAGCCACTCCACCCAGTTTTGTACCATCCGCAGACTTGCTGAGGGTGCACTCTGTCCCCTCATCCAAGTCACGGATGCATTCATGAATAAGTTGAACAGCACTGGGCCCAGTACTGACTCCTGGGGGGCACCATTGGCCACAGGCCTCTGGCTAGACTCAGCCCCCTTTATCACAACCCTGCAAGCTCTGCCATCCAGACAGTTCTCAAGGCACTATATATAACCGTTGTGTAAATATCACTGGTAAATAGGACTAGTTGCCTGAATGATTGCAAGTAAAATATTGTTGAGGGAAGATGGAATTGAAAGATTGCATCATTGGAAAGATGAGACAAAAGTGTTGGCATTTAAGAGTATCGTTTGTATATATGAGCACTGTTTTAAATTTTGGAACTGCTCAAGAAAGGAAATGGGAACACCTGTCTTGACAGAAATTAATGTCAATTGAGCATCATTTGGAGAGGGGAGGAAAGAATTGCTATGACAGTAAATTCCAATGCCTTATCAAAATAAAAACATTCCTAATATTTCAGTCTTCAGCTTGTTTTCCCAGTGTGTTATAAGATAATCATGTTGGACATAGACTGTCACTTCAGATATGACACAGCAGGGCAGAATATGATGTAACATGGCAGATGTGACAAGACACCACAGATTGTAACCATAATATATAAACAGAAATGTGTTTGCCAAGGTGTTTGTGAGATTTGGATTCTTGACCTAGTTTTCTCTGCATCTGTAAGCAATGACGTGGAGGGTAAGCAAGGAATTGTAGCATCAGTTTCCTTTTGTCAAAACATAAAGGATCTTTACTACCACAGGAAGTGACTTTCTGAAAAGTGTGTAGGCTGACTCGTTAGTATAGATAGTACCAAGGAAGGAATGCAAAATCAGAAAGCACTTTGAAATGACTGAGGGCCAAGCATTGAAAATCTAAGATTAGGAAAGACTCATCTGGGAAATGAGCCTTGGAGCCCAGTTACAGACCCTGAAGGGTAGAGGTTGTGCAGTATTTGTTACAGCAGATAGTTTACGGAAATTTTGTAGCACTTGAGCAGCATGATAGGCTACATTCAAGATCCATACTGGTAGTTTTTTAGGGTTTTTTTGCTCCACCATTCTCCAGTGATCTGAGAAACAGCTTGCTTTTGCTTGTTTAGCTGGTATGATGTGGCATTTCAGTTTATGCCCATTTTCTGTACCAGGTGCAACCATGAAATAGCCGCATACCTGGAACTGTGTGTGGTTTGTTGCTGCTGCCCAGCAACAAAAGATGCCCAGGAACACATAAGATAACCCCAATCTCCTCTTTTTCACTAGGATCCAGTGAGCTAGGTGTGGTTACTGAAGAAAAAATTAAACAATCTAAAATAGGAAGAAAACTGACCCTATTTAGTGAGGCTACTATATCCAAATTAAGATTCATGTTCTGGGTGATACTGACGATACTAAGACTTTAGAAATTAGCAAAACACCACATCATAAGTTTTTATGTCATGAAGATGAGAATTCCCTCCATTAGTGCATGCTAGATTATCAAATATTGTTGCCAAGTTTTTGTGGGTGGATGTAGAGACCAAGGTCCACCCTCAGCTTTGGACTAATAACTGAATTTGTCAGTAGAGAGAGTAACAGTAGGTGGAAGCATTATAATAACAGAAGCAAGTCCAAGAGAGACAGGCATGTGTGGCAGAAGGACTAGCTGAGAGGTTTGAAAACTCCCAGATAGATATCAGTCTCTACTGGAATTTACAGCCCCTGACACAGCCTAAAGTCAATATCATCTCTTAAGCAAAAGTACTAGCATTTTACTAGGCAGCATGTAGTATGTTGAGCATTTCTTGGGAAACAGTAACATGAATATTGCCAATTTGATTACTTTGGAACCATGTAATCATTGTGGCAGTAGTCAGAGTGAGGACATAATTTTTGAATATATTCTTGTACTCAAATGGCTGGTTGCAAATGAATGCAAAGATGCAAGAGAAAAGCAAAGGAATAAAAAAGCTTTAGAGTACTTATGCAAAAGCACAAAATCGCTTGTGATGGCCATAGCAGCAGGCTCCACAAAGGCAGCAGCATGTTATCACTCATCTAACTGAGCTGTTCAGATTGCAGTGTCCTTGTTACTGTTGAATACTACCACGGAAAGGTGCCATAGTGGGACTAGCAGTAGGGAACAGTGCTGCTTCTCACTCTGCTACCTTTCTGTGTTTGCACTGGTAGCTGCCGTAGCTATCCTTGCTGATGGCAACCAACTCTTCTGAGTATTCCCCTTCTTTCTTACTGTCTGTGAAATTCTCATATTTTCCATGAACTTTTAATGTCAACTTTGAAAATGCTGATTTGGCTGTCCAAAGTCAGGTGCAATGGGCTCAGGTTCCTGAACACCCTCATCTCGCACAGAAGAATGAACTACTGAACTACCAGCACCTACTATACTACTAAAAAAGACATTTTTAAGGGGGAAAAAAGAAAGCTTGCTTTACTGGCTCACACACAGCTGCTTCTGCTCTGGCAATTATTTATTTTCTGCTAGTGATTTCTGCTTTTTAATGTATAGTATGCAATACCGTGCAAACACTTGCTGCCTAAAAGAAACATTTTAAACAACTTCTCCTTTTTATTTCCTACACTCTGCTTTTTGTGCAAGGTCAAAATTTTTTACCTTATAGTAGAGAGAACATTTTCGTCAAACATTCTCCTCAGTCTACCTGGGCTTCCACGCAGTTTGTTAACTCTGCATTTCCTTCCTCTTATGGTACACTACACTGTAACAGAAATGCCATCATATATGGAAAAGCACAGGATGCAGACTCCTCCATTCACCCCTTCCTTCTCTGTAAACAGAGTGCCCATTCTCAGTAGAGTTTTCCCAGAAGGCTGCTTCTTCCTCACCAAGTTTGCATTTAGCTATTGCAAAAGGTACCCAAACTCAGTAAAAGTTAATGGGAGCTGCAACATTCCCTAGGAAAATATTGATGAAAACACAGGAAAAAAAAATATTAAAGTAGAAAAAGATGTATGAAGGTAAAATTTATGAGGTTAAAAGTGGAACAACCAACCAACCAACTAACCAATGAAATGGGAGGAAAACTAATTTATATGTTGCTTTGTCTCTGCCTGAATGAAACACAGAAAATCAGAATCAGAATATATGCAGGCTCAAAGCTCATCCCAAAGCTTATAATAGTAAGGACTAATAATAGAACTAGTAGAGAACTAGTCATGAAAATTCACCTATGAGGTGCATAAATAACAGTAATTACATTTTTATAGAACATTTGTTTTAGTAAAAGTAAAGCCACTGTATTGGGGATTTCCCTAGGTTCAGTATCTCCTGCTCCAGCTTGTCGTTTGTTTTTTGATAAATGCAGAAATGCAAATCTGGCACTAGGGATTGTTTTATTGTCATACTCCTCTGGTTGCTTTCACGATTCCAATTTTACAGTGGATTTAAGAGGGACAGTAAAATTCCACGTATCTAGTTGCTGAATTTAATATCAGTATTCAGGGAATTCACAAAGGAAATAAGAAATTTGCCTTCATACATCTAACAACCTAGGGGCCCAGATTTTTTCTCTTTAAACATAGTCACAGAGATAAATAAGGCTTGGCTATTTGCACTAAGCTTTGAAAAGCACTAAGCTTATTCAGTTAATATAGATGTGAGGGACTTTGATCTCACATTTTTACCTATTCCTATTATTGCATGAAAAGGTTTTCTGATTGTCTGCCCCCTGCAAAAAAAAAAAAAAAAAAAAAAAAGACAGTGTCCTTCAGTTTTCTTCACTCCCAACCAATTTCAGTTATCTTGGTGCAACAAGTGAGGTGCCTAGACTAGAAGCCCCTTCTTCCCCATCTCACAGAACATCGCACAGCTACACCAAGTTCGTTAACTGATGCAAGAGTAAGACGGGAACGCATCACTGGAGTGGGGACACCAGGGTCCCTTTCCTTCCTTTTGGTTGGCACCATGTTATTAAGCTGGCTTGAAGGGATAGTGGAACCACTCTACTGCCACCAGCTCTGGTTTGTTTATTTAAAGAACTGCTATCTGACATTCCGCAACTGTTATTCAAGCCATATCAAAAGAAACTCAAATTCTTATGTTTGGTGTAAACATTTCTTCTTTGAACATGTGCTTTCCCTCCCAGGAGACTGCTGTGTCAGCTTTCATTCCTTTTCTTCTTGTCATCTGAAACTGCTTTTGCATCACTTCCATCCCTCAAATTCCCATCATCGCATCATTCTCATCCCATCATTCAGCAGTGAGATTGTCATAGATTGCCTTAAAATAATTTAGGAGTATTTAGCAGATAAAGAATCAAAATTCAGGTCTCACAAGGTTCTGAGTCTGCAGTGCAAATGATCCTGGTAAAGATGTGAGAAGCTGGAAATTAAAGAAAGTTGTTTGAAGGATCTGTGTTCAGGGATATCACAATAATACATGGAGATATTGTGCAACCACGCTGAAAATAAAGAACGAATTGGTCCCATGGGCCAATCATTCAGCTGAAGCGCCTGCACCACATGTCAGGACAAATGTCTTTCATAAAAGAATAATTTGATAAATCTTTGGAGGGCAAACCATGTTACTGCCGCTGTAATGGGATATGCCAGTAAATTCTCATCCGGACTGTTCTTGACAAGTGCATTGCTCATTCCAGGGTGCTCCAGCTGAGGAACAGAGAGCCTTCCAAAGAGGAATCACCAATTGTTTTCTGTCAGCGAGAGAATGAACTGCTAAAAGCTCTGTGCATATTTCCACTAAGACTCTCTTTACTCCTCTGGATCCTGTCTTAAGTGAGATCAAAACGAAGTAGGAAATGCTGCCTCTTACACCTGTTTTTCTAATAGAACAACATTCAAAATATGAAATGTGAAATCATTAGGAAGGTTGTATTGATACAGTGTATTATTTTCACTCTAAGTAACCTGAAAAAAAAAAATGTTAGCAGCAGAGTTCACACCGGAGGTTTTGGCAAGTGTACCCTGATTGGGATTTTTTACTTGCAAAGTTATGAGCTCCAGAAACTAGGCTAAAAAAATGCTGTTTATGGCTTAGTTGGCAACATCCATAAACATTAGTATGATTAGCTTACAGGAAGAGTAGATAATTCTACAGGAAGAATAGATAATTCTACTTGTACCTGCAAAACATGATGGTATCTTTTGAACAGTTATTTCTGGAACACCTAGAAATTAGCAGTTCCTTCTTGAAGAAATCATGGTTCTTGCAGCTATAAGCTGTAATCAAGAAACAAAGATGGTAAATAGCATCCACAAAGATGACTGCTGAATTGGTTTCTGTCCAAAAACCATTGGATCTTGAGTCACAGGAGTCCTGCCTACTGTGTACCTGTTTTAATATTTAGGGCATTTTGCAGCTGCAGTTTGTGCAGGGGTGAGCATGGGCAAAAAAAGCAACCAATCCAAGACCAAGTTCAGTGTTTCCTTTTGCAGGGTGACTGTGTGGCTAGTTCCTGAATTAGAGCAACTTTCTGTTAGTTGTATCTTTCTTTTTTTACTTAGGCACAACTGTGAAAGGAGGCATGGAAGTAATGAGTTATATTTGGAGTAAAAATAGTATGCAGTACACAAATACCATTAAAATTTTTACTGTTCCAGTGACAAAAGAACATTATGGATGCATAATCTGAGTAATTTGTGTATAAGAATACTGATTAATACCACATATAAAAATACTGATTAAAGAGATTTTTCATTCTTTTTATTATTTAATAATAAAGGTATTTATATAGGCATGGACTTTGAAATACTATCTAATTACTTCTATTATACTGACATATTAGCCATAACAAAGTGTTGATATTTGAAAGCAATTTCTTAAGTTTTAATTTCTTTATTGTCATTGTTAAAGAGCAAGCTGGCTGTAATAAACAGTTGCAACCCCAGTGGGGCATATTTACTGCTGTCATATTCTTGCTATGTAGATCAGCTTTCAGTTCATTGCTTTCATTTTTAATATTAAAATTTCAGACATTATATCTGGTGCAGATTTACAGCCATGGACTTTTGCAAACATTCTTCTGAGAATAACTATTTTTCCACTGTCTTATTATTTTTTTTTAATTAGGTCATCAAAGGATTATTTTTACCAAGATGAAAAGCATTGTAAAACACACTTACCATCTTGCTCTGTCTACAGCTCAAACACAAAATATAAGCTTTGTGCTTATGTCAGCGAAGCCTGAAAACAAACCCATCTTCTAGAGCAGCAGAGATCAGCTTCCAGGCTGATCATGAAAGATTTAGGGAGGGATGGGACAGCACAGTTGACAGAAAAAAAAGAGGAGAAAAGGCAAAAAAGAGAGGAAAGGGGTTAAGGGAAGGGAGGAGAAAAAGGAAGAGGAAAAAGGAGAATAGAAATGTGCGTTTCAGAGGGAACCGACTCTCTCATTGAACCACACAGCACAGGATCGTAGCCTCTGAGTACTGTGGTTAATACTTTCTGCTTTTTAATGGATACTCTCAAAACCTTTAGGATTTGTTCTGAGTAAAGGAATATTTAAATTTTCACAATGTATTTGCCATAGCTGAAATACAAAATTAGAGTAAAATAATAAAAAAAAAAGCCCGAAAGCCTGCTGCTACCAGGCTCTTCCCTAGAAATATGTAATGATTCCTTACCTCACGCTTCCACCTGCACTTTTGTAAAGTGAGAGTGTGAATATGTATGTGGTCATTTCTATTTATCTTTTGGTTATAAAAATGCATTTCTTTCTGATCCAGGATGTTTCACAGATCTTTAAGAGTCTGTAGGTCTGATTTTTACAAATGTTGCTTTAAAATCTGATTGGCAGAATATCAGTAGTGATGTTATTTTGTGAATCCATAAGAATGTATATGTATGGAAGCAAAGAAAAACTTATCTTCTGCGTACTTAATTATTTGGAGTTAGGTCATTGCTCTGCTCTGCTCTGAAAGAATTTACTTTTTGCATGTATTAAATATTAATTATCCTTCTCTTCCCAATCACTATTGAGATGCATAGGCAAATCCAAAGGACAAGTGTCAAGAACACAGGAAATGATCATCTCCTATTAGTTGCTGAGATGGATCCAACATTTTTCAAAGAATTTATTCATGTTTGAAGAAAATGCACATCATTTATCTTCAATGAGTCTTTCTCAGTAAGGGTAAATATTTTGCCAATTTAAAAGAAGGCAGGAAAAAAAAAATACTTCTTTGTTAAATCACCTAAAATTTTCAATGCTATTTTCAAATCAGAGAAATACTTGCAAATTTCATCAGAGCAATCTTATTTATCGCCTAGAAATGTTGACATCCTAATACATTAAAGTTTTACTTCACTAATTGGTACAATTAAAATATCTCGGTAAGTGGGCTTAATTTTCAATGTCTCCGTGAGTTAAATTAATTGTGTATTCTCAGTCTGCAAGTCACATAGAAGGATTTACTGTGTTTTGATCTAATCTGAAATTAATTCTATGTTGAAAGTACCTTGTAAGGGAGTTATCTAGGAGAAAACAGGGTAAGGTCACTATCTTGGATTAGAGTTATACGATAAAGATGTGGATCATTTTTAACACCTAAAATATTAATTTTAAAAACATGAAAGTCGTTATACCCTTACCAAGCAGAGATGCAGTGAAAGTAATCTGCAAAACATCTTTAAAACTACGAAAGTTAATAGAAACTCTTCTCATTAGTTTTGAGTAAATAAAAATAATAGTATTGCTGAAAATGAGGCAAAACAAAAATGCAGCGTAGGAGCAGATACAAAAGGAGCATTGGATAGAAGGGGTGGGATGTCTCTAAAAGTGGCTCTCTAAAAGCCCATTTGGAGTATGGCTTGTCATTTTCCACCTGCACTCCAAACCGGACCAGTGCTATCAAGTTCACCCTCAAGTGAGACTGCATTGCATAGCACATGCAAGAATAGACAATGCATCAGCTCTTCACAACCAAGCCCCTCAAAGTAACATTATATTTTTCAGTTTCATAGCAAGCTTCATCAGTGATATGATACTTACTTTCACTATGCTGATAAAATCATTAAGCAGCAGAAGTCAAAGAACTGTTCTCTGTGGGATGTCATGAGAAACACAGTCACTCAGTAACGATTCCTTATTTGTAAGCACTACTGGGACCTGTCATTTAATCAGTCCTAAATTCATTAGAGCTATGTTGATTTTGTGTTATACTGGTTAATTGATAGAGATGTCATGTAACACTAAGTCAAATGCATTACAGGAACTAGTCTGCCACATGAAAAATATTACCTTTAACAGCCAAATGTTCAATCTCTTCAAGAAGTGACTCCACTAACAGCTATTTTATGATTTTGCCCAGGATCAATGTCACAGCTGATGGTTCTGCATGTTATCTTGTTCAGTCTTGTTAACTACTGTTGCAACATCAGCTTTCTGCCAGCTCAGAGAGCTTTTTAGCCAGCTGTTGGAGGAAACCCTTCTGGAACTGCTGGTTTGAAAATGTCAGTTTTTATTCATCACCCTGTTCGGAGTGACAGTTTACATGGAACATAATTATTCATCACCCTGGAATGTTGCTTGTTCACCTTCTCTCAAATGCAGAACATAAACTTCTTTGAAAAAAAAAACAGTCTTTCTAAATTATTATTGAGAGCTCCACACCTACCTACCTGCAGTCCATTATTATTTTCTTAATCCTTAAAGGTTTGCATGGTATGGTCCTTAATGCTTTGATTTGTATTTTCTTGCTTCACTAACCAGTTTTCTATCCTTTGCATATAACCTACAGGTTTTGCTATCAGTGTTCCATTTTTTTAGTCTGAATATTCCTGATAGTGTTGTGAACAAGATTATGATAGCTGCTATTTAACATCAGCCTTACTCGGGGCTGAAAGTAGGCCGGTTAAAACATTTTTAATTACTGCAGTATAGAGGAGAAGGTTGAGCACTGGTTTGTTTTTGTAGTAATTTTAAATCACTTTTAATTCTTACACATTTTTTCTTGCAGAAGTATTATCTGTTTTTTTTAGTATGGGTGCTTATGAAAAAGTTTATATGATCATGACAAGCATTTATGTGTGCATTTATCTTCCCTTCCTCTGTATCCTCATTGATATCTGAACACAGAATTCAGTTCTAAATCAGTTCTATCAGGGATTAAATGCTTTCAAATTTCCAACAGATGGATGAAAAATCAGCAGTCAAGATAAGTCAGCCTGCCCTGTATGGGAGCCTGCCCTCATAATCTCACACCTCAGAAGGTCCATATGTGACAGTGGCATTTTTCTTGCCACAGATGTGAGCAGAGCTCCAATCAGAGTTTGTGCACTGGCAGATATGTGGGAAACTAGGCTTCCTTATTTCTCGTAGTCATGCATGCAAATTACTAAGTTGTTCAAAGATTATTTTGCCTACTTGATCTGTTCATAATTGTTTTCAGCATTATAAATTGGCCATGAAAAGCACCCGGAATGCGTATGACCCCCTGCCATGTTTACTAGGAAGTTGTTTATTTAAGTCCTAGCAGCTCAGTTATTAATCTAAAACAACATATGCATGTAATAAACACTTCAGTAAAATAAACCCGATGAATCACCCTTAAGAAAGGCACTTCATAATGCTGAATCTCTGCTGAATACTAAGGAATCTGAGACAGCTAGATTAGATCAGACAATAGATTTTTGGATAGTTAAAATCCATGAGATGGATCTGACCAAATAAAAAAAAAGCCTGGACTGGATCACTTGAAAATCTGTTGTATGTGTGTGCTAATTTTAGTGACAAAGCTGTCAGAATCTCAGTATGGTCTCAAATGTTATTTACAGTGCATTTCTCCCTCTTCTAACTTGTCAGTTTATTAGCTTGTTAAAGTTGGGCTAGAACCTAAAGGCAAGCCATCTCATGGATTTATACAGTATTAGAAATCAGTCCCCTACCTTTAATGTCTATCAGTAAGAAGACAAATGGCATACCAAAAGATAAAAAGATAGTATAGATAGTAGTGTTCTACCATAAATCATAAAATATAATTTTCTTTGACTATGGCAGGAGTTCAGACATGGAGCAGGGACAAAGGACAGGACAATATAGGCACCACTTGTGCTTACATAGTTATTAATTAATTCAGATAATTTTTAACTCTTATCATCTTTACTGATGGATGATGTTTGATTAATATATTTTCTTTCCACTTGGGTTACTAATTGCTATTGGGAAGAGAAAAATCACAATTTCAGACAAAATAATTTGAAACCATTTAATTCCTACTCAATATATGGCTTGATGCTGTCAAACTGAGCAAGATAGGATTTAGTGAAAGACTTCCTAAAGTGGAAAAATGAGCTAATGATCTCCAAAACCTGAAAATAAAAATTCTATTTAATAGTTGTTCACCAAATTCTACTGCAGAGGACTTTATCTTTGAAACACAGCAGTTAGTCAATTGTTCAAAACAATTTTTCAAGCCTCCTTAGTTTCACAGGTTTATAACATGAAGTCTGAGAATTTGTCTCTTTCATCCATTTTAATGCAGCACAGAACAATATAATTGGGTATACTCATTAGCCAAATAAGAGACCAATATTTCATTTACACCGAGGGCACTCCAACAGTGCTTTAATGTGATTGCCCATATAATTTATATCCACCTGTCAATCCCTTTTACACTGCTGTATTGATGTCAAATGTGTATAAAATGTGGTATTTCTTATCCTCAAATATTTTGTAGGAAAGAGGTAAAAGGTAGGTAAATTTTAAAATTATAGGCTTTTTATTATTTTAAATATCTTCATTTTTATTTTCTCCAGAAAGTGTGGTTTATGTTCTAAGTTCTACAGACACCACAAGCAATTTCATAAAAAGGATTGCCCTTCTGCCTTACAACCTTGATAAGCAGTGTTGATTTGGCTTTATTGGCTTCATTTTCTACTGATCTGGTAAGCTGAATGGGTTGACTCAGCAGTTAGACAAGTGCCAGCGTCAGTGTAACCAGATAAGAATAAGTTATTTCAAGCATGAGGAGAAAAAGGGAAAGAGAAACAAATGGATGATATTTTGTTATTAATTTGTTCAAGTCATATTACAAAACCTCATCACATAACTTCACCATCTTAGTTTGCCTCATTTTAAAAGAAAGGCCAGACTACATCACACCAAAAATCCACTGAACTTACTATCCCAGCTGCAGCAGAGCATTCCTTAGTTGGATGGACTGAGTACCCCCCATCATGTTTCTCTTTCTTGAATTCTTGTACATTGCAAAATTCACAACAGCCTTTCAGAAGGAATTTCAAAGATCCATTACCCAATAAGTGAAGAATTATCTAATTTTATTTGCTTTGAACATGTTTTTTATGGGCTTCATTTAGTGTCTCCTGGTTGTTTTACTGGAGAAAAATATTTTTTACCCACCCTCTTCATGCCACTTGTGATTTTACAGGTCACTTGCTTATGTCTCCAGTTTATCTCTTTTTTTACTAATTCTCAGTTTATTTGGTCAGTCTTGAGACAAAAGCTTTTTCCTACCTTTGATCATATTTGTTGCTTGTTTTTCAATTTTTCTCACTTTCCTGCTACACACCTTTTGAAATGAGGGGAATAGAAGTGCATATTTGAAGCTGTGAGCAAACCATGGTTTACAACAGTGGCACCATGTTCTTTGTTCTCCACTCTCTATGTAGGAATTATTAATGTTTTATTCACCTTTTTGACGTCATCAAATACTGAGGTGAACTTTTCATCCCATTATCATACACCCAGAACTTTACTCCAAAAAATTAATAGTCCACTGAGAGTGCCTTGTGGACCCAGATTTTTGGGTCCATGCAACATGTGGACCCAGATTTTTTTTTTTTTTCTGTTACACTTCACATTGATCTACACTGATTTTTTTTTCCATATTATTGCCTCTTTTGAAATTCTTTACTCCCCTTATGATCCTGGATAACTTTGCATCATACTCCAACTTTTTCACTTCATCACTCATCCCATTTTCCAGGTCTTTCATAGAGTTGCTAACTAGAACAGATATCTGTGACACTCCACAGATAAAATCACCTGGGAGAACCATTCAGTCCTATCCTCTGTTTCTTACCTTTTAGCCATTTTTTTATTCCATGCAAGAACTTTCTCTTTTATGTTGGAGATAGTCCTGTTCCCTTAAATATCACTTATGTGCGTGTGTGAATACACATGCATACATATATATATGTATGTATGCAAATATATATGCACATATATATGTACAGATACATAGGTAGAGTTTTCTTAAGACTCCCAGGTACGATCAGCCTGGCCCAGGTAATTTGTTACTGTTCATTTTGTTAAATTGTTCCTTAATCTCTTCTTTGGTAACATTAAGTTGAGACAAATCCTCTAAAGACTCTTTTGCACAGAGGACTCTGAGGTGGAAACTGTTTATCTTCTTTGCAGTGGCCTAATGTCATTTCTAGCTCAGATCTTTGTTCTCTCAAAACAGATGTGATCATATTTGGAACTTCGCCTTTCTCTAATAATTTTATGGTCTCTTTCTGGAAAATGGCAGTGAAAATTAAGAGCTTAATCTTATTCTTGATCTCTATGTCACTCTATTATTTTCGGTATTTCTTTTATCCTTTCCTCAAAAAATAGTTGGATTTTGCTTTCTTCATTCCTTGTTTTTTATTGAGCTGTCAAAAGTAATGCCATATGTGTTGTGCTAATGGATATAGCCAGCTGAAAACTCATAAATATCTGAGTAGTTTATCTTATTTCTTTCCTATGGGATTTTAATCTTTCATATAGGAAACTGACTTTAACATGATATTGTGCTCTCAGTAATTCTTTTCTTTCTTTCTTTCTTTCTTTCTTTCTTTCTTTCTTTCTTTCTTTCTTTCTTTCTTTCTTTCTTTCTTTCTTTCTTTCTTTCTTTCTTTCTTTC
>VZSV01000039.1:2766793-2779744 GCA_013398735.1 Nothocercus julius | reverse complement strand
CCCTGGGGGACACCGCTAACCACAGGCCTCCAGCTCGACTCCGCACCACTGATCACCACCCTCTGAGCCCTGCCCTCCAGCCAATTCCTAATCCACCTCACTGTCCACTCATCTATCCCACACTTGCGGAGCTTGCCCAGAAGGATGCTGTGAGGGACGGTGTCAAAAGCCTTGCTGAAGTCGAGGTAGATGACATCCACAGCTCTCCCCTCATCCATCCAGCTGGTCATTCCATCATAGAAGCCGATCAGGTTATATTCATTGACATCCCGTTTTGTCATTTTATATCTAAATTTATTTACAGTGATTCACAGCAACCAGAAGAAAGATATTTTTCTTTGAAATATACTTGGTTAGTGCTTTTATGAAGTAATGCTTCTTGATGAGGCCACAATGAAATTCAGTACGATGTAAAGACCAAAATTTTCATTCTGTAAAGACTCCTCATTGTCCACAAGTTATTGATTCATGATCTGTTCTTTTTGAATCCTCTAGAAGAGGCACAGTTTGTACTCTGTGCATGTTAGGAAAGGGAAAGAACCAAATAAATTCTTATTATTTCTTATTCTGTTCCTTTTCTGAAAGGGAGGTACACTGATAGATGAGCTAAGACATGACAGGTCATGGTAAATCACCATGATGATAGGAGTACTTTTTTTCATTTTATTCCTCACTAAAAAGAATAAACAACTAACAATTAAAAACATTCAGATCTGTTGGGGAAGAATGGTAGGATGTTAATGGATAAAGTTGATAAAACTGATGCTAGTAAATGGTAAAAATTTGCTGAAAATAACAAGTTTTAAAAAATTATCTCAGAGAATTTGAAAAGGGTAAGGCTATAGATGTTAAAATAACGGCTGTTTCCACAATGGAAAAGGGGAGATCTAGGGGATGTTATATAATATAATACTGTATATGCAAAAATAATCAAAGAGCTATTTGTAAAAATATGGAGGAAAACAGGGAAAGTAATATTGTGAAGAAAGTATTTATCAAAAAAAAAAAAGTAATATCAATCAGATCTTTTGCAACACAATAAAAGGCCTCTGGATGAATAAGAAGCTGTAGACGAGTATCTTTGGCCTTTTATATTTAATCAGGTCTTCACTGACACTGTATCATAAACAAGGTTTTAGATTTAAAATAAGTATGGATTACTATAAAAAGGTTGAAAAACTTTGAGTTGGGAGGTACTGCAATTCCATTTATGAACAGAATAAAAAGGAAATTTATGAATTAGAAAAAGTACATTTCAATTAACTGCACCTGCATTTAAGAGGAGTCCTCATCTGCAAAAACACAGAATGCACAATGACTGACCAGCTAGAAATTTTTGTGAAAAAGAAACAAGCAACCGTTGTAGATTGCAAGCTGAACCTGTGTCAGCATCATCATACCCCTTCATGATCATACTGGTGAAGAAATGAAGCAGCAGAAGCTTTAATCCAGCTGCAGCTTTCCTGTAAGTAGCACCAGAATCCAGACTGCACATTATGCCCAGCTTTGAGTATCACATTTCAAAAAAATGAAAGTAAAGGGACTTGAAAGTGAAAAGAATAATTTTAGACCTATAAGAATGTTCCACCAAGGAAAGCTGAAACACAACTGAGTCTGGTTGATTTAGAGCTGAAAAAGTATAGGATACTCCAGCATTTTACAAAAAAAGTAAAAGGCTGTTGCATAAAAAAAGATATATTTCTCCATGTCCAAGGTGAAAAAGGAAGAGGCAATGGCCTATTTAAGATCATGTCTTAAATTAGAAACATGATATTAGATTAGACATTAAGAAGAATTTTATAATTTTGAGAAAAAAAAGCAGTACTGTCTACAGAGACAGTGAGATCAAGGAGTTTTTAATAATAAATTAAACAAAAAGCCTTGAAATGACTCGGGTATCACTGACTTTATGTCGTAATAAGAGGATTTATCAGTTTACTTCAGATATCCTGCTTTGATTTATTTATGCATATTTGTAGGTATGTAAAAAAGATAAAAGATGGAAATTCATAATAATTTAGGAAAAAATACTTTAGCACCATATATAAAGATTATTATCATGAGTGTATTTTCCCTCCTCAAAGCGAAACCAATTTTTGCTACCTAGGCTAAAATTGCCAATGATATGGAGCAATTAGCTAAACATTAATAATTTTGAAGAATTCCTTCCTAAGTCCTCCTCTCCCAGCTATACAGAGTTTCAGAACAACAGGTACATTGCTCAACTGTCTGACACTGCAGACTGGGCAGGCTAATGAGTTTCAGACAAGAAATTTTTCAGTTTGATTGCTTGTTTGGAGAATCAGTACAGAGGGACCTCATTAATCCACATTTGTATGAATCAAGGTCTCTATAACCTTCTGGGAATATCAAATATCTCTACCAATTTCTCAGCACATGCTGACCAGCATTTGCTCTAATAAGATATTACGGAAACCTTTACCAAAGGAGCAGTGATGCAAAGATGTGAGCAGTACAGTTCATCAAATATAGACACAAGGAGGCCTCAGTGCTAAGAACCTACCTGTGACCTAAACTGGTGATGGAGATGCACTCGTGGAGGCAACAGTTCCCAGAGGAAGCCAGCATCTCTCCATGCCCAAGTATCAACTAAAGAGCACTGGGTGATTTGAGCCTCTCTCTAACCTCACAAGAAGTTGCAACTGATTTGTGCTAAGCCCCTTAACAGCTCTGAGTCTCACATTAAACTCCTTACTTTTTTATACTCTTATATTTAATTGAATTTTTAACTGACTTAAGTAACATTACATTTTTTTTAAATTGCGATAACAATTTTAACGTACAAATGTCTTTGCTGCTTCTCAATTTGAGTAGAACTAAGCTCAATTGCAACATAGTAATAGATCAGAAGGTAATCTGCTACACAGCTCAGCTTTTCTGTATTTGAGATGCTTGTTTCAAAGAAAGGAATTTCTTCATCTAGCAAATATCAATTCCAGCAAAGTGAGATATCAAAGAATCAAAGTGTCCAGCTATATCAGTATTAATTTACCTTGTGCACTGCAGTTTCATAAAGAAGATTTTCTTTTTTTTCAGGAGAATTCTCTCCTCACAGTTGAGATTAAAGTTCACCAGTGTTGATATTTATGATACTTTCCCCAAACCAGAAGGGATCTGGCAGCTTTTTCACCAAGACATTTACTAGAGAGATAAAAAGAAGTGTTTAAACTAAGAGATAATGTTAGCAACAAAACACTAGACAGAAACTGCTCGTGACTAAATTTATGCTAGTAACTAGAAAATACTTTCCAGCCATGGTGGCAGTGAGGCTCTGAAACAGTTTCCCTGTAGGAGAGAACCACATTGCCTCCTAACGGTTATGATGGATTTCATTAAGTTTGTGGATCTCATGGTATGAGGCAACTGCACCAACATGTAGGATCTTTTGTGTCTTTATGCTTGCTCTATTTGCTTTCAAAATGTGTGCCCAGAAAGGATCAGAAACAGAGCAAAGTGTGAGATACATGGAACTCTGCGCGCACAAATGTGCACACCCTGTTACCACTGCACTCCAACTCCTGCTGCTGCTCACTGATTTTCAGATTACCACTCCCATGTAAATCTTGCACAAAACTTCTGCAAATGCTCTAGAAGAAGCAAGCGACCTTGCAAGCTGAGAACTTTTCTATGGAGCATGGTAACTCTACAGCTTTCTGAGCTAAATTAATTTCAAAATCACTTTGTTTTCATTATTAAATTTATTATCTAAATCAGACTATACCATTCTTGATAAGCTATGTACAAAAAATTCATAATTATTAGCCTAAATTACCTAGGTTTCAGTTTATTTAAAATTATATTACATAGTGAAGTGAAAACAAATGAATTAAAAAGTATGGGTATGCTCTTCTAAGACAATGGCTTATTCCAGGTATATTTAGAAATACTCAGTTATGTAATTTAATAATAATAATAATAACACAGAGGGAAATATTCTTATTTTAATTGATTTATTTTTCAAAATACATTATTACTAATTTCTATAGCAATCAACTCAGTCAATTGTTATTTTTAAGAGTAACAGTATTGTATGTATGAATGCCTTAAATGAGCTACTTACGTAATTTTTACTTATTTTATACCTCTTTGATTCCTTAGAACATTGAATTAATAAGATGTATGTTTTCTTTTCCAAACAGCACTTACGCATTTCAAGCTGACCTCTCTTCTGGGAAAAGAGAAAAAAAAAATTCTTGATTCTTGAATTTCTTCAGATAGAGAATGCTTGGCACAGACAAACATTCTTTAAATTCTTTAAATAGAAAAGACTTGACAATGAAAGAGTGTTTTGACTGGTTTCCATAATCAAAACTTGGAATTTCTGTAGACTGCCAAAAAAATCCCTAACAATACAAGAGTGATGGCATAGATAGAATGAAATATGTAATTATAAAGCGTGTGTGCGTATTTATATTTTTAATATATTTTAGCAACCTATAATTCTCTGGAGATAAGATGAGATATGTAACAAAGTACAAGAAGCTTGGAACAGAGGAATGTCAAAAATGTCAAGTCAACAGAACAAGTGAGATGAACTATATCACCTTAAGCAGCCTGAAACTTGAACAGGACTGAATAACGGAAGCAACTACTAAAATCACCATTTCTCAGGAATGTCAAGGGTACCCTAGCAAAACTGAAGAGAATTTTCACTACCTATTTATGTTGGTACTGTGAATATTGCTTATGTCTTAATGAAAAAAGGTGATTTGCATGTTTATCTATAACATCTTTCTTGATTTTGCTTTTTGCATTGACAATAATAGCTAGTATGATGCAGTGAAGATGCTAAAAAAAGGCATTGCAGGTGTGTTTTATGAAATATGTTTTATTTTTTTTTCTTTTCCTCTTTTGTATCTATTTTCAATCAAAGAGGGTTGATCCCATGAGCATTATTCCCTATATGCTACATGAAAGTTAAGTGTCATGCAGTAAAGCAAGAAAACACAGTAGGCTAAAATGTGACTTGAAGGCCAGTTCAGCTACAATTAAAGATGCACAGTTTCTGCAAATCCAAATAATTAATATTATGTTACTAGTTACTACCTTGTGAGTAGGTTCTTTTTGTGAATTATTTCATATTTGGGGGATTTAGGGGAGGAAGGGACTTTGAAAGGCTTTCTAAGAAATGTCACAGGGTTGGTTTCTTGGAGGGCTTGGGTTTTTTTTCTAAGCAAATAGAAGACAATGCATTTCAGATGCTGTCACATCTTGCATCCATCAGGCCTCACATTTGAATGTCAGAAGCTTTTGCTCTAACATTTCCTTTCAAAATTGCAACAGCATTTTTATCTTTAAACTTTGATTGCATCTTATTTTTTCATGTAAGCCCTATCTCTTCAAAGTTATTTGCAGGTCCTTTTCTCTGAAAGAATAAAGAGTTCCTGTTTTTCTTAATATCAAGACAGATACATGTTCTATTTCACTCATGCCTACTGAGATATTAGGAGGATATCTGCTTCCTATAATCCACCTTACAGCAGGATGAAAAATTAATAAGGAAAAGTAGTTTTAAAGATATTCTTTGGTGTCTTGTCCCTATCCTCCTCCCAAAATTATATATTAGGCATATCTATTTCCCAAACTATAAATTTCTACTATGTATGTGAAACACAATCTATAAAGAAGGATTTTAAAAAGTAACTAATCTTTGCCTTGGGAAGCATAGTATATATTTTTCTGGCATTCCTAATCATCAGAAACCTGTCAGGTCCTGTCAGGTCTTGCAGAATTACATCAAATATTTTTAATTATTTTAAAAAGAAATATATATGTCTTTCAAATTGAATTAGGAAGAACATAGAGTAGTAAAGTCATGTTTATCTTGATTTGAAAACTAAGGTTATCTGAAACAACTCTGAGCAAAATAAGTTAAAAAAGATAAAGGTAGGGAATAGAGTGCTCAGATTATTAGAGAAACATTGCATTCCACATCCACACCAATATTCATCTTTCTCAAAAATTAATTACTCTTTTTCTAATAGACTTTTATAGTAAGCAATTATGGAAAAAAATAAGCTTCAGAGCTACTTACCATTTTTAAAGATAAGATAACATTAATCACTTGCTTCTGAATATTTGTGTGTGCTGTTTTAATTTTTAAACTGAAAGTAAAACATAGAAATAGATTTTAAATATGAGGAATTCAAAACACTGCTTCCTGTTTAGGAATCACTGTAGAGATAAAAGAGACCATAAACCAGGGACACACAAGGAAATATCATTTCATATTAGAAACAGATTTGATTAGATTGATACTTCTGAGAAAAGACTTCTCTTCCTTGGTTTTTGACAGAAAAGCATATTCCTTCCAGAATTTGTGAGATCTATGATAATATAACATAATAAAATATTAAGCATTCTACTAAAAAAAATAGTTGGAGGTACATATAAATACAACACATACAGTTTATGCATCTTTAAAATGGTCTTTCCAATATCTATATATCTTCTCTTTTTTTATTCTTAGATCTTTCAATTTCTGTTTAAATCTATCCCGTACCACCTATGTATCTTGTCCATTTCTTTATACATCATTTCCCTCTCATCCCACTATAGTTTGCAAGATCTTTTTTCTGCCTATGTAACTTAATTTTATTTTCCCTTTCCCTAGCAAGTTAATAAAAAATTAATGTAAGCTGAAAAAGTAGCTCGTCTCTTTCTCTCCCTAAATAAACAAATAAATAAAAAGCAAAAGAAAACAAAAAAGCAGGAACTTTCCAAGGCAGAGGCTCAGGTCTGTGACACTGAGTAGGAAGGAGTGCAAGGAAACTTCTAATGGGAAGACTTAAAATGCTTACCTTATGCATGCTGTTTTATCATAAAAGATTTATGGGAGGCATTTGGGAAAAGGAAATATATGCCATGGTGTGAAAAATTTTGTAATTCTAAAAGTATGGCAATCTGGGCCAAGAAATTGAAACACAAGGTGTTTGCGTTGAGAGGTAACAAACTATAGGCAATGGTTAACATCCCTGAAGCGCAAACATCACACACTGGGAATAAGGAAAAAGCATGTGAGACTGATTAAAAAAGTCCTATTAACCAAGAATCATGGCAAGGATTTACTGTCCCACCAAAAAAGGACTACAGTTGCCCTGCACCCTGATTGCATTCTTCTTGCCAAAGAGTTGAAATAACAAAAAGCAAATACTTAATCTCCGGTGGTTTCTGGGAATTGCTCTTTTTTTCCCTTTCCCCATTTTCTCCTTTCTCCTTTCTGCTAGGTTCAGTTTTCTTTCCACTACAATTAATAATATTAAATGAATGATATTAGAAAAATTAAAGTGATCTGCACCAGCACAAAACACAAGTTCAGACTAAGTCTTGTTCTTATGCACNAGTGACTTAAATTTAAGCACAGAGGAAGGAATATATTTTAGAGGCAGAAAGACCATAAACTATATAGAATCCACAGTGACACACTGAAGTAATGAGATTGCAATATTCTATTATCTGAATTTACGCCAGCTTGTGGCATTTAGAGAGTTAGGAGTACAGTGTGTTTTCTAAGTATTTATTTTACATAAAAAGATAAATAATTTTATAAAAATGAAATATTCCTGTAAGACAGATTGGATATACTGTGCCATAAATAAACTTCTCTGCTAAAATCAAGAAGGCCCAAGGGAATTGCTCTCTGGATTAAGCCCTAGCAGAGGAAAATGTTTCTCAAAGGAAAATGAAACACAGTGCAAGATTTAAAAAAAAAAAAAAAAGATGAGATTCCTTAATCTTTTAGCACAAAATGAAGTCTGTTTTGAGCTGAGCACAAATACTCCTTGATGAATTGCATCTCTTATTACTCCTCCTCCAAATAAGTTTAAAAGTGATCTTGCGTATGAGTGGAAGTATCCCTAGTCCATCTTTAAGACAATAATCAGTTAACTTAGTTTTAAGATTGTTAATACAGTATGGGAAACATATTTAAGCTAAAAGTTTGTAAATAATTTTCAGTAAAACAAATTGAACATATAAATACCTTAGGACATGTATTAGATAAATATTCTGAATATTTTAAAATATTTAACAAATACATATTTATTATGAAAGTGAAATATCCTTTTTGCACCCTCTTCACTTGCATGCTCTTCCATAAACAGGAATGATGGGGCTGATTTTCAAGGAATTTGAATGAGGTAATAGCATGTGAGAATTATGGAATGGAATTCCATATGGAAATATGGAATATATGAATTAATTAGTGATGCAAAACTGTCATGCATTTAAACATCATCTGAGTACCTTCAAGATGAAAAAAAGCTTCTATTTCACTTAAATATTTTACTAAGTTACCTTTAATTTGGAATGTCTACACTACCTGAATGTATGTTACCTTCCAATAACTCACTTTTCTATATTGTCCAACTAGAGATACTGTGGGTGTTGCAGGGACTCACTGAAAACAAGTAGTGAAATTTTCTTTATAAGGACTTAATATTCCTTTTATCTATTGGACGAGAGCAGGAAGGAGAGGGTTGCACAATGCAATCTCAATGTCTTCTCCCTTGTTCTGAAAGGGAGAAGGTTTGGATCCTCCAAAGAAACGCAACAAGCGCCACACACCTTGACCTTTGCCATACAGCGTGTTCATTTTTGTTGCTCTGGTCTCAATAATGGAGATAACATATGGGCAGACTTCTGTTAGGTGACTTTTCTGATAATTTGTCAAGTGCTTTGAATTGTTCTGTGGAATCCCCTGGATCCCAGGGACTGGTCCCAGGGTCCCAGCCCAGGGACTTCGGTTGGTATTCTGCAATGCTGCAGCAGTGCTGGCTCCATTTCTGGCTACAGCCCCAGTTCCACTTAGTAAGATACTTCTAGACTACAAGCTGCAGTAAATTATGAAAAAAAAATAGTCATTTGACCATGGGATTATCAGGCAGAACAATAAAAATTTCACAGTTCTGTCTAATTTCTCACAGGTATAGCTCAAATTCCTCTCCTAATTAATGTTTCCATTACTTTCCAGTATAAGATTGGGTTTTGCCTGTGAAATTATGATACTTGCACCACAGAAAAAGACACGGGAAGCAGAGAGAAAAGACAGCAGTGCTGGACGTTTTCAAACATGATAGTTAGTAGGTTGTACGGTTATAATGAAAATAGAGATAAACATGAACATGAAAATAACAACTCTCATACCAAGAAACTAGAACAAGGTCAGAAGGGGGCTGTGCAACTCTGCCACGTACAAATATGAAATACTTCAGGTCTTCTCTACTGCTTGGTCATTAAATGATGTCTGCCTGCCACTTCCTAAGTATTCTCCAGTGTTTTTTAAGAAAAGAAAGCAGAGATTAGAGATGGAACAGGCTCAAGATCTTCAGCCCAGGCTCCCAGAGCAAGATCACTGTTTCTCCCTGGCAGAGGGAGTAGAAAATTCTAAAAACTTCTAAAAAACTTCTGATGACAGGGAGCAGACAGACTGCCTAGTCAAGGCATTCAGGGATTGCAGTCCTCACAGCTAGAAATCTTCCTGATTCTTAACTAAAATCCATTTGCTGTAATTCAAAGCTATTATTCCTCATCACTCCCAAAAGCGATAACTCCTTTCCTTCCTTGACATTACTTTTACCATTACATTTGTGATTTTTCATACTATGGGGATAAAATGCTCACCGAGTAATATATCACTAGACTGAGCTTATAAAAGGCAGAGAAGTTACTAATTCTACCTTTTGAGGTAGGGTTGAATAAGTTTTTCTGGAAAAAAAAAAAAAAAGGAAATTGTTAAAAACTAAATAAAAGATATTAAATATTATGGTCTCTTCTGTATGTTGAATAGGACAAAAAATGTAGGGAAAAAAACAGTGAACTATGCAATTAGAGACTTGTATGTCAGCTTTCATACAAGTATTTAGGGTTGGTACTGTTTAAACTGTTTGCATCTTTAATATTCTTAAACTTTTGAGTTCCTCGATTTTTTTGTGATATCTGTAATATAAAAATGCATAAAAGTAAACTGAAGGCAAAGGAGCTGTTAAGAATGTCACACATGCACAGAACAAATGTATCTCTTTTTTACTCTTTCAAAAGTATATTTTAGGCATCAGCGTTTTCAGCTTGAACAGCATCTGTTGCTATTGCCAGTGTAACTGCTTGGCACCTTAAGTGCATTCATTGATAGAACGTGTAATGTTTCCATTAAAGCATAACAGATGTAAAACTCCAGTTTGTGCAACCCTTGTTATAATAGTTATGTTCTATGTAGTTTTTGAAATTATATTTAATCGGTTTCATGTATCCACTTTGTGCAAACTGTGCTGTTGCATGCTTTTTTTTTTTTTTTCCTCTGACAGATCTCCCTTGTAGACAACTTTAAAACAATTTTCTGATATGTTGCCAGGATACCAGATTAGAGCGTTAGATTTCTTTAGTGCTTTCATTTTTTGCCATTTTCATTTCCTTTGCCTTAGGTTCTCAGTACCCTGCCTTCTGCTTCTGCTATTTAACTTGCCAGATTATATTATCCTATTCCCTGCTGCAACGGCAATTGAGGAGTGCATAGGGGTGGGACACAAACACTGTCTGCTTACCTAAGTTAAAAAAAGAAAATTTCTCAACTAAGCTGACTTTAATTTGTTAACTAATGATTTGTTTACACTTGAAAGATTTAGTATAAATTGGAAATTGAAGATGTAATACTAAGACACAATGGAATGAATTCTGTCAAGATATACAAGAAGCTTTTCACCCTGAAATGAAGAGCAAGGAACAATAAAAGCATTTCTATATAAAATGTGCTATGGTCTTACAGGTCTTCAAGGAAATGCAAAGCATTACATTAGAATTATCAGACAACGTTTTTTATGCTTTTATAGTTTTTTTTTTCCTATAGTAAAAACACAGAAACAGTAGCAAGTCTTCGGGAAAAGAGTTTGACAGACATAAATATTTTCTTATAAGCAGTCATTTAAGTAGCTGATTATTTTTGAATTCAAAGTAGCATGCAAAATGCCTATCAAACTGCTATCCAACAATTACAAAAAAAAAAATTATTTTTCCTCAATAGTCTTCTCTCTCATAGCTGGCCTGGGAAATCTTGTTGAATTTCTAGTAATCTGAACCCTTGCTAACATTTGTTTTTAAGTTGCCAGTAATTACATTTACTATGCAGTAATTGCACACTGCTTGTACTTCAGGCAAAATATGTTTTTTCTTAGACTCATTTATTTCCCACCAGTTTTAATGTACATATAGTGTGATGAAAGATAATCTTCCAATCCGTGGCTTCAATCCGTTAGAGCAACTTTTTTGTAGATTGAGTTTATCAGCTTCTGACAGTCCAAGCTTCAAAGGGAGATGTTTCTAACTCTTCTAGAAAGCAAACGCATATTCTGAATATCAATTGGTGGTGTATAACATTTCTTGGTCAGCAGGCAAGCATCTTGAAAATCATCACAAATGAAATTCATAAAATGGATTTTAGGTCTTCCAAACAAATCAAAGTTCTTTGTCAGTAGTAACTTAATAAGACTGGAAGCTACCCCATGGAAATGATTCTACAGACCTTCTCAGACTTCTGTAAATTTTAGCCCAAATTGAGTCTAGGTCTATTTGTCAAAGAGACATCTAACCGCAGAGCCATACAGGACAAGGACTCTTCTGAGGTCATACAGAATAGGTACTTGCATACATATTTATATACATACATTCAACAAATATGCAATTGCAATATTAATGCTAACTTCCCTTCCACCTATAGACAGGTTATAATTTTAAAAGCCGTGATTTTTAGACAAACCACTAATTGCCAAATGTCATTTCGTCAATATTCAATGAAACATCAAAAATGCTGCTTTTTTGTCTTTACTACTGTTAAAACAAAGTGCATTGCCAAAAGAATTGCTAGTTCCATAACATTCTTGACATAAAAACATATGAAAAAAGCTTTCATTTATCTGCCTGCATATAGTTAAACATATATATAACTATATATAAAAACTTCTTTATATACGTGTAAATATATATATGTATACAAACTTCTTTATACTTTCTGTAACTTTATAGAATTTGGACTCCTTCCTTAAAGTAATTAACCAAGGATCCAGATTTAGTAATGATAGTTTGCTAGTTTAAAACATCCCAGTTTAAAATGCAACTGTCATATGAGATCAGGGGGATGTTATGTCGTATGACCAAATGCAGAAAATAAGGAGATGTGAACAAGCAAAGTGACCTCACACACAAACCTGTGTTCCAAATTAAGACCTTAGGCAGAAGAGAAAAAATGCACTGTCCTAACTCATTCTGTGTAGTTGGGTGTATTAACAGTAGCAGGTCTAGAAAGAGTGTGATTTACTGTACTAAACATATTAAGATCATCAGAAGGTAATGTATTTCCCTAGATCTTAGTGTCTTCATAGAGTCTGCTTTGAATCTGTCCTTAGTTGCTAAACTAAAGTAGTTCTGGGAGTCTGAGTTTTCGGGCTTGCTGCAATTGCAGGAAGCAATCAAGATGGGGAAAATTCTGCTGCCTTTGGGACTTCCTTTTCTGCTTATCACTCTGTTTCAATTTACACTCTAGTAGTTGCCTGACCAGCTCTGTCCCTGTGAAAAGATGACCGGCTGCTAACACTATGGCTACCACTATTCATAGAAACCTCCCCTTTCATTGTCTCACAATAAAAAAAAAAAAAAAAAAGAGAGAGCAGAAAATAGAAAGTTCCTCAGAAATTTCTGACTATGTCTCATTTGTTTTCAACAAAGTTGTGAATAGAGTAAAATTACTTTCTCACAGAATTTCCTTGGGATGTAGGTGGGAGAAGACTACTGGAAAAAATGGCAATGAGACTTTCGTTTTTACAAATCAGAGAAGCTTCTTTTTTGCTTTACCTTATATTGTTACTGCACCACTATTCCTTCCTCAAAGGTACTAAAAGATCCTTAAAGTTATCCAATTTTAAAATGAGCACATTGCGTTTGAAG
>VZSV01000039.1:2725075-2766168 GCA_013398735.1 Nothocercus julius | reverse complement strand
TTATTCGAGCAAGAGAACATGCTTTCCTTTAGGCTCATTTTTTTGGCTATGGCTGAGTCATTCTGACTGAAATATTCTCAAACAAGTCAACCTGAAATAGTTAAGCAGCAAATAATGGTAAATGGTACCACAAATATGGTAAATGTTTGGCAAATTTACCAGCAATTTAAAACTGAGCCATAAGAGGAAGCGTCTGCTATCAAGGATAAAAGGATTTTCTTCTGTATTGTCCAGTCCATACGGCTATTTAGAGATTTCTAATTATGAGAAGACTTCCAGTCATTCATTAGAAACAGGAAAATACAACTGCAGTGACCATGGAATAATTCATGGAATTTTGGAAACAATTTATTAAATATTTTAAAGCATGTTTTTAGGGATATTATAATGACATTAAAAATGACATTAAACTATTTGCTTACATTAGTTATTTGCAAATGGTTTCCTTCAGACTAGCAAACCTGGGTATCATTAGCACCTGCTCCCTTCACAGATACCACTTACTCTATTTTGTGCCACTACACCCTGTCAGTGTAGTCAAACAACAATTTAGGATGTTAAATTAGGTTACAATATCCATTACTAAAAGGTATCTAATCATCAGAATTGATTTTCTGACATACGTAAAAGACTATGGTAACTGCACTGAGCGTCTGTTATGAAAAATGCTGGCATTTGAAGAATGTTGTAACTGCAGTGGGACTCTGAAGAATGGGAGACATTTTAGAAAAGTTTCTCTTATATGTATGATCAAAAATAAATCTTTGAAATATCTTACTTATACCTGAAAAGATAGGCATAGTTTATTGATAATTTTCAGATTGTTGCTGTCTGGCAATATTTGTATCATAACACCACTGGCAGCAGGTCAGTTTTGCTACTTATCTAAAAGACATATTTCACCTGGCAGGCACTAAAAGTGCCTTAAATTAATGAAGGCTAGTTTAAATGAACGTCATTACTTATGCTTTTTCATCATTTAACAAAGCAACATTTAATTTCACTACCAGAAAAACACATGACAAGCAGCTGCAACTGAAGAACTTTTTTCTTTTTGTCATTTTCTGAATAATTCCAGGCCAATTTTGTCCAAAAATTACAGGCCCCTTCATTTTCACAAATACCATCTGAGAAAGCCATTATTTGTCCTCCTTTTCCATGCCCTTTACCAGAAGATAAGTGAACAGGAAGTCAGCAAATTTCAGAACATGAAGCCTTGTTTTATATGTATTCAAACACTTGCCCCATTCCAAATAAAATATACCTTGCTTCCTGTTGACTGGCCTCTGAAAATCACAGAGGACATTAGAGCCAGGGTTTTCATTTTGCTCTTATTGTCACATAGTATTAAGGCAGCAAAAGCCAAAGTTATTTTCAGGAAGATGAAAATATTTCATACAACAATCTTCAAATTGCAATCTCCTCATTAGATTCATTCTGAAACCTAGATAAACATTCGAAGACCTAATTTCCTTCTACAGCGAACATAAGCACTATTAAGGTATCATTTTATAAACTTTTTTTTTTAATAATTACTTCAGCATGTCAGTGAATACTATGGCATGAAAATTAATGAGTCATAGCAAGTGTTTCATAAATCATAATCCAGAAAACAATAATCTCTTTAAGCAAGAAATTTTCTAAATAGCAAAATTAATTAATCAAAGTAATTTATCAGTGCAATCATTTATATGGATAGCACTAGGTAAGTAAATAATAAGATGGAAAATTATGGCAAGAGGTAACCTGGAGAAATCTCCAAATTCACACATCACTCCAGTTGTGCCAGAAAGATTTTAGACAGCGTTATTTTTCTTTTGGAACAAATTTGAAACATTCTTCCCTCAACTAAAATAATTGTGGTATGAATCGTCATTCCTTTAAAAATCCACAACTGTCTGAAAAAAGCACTCATTTATAATATATTGATTTTGTCTCATAAAAACAAAATATTTTTTCTTTTATATAGTAGCAGCTTAAATTTAAGCAGATGGAAATTTACTGTCTATATTGTGGTACTTGGCATTTGCTCTTATGCTTCCTTCTAAGAGAAATGTAGGAATAACTTACCATAGAATACTGCTGATTTATTCACATGCTAGAAAAAACAAATGTTGTGATTCATTTGGAGACAACTCCACATTATTGCAGACTGAGGTATTTTTAAGTAACATGAGCAAAATATGCAGCTTTCTGCTGCTTTATATTTAGTATTTAACTTTTCATGCCAAAATGAATTAGCAATGAATTTTCTTTTTAAGGCTCAATAGTACTTAGAAGACTATAAGGACCAGCAATATATATCTTTGGAAATATTCTAATTATTGCCTTATCGCTAAACTGAAGTTGTAGGTTCTGTTAATGCATCAAATTCTCATCTTAGAACTGGCACCTGAGTTTTATGACTGTCCTAGATCTGCCTGTCCTCAGTGGTGTTATGGAGGGTCTCCAAAGAGTTGTGTGTCATTTAGGCAGTAGAAAGTGCTATATTCATGCCTTCCACTGACATGCATGGCAGCTCTGCCTTTCCCAGGAGAACAAGGATCTCACCAAAGCAGTTCTAGCAAACTTTACCAGGAAGAGACAGAAACAGCAGAGAAAATGCCCTAGGAAATTCTCTCTCTGGCATCAAGAATTTGGGTCTGCACAATGTCAAATTCTAGATGTGTTTGTAATCTAACATTTCCTCATTCCCTTAAATTGTCAGGAAATTAACAGGATGCCTTCAATCACTTACTGTTTCACCTTTCTCTTCCTACTTACCCCTTGACTACTAAAGCATTTGTAACTCTTAGAATGATGTTAAATTTCAAGGATGTAGAAAGCAATGCCATATCAAGCTGCCTAACTATCTTCTATATACATTGAACTGCAACTGTAGAAGTGCAGTGGGCACTGATGTTGGGGAGTTATCTAGTATTTGTCAAAGGAGGTCACATTTGACCACATTCTCAAAAAAGATTCAAAGAAGCTGGACTGAAAACTACAGTATTAGTATAAGTAGGTTATCTTAAAAATTGTCAATACTCAAGAGCTTCACCAATAAATGTAAAGAAAATAAATATTGCATATTGCCTATAATAAGAATATTAACAAGGCATTCTCATTTAATTTAGCAGAAATCTCTTTGGGCTATTACAACAGCATAAGTATACTTTAGTAGAAATAAACTGAAGAAACTATGGGAAGGTTTCAAACTCTAGGTAATGAAGAGAAAAGTATTTGATTTTTATTCTTCAGGTTTAAAACTAGTTAAATTATCCAAATAATAATGACCAAAAATGTCATTGCCACAAAGTTTTAAAGCAGAATACTTTGGATGTGGTTTTCAAAGTAAACTTCATAACAGATAAGAAAGTAAAACCTGTAATTCTCACAGAATCACAGAATGGTTGAGGTTGGAAGAGACCTCTAGGGATCATCTAGTCCAATCTCCCTGCTCCAGCAGGGACACCCAGAGCACGGGGCACAGGGTGGCAGCCAGGCGGGTTGGGAAGATCTCCAGAGAAGGAGCCTCCACAGCCTCTCTGGGCAGCCTGTGCCAGGGCTCTGGCACCCTCACAGGAAAGAAGCTCTTCCTCACATGGAGATGGAACTAACTGTGTCTCAACTTGCATCCATTACCCCTTGTCCTGTCACTGGCCACCATGGAAAAGAGTTTGGCCCCAGACCTCTGAGGGAAACAAGGAAATTGTATCATAGGGAGTATTGTATACAATATTTAAGAGGGGGCAAATGGGGTGAAAATCTCCAAATATCTTATATCATTATTTTGTTTCCTTAGGTGGGAGGAAATGTCACAAACTTATTAATAAAGGCATCTGTATCTTGAAACAAATGAACAACAACAGCAAAAAATTATTAAAAATATGAATGATTCCTTCTTGAGTTAAACCCTGAATTTATCTGCTAGTCTGAGGTGTGAACCTTTTTGAATTCTGTCATTCTGAGTATATTAAAACATATGCCCAAATCCCCAGTTCTATTTTTGTGCATCTCAAAATGCAATACCTTATCAAAAGGCAAAATTAACAGAAATAACAGGTTAGCTATTAAAGCGTCATCTCGAAGATTCTGTTTCTGGAATGGAGAAAGTGAGAAAGTCAGCTCTGTGCAGTCTCCTGCTTCTCCTGCAGCTTTAGGGACTGTTTTCCAGCAGGGCCGAGGCACTGGACATCTGAGCAGATAACTCTGACTCTCCCTGGCAGCTATGAGCCAAAACTTGTTGACAGCCTAATCTTTTATGAGATTTAGCCAAAAAAGCTTTTCTTTTTTCACCATTTCCAGTATCAACATTTTTTGCCGTATTGTAAAATTATATTCGTTTTTTAAAATATCAGTGTTTTATCTAAACAAAAAAAAATCTTTCCTCCTTAAACTTATTATATTGCTACCCTTATAAAAGCATTTTCAAGCTTCATCTAACTTGATTGATCAGGCAGGCTTGAAGATGCATATCAGATAACAATTAGATCTGTCATCTATTATTCCAAAACCTTTAAAACTGATGTTCATTTATTTTCCCATAATTATAACTGAAGTAATCAAATATTCTTTTATTTACAGATCAAAAAAAAAACAGTGCTGATGGCCTGTAAGATGTGCAATTGCTCTTTATGAAAGCAGTAGCAGCTTCCTTCCAAAGAGTGACATAGACTAGAGGGGTCAGAAGAGAGACACATTTCATTTGATAAGATTATGGAACTCTTGACATTAGCCATATGCTCTTTTCCACTGAAATAAGGAGCCTACTAGTCTGGGGTAATAAGGGTGGAACAGTCATACATGCAAATTATTTACCAGCACACTGTCAGACCTAGAAATTTCAATGTTCTCCTTGATGAAAATCACTAGAGATTCAGCAGAATACCTCCACAGAAAATTAACTTTAATAAATCAGAGGTAATGCGTTGTGGATTTGTTGTATCTCTAGACCATGCTTATCATCCTCTGAATTAGCTTCAGAGCAAGTAATAGAATAATAAACTGAAAAACACTGGGGCATCAAGGAAAATTGTGGGTGCACCTGGATTCCATTTAGACTGTCGCCAAGATGTTGCTTTAAAGATTTGCTAGAACATTGTAAAGAGCCTGCCTAAAAAGATTTTAATATCTTCAAAAGTAACAAACAATGGTAATTCTAGAGGAATATACACCACAGAATAAAAGAGATTAATTTGCCTTCATCCATGAGAACAGATAATAGTAGTTTAAAGCTACTTTCATTTTAACTCACAATTCATCGTCAAAGCTAAACATTAGAAGCTTACATTTAGTAGCTTAAAATCAGACATCTTCACTGAAAGTGATGCCTGTATCTTTGAAAGTCAAACATATATAAAAACATCTATATATACAAACATACAGAAAATAAGTTTTTGGTTTTTTGTTTTAAGAAAGTCATCATTGAAGAGATTATCGGTCCAAAAGAAATTCTGATTTTTGTCCAAATGTTTTTGTCCTTACAAAAAGTACTTTTTCCTACCAGCTCACTGCCTTCAACAACTTTTGGCGATACACAATTTAACAAATAAACAGTTTCTTCAAAATGCATGTTTGTGAATGTACTTGAAGAAAAACTGCTGAAATTGTTGTTTCATGATGAGCTTAGCCAGCACTGAGGGCTGCTCTGACTCCTTTTCTTGCTTGCTTGTTCTGTGCAATCCTTTTTTGTGAGTACATGGTCAGATCCATTCATTGAAAAAGTTATTTGTTTTGGACAGAAGCAGGAGGGTTGTTTACTTGGTTAGTTTTCTATTAGAAGCTTCTCAAGGATTAAAAATAGAAAACAACATTACTCTGAGTATGTGACAGACCAGGGGCACGTAATGACCCTTTCCATAACAGCTGGTCCTGAAACAGCACCTTCTTCCAAGGAATTTTATTCTTTATTTCCTCTTATGGAGACCAGGGCTTTATACGCAAGGTATACTTTTGTATCATCTTGCTTGTTTCTATTCACTTCTGATCTCAGAACAGAAAAAGGTAATTTAATAATCACATTAACAAATTAAAGAAGAAGCCAAACAGAGAAAAACCAAGGAAGTGTTAATTAAGAAGGAATTTATAAAGTGTGTGTTGGGGTATCAATGTAGCAAAAGTAATATACTAACTAGTATTTTAGAAAGTATAGTACAATAGAGCAGCTATTTTTATGTATAAGTAAATAAATAGGTTGATTTTTTGTGTCTTTATGCCACAAAACACTATCTATGCGCTAATGATAAAGGCACTACATTCTTCTAGATTGCAGAGTAGTAGAGAGAGGGGTTACTCTTACACATGCGCACACCATTTATTTTCAAATAATTCACAAATATTTAATTTGGCTCCAGTTGCAGTTCATAGCACACTTTGGTGCTCATGGTTCATGTATGAAACAGACTCAGACATGACGAAGCAGATGTGAAGGATTAAATTAGAGTAATTAAATTAATGAAATACAATTACAAAGTTGACCTTAAATACCTAGCAAATTATTCATCTTCCTTGATTTTTACATTGAAGACTGTGTTCTAGAATCAAAGTCCATCATGTTAATTTTGATTATAAGCATAAATAATGACAGTCATACTGCCCGAGATCAAGTCGCCTGGAAGTCGCCCGCCTCGCCTCAGCATGAATTCTCTTTGAGAATTTAGGAAGTTTAGTCATCTTTTTCTTATGATGATTTTTGACATCACTGTTATTGTTATCGTTGCCATAAGCAGAAACTGGAATCTTTGTGAGCACAAGAATGAAGAGCAGAGGAAAAGAGTAAGTGGCGAAAAAAAAGTTAGAGTAGATCTGAGGATGTCTATTGACAGGAAGAAATCACATATGCCTGATAAACTCTGAAATGGTGCCTGCACTTCTACAGCACTCAGATATGTTCTCAAATGTCACAGGAAACAACACACATGGCCAACACCACAGGCTGAACCCTGGGCTTTGGTGGCAATTCAGGTTGTGCGCTATGCAAGCTGTCCCACATGCTTCTGCTTCACAGGAGCCTCTTGAGACAACCTCCTAGCATTCACTTTTACTGTCCTCTCCTGAATGTGAGCAGGCTGCTCAGCAAACATCTGCCACATTTTTTTCCGGTTTAGCTCAGAGCTGTGTCGACTGCTGCTGCTAGTGAAATGCCTGAACTCTACCAATATCCTCCGTGAGATCACAAGGTCAACTAGATCATACAGTTCTTTGACATCCTGCTGAGTTTTGGGTTTGACATGTATGATATTGCTGCTGCCTACACAGAACATCTGATCATGCTTGTGACCAGGTTGAGATTCCCTTTTCTCTCTGGAGAAGGGAAAATAGGGTCCTTCTAGGACTTCTCATATGCTATATCCCACCAGTCTGACTTCGAAGTGCTATCCCACTGGCAAGACACCATCTGTCCCTTAAGAAGACCTTGTGTTTCTCCAAAGCCTAGTCCCTTGACACTCTATGTTCTCAACAGATTTCTGTTCCTACTCAATTACTGGTATTTGAGCATTCCTAAAAAGTCACTCCAATGACACCTGAGATAATGGCAACTTTAGAATAGCACCAGCTTTCATATTATCAGTGACGTGACATGGTAGATAAGTCTTTCCGCTATTTCTTCACCTTCTTTACTGGCTGCAGATAACGAGACTTGACACAACAACGTTGAAGGGTAAGATCAGACCAGTTCTGACCAGAAACTATGCTGGATTACTATGATGGATTAGAAAAAGAGATGATAAACTTCATAAATCTCATTGCAACATTCACATCAGCAAAACAAGGTGAAATTCTGATGGGCCACTGTCGCTTTTTGAACTAAAATTAGAACCTAACAATTTTTTCCAACATGAGTGAAGCCACCCACCATCTCTGGTAAAATAA
The DNA here is from genome assembly GCA_013398735.1 of Nothocercus julius. Classification (NCBI taxonomy): domain Eukaryota; kingdom Metazoa; phylum Chordata; class Aves; order Tinamiformes; family Tinamidae; genus Nothocercus; species Nothocercus julius. Next base: position 2,758,314 of record VZSV01000039.1, on the reverse strand, counting down.
TCCTGTATTAATTCCAAATTTCAGCAAACTATCCTTGGCAAATACTGATAAGATTTCCCTAGCAAAGGTCCAGCTGAACAATCAGCACACACAGCTATGGAAGATATATGCAAATAATTAGAGAGCTGCTTTGAAGACAGTTATATATAGGACGTCTGGAATTTCTTGGGTTGGGTTTTCCAGGTTTGGGGGAAGCTGAAAACTGATGAGGTAACTGGGACTTCTTCAGAGCATGGTGAGAGAGTCAGGAGTTGATGAGCATCCATCAGATGTCAGAAATCTGCTTCTCTCACCCTCACTCTGCATTTGAGTTTCCCTGCCAAAAGAGCCAATGTGTGTCACTGAGCAACAGGCAAATTACACACATGATTTAAACAGCCACAGTTTTAAAGTTATTTTCTTGCAGATTTGTTTGTGGGACACAATTTATAGAATATGTTTATAATTGAATTTGTGCCACAGTATACACATATGTGAGGTCTATGTGTGAACATAGAATTATTTTAGTTGAAAACTGATTTTATTTTTGAGATATGTTGTCAACCTGAGATCCAATAAAATATAAAACATGGAGGTTTGGGGTTTCTTTATTTTCAAAATTATTATGTGTTACCACTAGTGTTTTTTGTTATCAGTTTATAGCCATAAGTGAAAATAAGAAGTCCACTAAAAAATCGAATTACTTACTGAATTACTTACCCTCTATTTATATTAATTAGAAGAAAACACTTTAAAGGAATTACACTTCAGTCAATAAAATAGTTCCAAATGTAATTGGAAACAGGACAAATGAAAACATTGAATTAAGAGAAATCTGAACTGCTTACAGGCACCCAAAGGATATTTATACAATAGCAAGCGAACCGTGCAATGATTGTAACTGGTCTAAGGAAATAAAATGTCTGACTGTCCATAAGCTAACTAGTAAAATAGATTCCTATAAAGATTTGGAATTTTTTTTGAGAGGCAATTGAATATCTACAAATTTGTGACACGGAAGATGAAATCTGTCCAGGAAAGAGATAATTTTGACCTATAGCTTGTTAGTTAAAAAAAAAAAAAAAAGTTTTATTCCATCCATATGTATCCATATCCAATATGATATTTCATTCACAGTATATATTTGTCCAAGTGGATTATAGTGGTAAGGTAAGAGGTTTAAAAAGCAAAGAGGAATAGGTTTCAGCTCTCAGACTAGAATATTAAGTGGTCCACATGTGCATCCAAAGAGGTAAAAGCTGTTGCTGCCACCATCATCATCATCTTGATCTTGAAGGTCTTTCCAAACCATAATGATGCCATAATTCTATGATCAGTGATACCTGGGTAGTTCCCCAGCATGAAGACATGAAGGCTTTCCAAAAATCTAGCAGAGGCGAATGAAGTTGGTTTTGGAGATTTTTCATTCCCTCTCAACTCTTTCAGCTTTGACAGCAGTTACCCTAGATTTTTTTTTCTCTTGTTCTTTACTTTTCTCCTATGAGTTACTAAAATGAAGTTGGAAAAGGATGTTTTTTCTCAGTGGAAATTAGCAATAGCCTTTTCCTGTTCCGGTTTTATTTCTGCCTTTTATTAAATATATAATGTCATGTTACCGATACAGTTCTCAGAGTCCTTTGAGAGTCGTTTTATATGAGAGAGAGTTATGAAGGGGGAAAGCATTTCTGTAGTAAGAGTGTAGTTATGCCATGTGTTACCCTATTCACCTCAAGCAGGTTGACTCCTGCCAGAATATGTGATGTGCATTTTCATTTTGACAGAAAACAAATCTGAGCATAGGGCGTAGATGCATATGTCCAGAGCATTAGAATGCATCACCTTAAAAATAGGAATAAGTACTTTTTAGTGTGAGTCCAATAACAATTAAAAGAGTGGGCAACCAACTGCATGAGATTTTTCTTTTTTTTTTTTTTTTTTGAATATTGGCTTAAAAGAGACCAGTTTATTTTTGCTGTGTGGAAATCCCTGTGCAAAGAATCTTTTCTGTGAAATCAATTGCAAATGAGTATGAAGGATACAGGCTGTTTCTCTGATGACATTCTTTCTTTTTAAATCAATAACAAGGGAATACATAACTATTCAAATCTGGACAATGAAAAATTGTTATCTGTGAGTACATAGCAGGCTTTATTTGATTGACCCTAGCTATTAGCATCCAGCAGAGGCATTTTCTTCTTCCACTTGCTTAGTTTTTGAATGTTTCCATGTGGCCCCAAGATATTATCAGATCAGATTATGAATATATAAATTATACAGCCTGTGAAACACTAAGAATTGTATCTTCAATTTTCAAGAATAATCAGATGGAACACCTGCATATACACCATTAAGTCTTATTATATACTTTATGCAGTGTCAATCCTTTCTATGAATAATAACATTTAACATGCTTTTTTATTTCATTCAGAACTTACACTTTTATTTCCCTTCTCACAAGCTCTCTTGTGAGATTACCTGTCAGTTCCCATATTATTGTGTCCAGGACTGTCTAGATTTCTCTGTGATGAAATCTTTGCCGACATTAACATTCCTGATTTTTTTCATTGCAACCAATCTCTATTCTGTGACTTCCAAAAGTCCCAGATCTCTAGACTTCAGTAGGAAAATTCACTCCATGCTTCATTTCTCTACTGCCTCTAAGCTATTCTCAAGAACTATCTTGTGCAGTTGAAATGTCTGCTAGTTATTAAAATCCTCAAAAGACTAAAGATTTGTGTTCTTGGCATAAATCTGAAAAAGGAAGAAAAAATGTGGGTTCATGCTCTGGCTTTACAGCATTACCCATGTAATACAGTATATCAAGTCAAACACAGACATCTCCTTTGAAAAATACACAGACACCTGAGTATTAGACAGAGCATTCATACCCTCAAAGACCTTTCAGCGCTGCTTAGCCTGGGAAATCCTAAAGCTTTCAGGATGTTTCAGGATATCTGTAAATTCCTTATCTCTTACTCAGCGAGTAAAATGGTCTGAACCCAACCTAAGAGAAAGTTAAAATAACTCTGAAAGAGATTCTGAGACTAAGGAGTGTCCGCGTGTCTAGACTCCAGTCTATTAGAAAGGCACAGAACACACTGACCCTGGTATACTTTCTCTGCCTACTCTTTTCTGATGAATGCTAGAGGCAAAACATTACAATATGCAACAGCAATTTCATAAAAAGATAATTGAGAGCATGGGCAAAATTGGACAAACATCAAACCGATGCTGAATCTGAGACATAGCTTTCCTAGTAGGCACCGTGGTGAGTAGCTATTCATCTGGCAAGACTGGTTCAAGGATCCTCAGGAAAAATACTGTGTTTGTGGAGGAGGTGTATTTGTTTGTTCGTTTGTAATGTTCTAGGATTGAGAGACTCCTAGTTCACCCAAGAGGGTCACTACCAAAAGATGGGGTGATCTCCACAGCTGTAAAAGAGAAGCAACCAGACGAACACTGAGTTTCACTCCACTCCTACTTTTAGCATATGTTCCATCACTCCAGGTCATACAACACTGCCAGACTACTTTCTGGATCCTGTCCTTCAACATCTTTTCTTTTTGTCCCAAATCATTTGGAAATTCATCTTCAAACTTACAAGTTACTTACAGATGTCTCCATCTCCTCACAGATAATTCGGTTATCTTTGTAACATCTCTAAATGTGTGAAAATATATGTTGCTGTCCTGATGCCCCATCTGTTGACTGGTAGGCAGGCAAGTGATATACTTTTTTCTCCCCTACAAAAATCTGTGTAAATTCCATGCATTGATTATAGATTTCATGAGAAACACTATATGAAATAAAATTGCATAGTACCACTGCTAGAGATACAATCCTCTCTCATTTTGTACAAGTCTTTACATAGTGGTGCCAGTATCCCTCCCAATCACCTAAATTTAGCCTAAAACTAAAAGTAAGACCATTAATCAAATTATTCTCTTGCGGGAGTTTTGGTGAAGGATTCATGATTTTTATTTTTAAACATTTTGCTGCATTAGCAGTATGAGAGATACCATTACAAAACATAATGATATTAATATGAAGAGGTTGCTGAAAGCTAATTTAGAAAGACCTCTCTTTAATTGCAATATCTTATTTCATGTGACTGGCAACCTATTTATTCAGGAATGGCTATAAAGTTAACTCTGGAGAAGAGTCATATTTAATGACTTAATGAGGCTGGGTTTTTGCCACTGTGTTAAATATGATTTGTCCATTAAATAAAGTAATGGCATAAATATGCACTTCTCTCAAAAGGGAAGAGGAACTATATAACCACAGCAATTATGACTGCTTTGGTTTACTTGTTTCTTTGATCACGACTCAGTAGACTTGGAACTTCCTCTCATGATACTTACGGGAAAAGGTTCAGGTGGGCTAAGCCTACTAGAAATGAGCAGATGTTTTTGTAACGGAACCAAAATTGGTTGGATTTACCTCTGCAGTTTTGTGAGCAGTCAGATAATGCTCCTGATTTAACCTGGAGTATATCTTCAAAAACAACAGGACATAACGTATAATTTCAGATAAAGGCTTTTAATTCAACTTCATGTCGATTGCTTGGAGCAATAAGTATGTATGTGATAAGACAAGGCAAATGTCAAAGTGATCTCCATACATGCACCTGAGCAGGTTTGCCTGACAATTACTCAGCACTTGCTGCTATAGCCTGCTTACCTCTGAACTTTGTTTACTGTCAGAATAGGAAGGAAGCAAAGCCTAGTTTATTTGCATGTCTCCAGCATCACAGTTACAGTCCTGGCTCTCACCAGAGTAACCTTCTAATTTGAATTTATCCTCATTTGCTACATCCCCTTCTGGCACCACCCTTACAGAGAATAACCAGAAAACAGTGAGACGGGATCATACTCCATCCTTTCCTCAGTGTCTGCGTCATGTTGGAGGCCACGACTGATGCCACCCTGCCAGGTCTTCACTCAGGGAGGGATTTGCTAAGCTACAGTCTGTCTTCAGCTCAGGGGTACTATAAAGACCAGCAATAGAGACACAGAGATTGCCATATCACATTAGAATAACAGTCTGTCTAGAACAATATCCTGAGGCCAGTGCCAGATGCTTCAGAGAAAAATCAGTGGTAGGTAAATGTGGAATAATCTGCTATTAGAGATGTTTTGCGTATCCTCTTGTGGAAAATTAGATGTTACATGTTATTTTGTATGATATCCACTTTAGTTTACCTGTGATATTGATCTTGCCTTACCACTGTTAAGCTGAGGTAGACTAATAAGAAAAATAACGGAATAATAAAGTAACGGCAAAGAAGAAAGGCTGCTGTAGAGAATACCAAGGGTTCTTAATGAAGCTGTTCTCTGAGACATAAATCCTAGTCTGGAGTAGACTGAGATGGTAATATTGACTCTTCATTGACAAAATTTAGGATCAAATTGTATATCAAGCTTGAAAAATAGTGATTTCAAGGGATGTAAAGAGAACTGGACTAAGGGCTTTGAAAGTGAATTTAACATGACTTAAAACATTTCCCTAAGATTTATGGGAGAAAGTGACTGTGGAGACATTTGCAGTCTCCACTGTTGGGGTGGGCTGCAGACGCTTTTAGATGATCTCAATAGAGCATACCATTCACATGTTATATTGAGTTGTATTTTACAACATGACTCTGTTTCTTGTGTTTACCTCCTAGGGCTATTCATCACTGGGGACAGAACCGTTGTAGATTCAGCAGTGCGATACTGCAGGCTTCAAATCCAATTCAAATAAAGCAGAAAGGCTCTAACTCACACTACGGCGACATCTGGAAACATAGACACAAACAAACTGAAGGTGATTCATTTTCCTGGTTACTAACTGACATGCACATGCTATTCCAATTTTCCTGTGTACAAGTTACATCTATATATGAGCTACCTCCAATTGTTCGATTTAAATCTGAGAAAGAAAAGTAATGGTCACAGATCTGGAAGCAGACTCATTGCAGGCCTTAAAAACAACAACAAACTGCTTCATCTGCTTTCTTGTGGATACGGTATCATCCTTCATCATGTTTCCTCACAGCTAACTCTCGGAGAGTACAAATGCAAGGCAAAAACATTTACTTTCACATAGAAATGGTTTATGACAAACCTTTGGGCTTCCCATGAGCAAGCCCAAATACTAAAAGTGCTAGTGCTGCCTCCTGCGCTCCCACAGGAGCTGCTACTCCTCCTCCCATCACCATCTCCAGCAACACAAACAGGGGTAGAGCAGTTGGTCCCAAGCAAACTATTTCCTGTCCAGTTATAGATGTATATGAGCTGGCACTGAATAGAGAACTGGAACAAGCAAGAAATATACATTTAATTTTTATCACTAACACTCACCACTGTGACTCTGGATGTGTGCAATCACTTCTGAAGGGACGTTGCACACATGTGTACTTACCATTACACTGTCACACTTGAATTTAAAACTCTGGGCTGGTTGGTTCTTGCAGTACCAGCTGAAAACTAAACAATTGTCTCCTACATATGCCCCGATTTCATAATACAGTACTCTGGAAAAAAGCAAGCTCTCATTATTGGCAATGGGAAAAAAAATACAGTTGGCGAAAGATAGTACTAGATAGATACCATAAGCCATGTTTCAGCCCAGAGCAAATTTGGATGGGTAATTTTATTTCCCAATAATAATAAAAAAAAAACCATCTGATGCAAATTAACTAATGGGATATGAACTATACCCAGAGTAATAATATTACAAATTACATCTATGATTATCTAGTGTTAGTGTGTTGTCATATGGGGTTTTGGTTGTAGCTGTAATTTTTCTTGGCTTTTTTGGCAAAATTTGTGTATCTCTTTGAATAGCAGCTCTTTGCATTCTTAGTGTTTACTATCAATTTTGTTCTTAGAGTAGGCTGGAGTGGGATGTATTATAAAAGAACATTCAATCACTGTGCATCTTTTGAATATGAAGCTATTTTTACACTACTAAAATGAAGGAAAATTAGGACAAAAACAAAGGTTTTCTTTGGCGGTATGAACATGACTCTGCTTCATGGATGGATTACTTTTAGAAAAACAAAATACTATGTTTTTAAATGTATTAGTTATATGAAGTTACCTCAGCACAGCCAAAAGCCTCAGGGAGAAGCAAACTGTTTAGTTAGGCTAGAAATTAAGTTTCATATTAGATTTCTCTGAAAAAGATTCAGCCAAGATGACTGAAAAATTATGTCTTGTTTATCTTACATGAATACAAATTTTCTTGAGGATACTAAAGCCCCCTTAAATAAAAAAGGAAAAATAAAATTTCATCCAATGTTAGAGCTCTGTCTAGTCTAAGCTATGAGTGAACTGCTGATCCAGAGTGATGTGCTGGTCAGCTCCCATGAACTGTGCGTTCCTCCTAGCAGGCCAGCAGAGCTGTGCATACAAACCCCAAGCAGAACAGGTCTGGATAAATAAGCTTGCCTATAGCTAATTATTTTATTAAATTCTCTTTTGCCAAATTCTCTCATACAGGTTATGCTGAAAGACATATGTTGCCATCTGGTTATGCATTTTGTTCTAAAGAATCACAGCAGGTACTTGATACATTTGTTTCTTTAAAAAATATATATTTTTTTTCAAGTCATTAGACCTAAAAATAATTGTTTGGTGCTGTAAGGAGTTATCACATGTGCTCCACTGTTCCCATAGAAACCTGGGAGAGGGTAAAGTGAAGACTGTTGTCGAAAAAACTGTGTCTGTGACTGAGGATACTGCTGAACGTACCCTGAGGGCTCCCAAGGACAGAGCAGGCTACAAAAGCTTCTCTGTGTCTAGTAGATTCAAGAGCACTGCGAGAAATGCAATGCGTTTCCTAGGAAAGCCTTCACAAAAACACCACAGGAACATCAGCATTACTGGACAAATAACAAGACAGGCAATAATTTCATGAGCGTCTTCCTGAAGCCACAAAGCCCTAATGTGGAGGGCTGAGGTATGTGTTGTAAGAGGTGATTGCCAGAGAACAGATTTTGGAAGAGACAAATCTGGTCATTTAAGGACAAAATGTCTATGGAACCAAAAGCATCAGAGAATTTGGGTATACTAGGCTAGGCACCAGATTTCAGTGATAGCTGCCAAAACGCAGACTGATTTTCAAAGGAATGGAATGTCTGCTGAAGGAGTTACCATTTATTCAGTGTATTTACTACTTAAGTAGTCTAAACCTGGAGTTACGTAAGAACATCAAGCACCAACCTTAGGAAAATCTACTAATGTATTTAAAACAGTGCTAATCATTAGCCTGATGTTGCAGTGCGGCAGACACCTATACAGCCAGATTTGCTGGAGGGTCAACTGGTGCAAGCTGATGGCAGGCAGCACTCTGGGGCTGTTAATGTTTGGAGGTTGCTTTAGCTGATCTTTTAAATTGAATAAATATGTCAGATTTCAAGATAAAAGAAACTGAGGTGTTTATAAAATTCTTGTGAATTTTCATTTAAAATAACAATGTTGATTGTGAGATTTGAATTCACTGCTTCAGAACGAGCAGAAATAATAATGGATTCGCTAAGTGGCAAGACAAACAGAAATTGTAGAATTAAATAGAAAAAATGTAAGTAAGTAACAAGGACAAAGGACAGATGTTGACAGGAGAAATAGAAGAGACTGAACGAAAACAAACAAGCAAAATGTTTTAACAACAAATTTCACAGATAAGAAGTAAACCTCTTCATGTTTGTAGGAATTTTTAGTATTTTAGAATTAATTTGGAAGTATTTTTTTCCTGTGAAGATAGTAAACATTGTATCATTTCCTGGCAGAAAGTCATCATAGAATATTAGTAAAAATAAATTTATTTTTCATAATGTTTTTTCATATAAACTTCTAACTTTGTTTTACACCGATTTGTCACCTTATTAGCTTAATAATCTTACTCCGCATTATAACTGCAGGGTTAATTAGTGCTATAGTATACATGGAAACACCTAAAACAACTAAATTTAACTGAAGCTCTAGAAGATAATAACAGAAAAAAACTTAAAGAAATAGGAATAGCCTGGGTAATACAGAGAAGTTTCAAAACTGGATTTCCTTTCTTGCTTACTACAAACATTTAATGTGTATATTTTGACAGAGATTTTTAGAAGAAATAAATATTTTGGGGCATAAAACATATACTTTATGTAAAAATAAGTAAAGATTCAGGGCCTTTGAATGTTTTTGCTCTAACACTTCAAGTTTTAATCAGTACACCATCAAATGTAACCATCTGGTCCCAGTACACATTACATAACTATAGATTTATTTCTGCTCAGATTAAGCACGTTCCTTCATGATATCCTCACCACCATGAGTAGTAACACAAACTAATGTTGATAAGTAATATTTGAGCCTTCTGTCCTTACAAGTAAAATGGAATTAAAACATATAATTCACCCTGGTGAAGTACATGCACTGAAAACTATCTAATATTTAGGAGCAAAGTTTGGGCTGGTTCTTACAAAACCTGCCTCACATGACAAACCTGACTGAGAATAGTATAATGTTTTGACCGCTGAAGAACATTATTGGGCATGAAATAAGAAGCAGACTTGTTTTAGCATAACCAAAAATCCAACGCGGACTTCTGTAAAAATACAGACATTGTGTGTGTGTGTATGTGTTATTGATAATGTGGAGAATGGGTCTTTGTCATATTTAAGAATCCTTTCTGTAGGCAGTGACAGGCCATTGCACTGATTTTTGCACTGATTTATAGCTGATTTGTGCAAAGAAGTTATGAAATGAGATATACACACTGCCAATGTGATTGCAAGGTTACCAAACTCATGCCAAACCAGATGGTACTGCCTTCACAGGGACAGCAGGCATTACACCAGGTAAAAGTAAAGGAAAATTTCTATGACAGACTTGGGGAAAGAGTACATTCAGCTACATTCAGGTACATTCAGCTAGTATGTTCTGATTTTCTGGTTCACTATTACTAACTCAGCTTGCTGCACTTACATGAAGGATTATGAGCTTTGGCTCCAGCATTGCCAGGGGTAACGAGGACATAAGCGTGGTCCCAGCAAAAATCAGGAAGAAAAAAATTTCTAAAAGAAGGAGTAGCTTGGGAACTTAAAGTCAGAAAGAAGATTTCATTTTGTAAATGTTGTTATTACTTTCCACTCAAGGTATCCAACTGTGTGAAACTGTTAGAACAACCAAAAGATGTGGACAAAGCTGTGGGAGCAGAGCACCAACTCAAATTCAGTGTGTTAGCTAGGGTTTGCTAACTCACATCCAGCAGGTGAAAGATTTCTAAATGGCCTCTCATTTATAAAAGAGCCTATAAGGACTTCCAGCGGTTGCAGCATGGAGTCAAACTGCCTACTTCACATCACAGCTTGGACTTGAACAAAATGAGAATCAACGTGAGCTTGTTTTACTTATTTATGTAACGGTGCTGACAATCCAGATAGGAAAGGCTCTGTGACCATCTGTTAACAACCATTCATGCAGATACATCAATAAGATACATTGATCTTTTAGTCCAGTGGTCTGCAAGGAAGGTGCAAGATGACACTTAAGGGAAATCCACATGAGGTTCATCATCAGCTTCATTTTGTGCAAAGGAATATAACAGCATTCATGCTGCTTGGTGCTGTCAGAGAAACTACTGCCTTTCTGCTGTTAGGAACTGCCTCATTTAAAACACAGTTCCTATTATAATACACTGGCTGTGTCTGGCACCTGCTAACACATCAACTGTGAAATGCAAATTTGGCATCATAGCAGACTGTGAACATCGGCAAGACAAACAGAACAACCTCTGTAGAAATGCTTTATTTCTCCCCATCTAATTTATAAATCTAGATTGCACTTCCAGCATTTTGTCTCTTCACTGCCTCAGCTCATCTTTCCTTTTGGTGATGTACTCACTGGCCTTCACCTCTCTTTTTCTTTCCCTTTTATGCATAGGCTTCTTTATGTTTGAGACTCTTCCTTCATTCTTTGGGGTGAACCACCTCCTCTAAGCTTTCTTTCTCCTTAAGCTCACTTCTGGTTAGCTTTCAGCTGTCCAGCTCTGACATGGAATTTGCCTCTTCTTTCCAGTCTGGTCATAAGCAGCTGGGATCATAAGCTAAATTGACAAAATACATTAAAAACCGAAGAGCTACATTAATGGTTGCTATGTGCTGCATTATATTAACTTAGCATTGAGAAGAGTATTTTTAAACGCACATAGGTGATAGCTGGCCAGTTCTCTATGACCTTCTTTTCTAGTTGTGTGTTTCTGAAAAAGTCATCCACACATTGCTATGGCAATGAATATTCATCTTTCAGAAGTGGTATTTTAATAATAGCAGATAATAATATATATGAGTAGCTGCTTCTCTGCCTTCTCAAAGTGCTGTCCAAAACGTCACTCGTGCCTTGCCTAAAACATCACTGTTATTACAATAGTTGGTGGCATTGTGATACTTTTTGGCACCAGTACAATAAAAGACGCAAATAGAATTGTTCACGAGTAATTTGAGTAAATCAAAGACCTTTCTTTGACATCTTGATTCAATTTTGCTGCTGTATCTATTGCATGGAAAAATCAGTAATATGTGTTGCAAAAGGTAATAATTGTGCAAAAGTCACTGTGGACATATTGCAGCTCCTCTTAGGGTTTGCACATTATGCCAATAAATATGACTAATGTACCTATGGCAGTATTAGTTTAAAATGTAAAAAATGCTCAAATTACTGGGTGCTCATGCTGCCAAGATCTCACTGTAACAGCAATCCAAGTCCTGTGCCTGTTTCTGAGCAGTCCTGCACACTGTGACCTTACACCTTGCTGTTCCTACCTCTGTACCTCTCTTCCCAAAGCACGGTCAGTGACACTACCAGAGTGGCTGTTTTATTCTCCACAGTGGCAGCAAGATGGGATAAAAGTGAGTCACAGTCCTTCCCGCTGTCCCATCTCTAAAAACAGGACTCCTTTTCTGCAGGTACTGAAAAGAGGGGCATGGCCAGGTGTGACTGATGAGGCATGGGGTTAGCCCACAGTAGGGGAACCCACAATCCACAGGAGTAATAGCAGAAAGGGAAACTGCCTTGTACAGCAGTTTCCACCATGCTGAGGTTCTCCAGGACAGATTTCAGCCTGTATCTCACCCTTCTCAAGAACATTGACACAAGTCAAATGTGAGTAGAGGCAAATGAAAGATCACCACCTTCACTTCACCTTAACTAACTTAACCCCACCAGTTAGTGCCTAGTACAAAGCATCAGCTCAGCAAGGCAACACGCAAACATTTTGATGTCTCATTTTCCCTTTACCTTCAAAGTTTTTCACTGAGATGTTTCCCAAAGGTTAGAAATTCCACAACAATAATAAAAGCTGCGACAATCCTCAGAATTTTCTACAATATTTAGCATTTGACGACTGCAAGGCTTGCACTCCAGCATCGTTATTCCAGGAGGCAGTAACAGAATGCTAGCATTCACTTCTGTCTTCAAACTCTCCACAGAGGCATATGAGTTGCATCGGTTTTAGCAGACAGCCCTGCTTTAAAACTAAACCACTTTATTGGAAAGCAGTCAAATTTCATAATATAATAATGAAAAAAAACTATCACATTATTAACATTCTCAGCTCTGTTTCTTCATAATGATGATTCAGTAATAAAATATTATATCTTAGATGATGAAAATTTCTTTTCTGTAAGCAACATCAACATCTCAAAAATAATTACAGTTCTGAAAATGATAGGGTAACATTTTTTTTCTGCACTCCTCACATAGTCTCTCTATTTTCAGCTCTATACTTGATTTCTTAAGTTCTTCCTTAAAATCCAGGTTCTGCATAGTCTCCAAATCACTTCACTGCTTTGCCCGGAGTTAAGAGTTCAGAGGCTTGCAAAGGATTTTGATTTTTTGCCTACGATGTATTAATTCTAAAGGGATTTATAGTTTTCATAGAGGCAATCATATGAAAAATCTGAAACAACAATAAATATCATCAATATATATAATTTTTTTATTTAATTTGTCCCTTGTAAGGGACAAGTGAGAAATAGGTATGGTTTCCTTCTATTCATCTCTACTACTGAACTTAGAAATAAATTCACAAAGATTTTATGGAGCAAAAATAGAGGATGTTCAATAAAATTCCCGAAGTTTAACAGTATATTCTTATTTTGACACCTGCCAGAGATGAGCCCATGGGAAGCGGAGTTTGAGCACTTGCACAGGTGGCTCTGTGGTTTTTCACAGCAGCAAACATCCTAGATGAGAACAAAAAACTTCTCTAGTTACAAAGAGGAGAGAAGCTAGAGCAAAATCTGGGCTTGAATCCAAGCTCTGGCTTAAAACAGACGAGCTTTGGGAAAGTTTTGATCTGAACACTGACTCAGAGCCTCTCCTTCACAGGCATCTTCCCTGATTCATCTTCATTACATTTCATACTAGAAAATACTAGTGTACCCGGTACACACGAATGCAGAATTTTCAGCTGAAGAATACAATTTATATAAGAAGTGTCTGCACTAAAATTGGTGATGAGAATTCCTACAGGCCAACAAATCTAATGAAAAGTGTAAGGCAATCGCTGGGCCTAAGACTGTTTTATCTGAGTGTCTGATCTTTTTATGAACACCCAGTCACATAACAACATAATCCACTCTATATCTCATATCTCTTGAGTTTGCAGCTGTGCAAACCTAACATCACAGCTGGCCAAACCATTCTAATGAATTGTGAAAGGAAGAACTAACTGAATAACACAGACTGTTATCTATCCAGACTAAGCAGCTGTTAGACAATTAACACTTAAAAATTCTGTGTTTGAGAAACAACAAAGCATATTCCAAAAATTTGATTGCAAGCTCTATAAAGCTAAAACATTTAAATCTTTTTATATTTGTGAAATACTTAACAGTCTTGCAAACTGACTAATAAAACAATATAAGGAAATAGAAATAGGCTGGGTAATCAATGAGTAGCAGAAACCTCCATCCATATTCTAATACCTTTTTCTTTACATTCTATAGCATTGTTACCAATTTATAAATTTTTATTCCTCCAAAGTCATATTATTCCAGAGGAATGAATTACTTCTTGATTTTGACTAGAGCAAAGACATATGGAACCAGTTAATATCCCAGAGTCAATATCTTACTCTATCCACAAGTTTTAAACACACCTTTGCATCTTTACGAAGATTTAAACAGGATGAATCAAATCCTTAGAAATACATGCAAAGAAAGGGAAGTTCTAATTTAGATTTGGACCGTTTCTTTCGGAAACTGTGAATATACATATATGTGTGTGTGCATATATGTGAGTGTGCGTGTGTACATATATATTCACATATCTATAGTGTGCGTATTCACCGTAGAGTGTTACACTAAATTGCACCAATAGAATATCAATAGAACTCTCATGAATAGAGAATAGAATAGAACTCTCATGTTCTATTTTGTGTAATCCTTAGATCTTAGAAGTTTCATAAGATCTCCGGATTTCTTAATTCCAAAATTGCTAACCTCATAAGAACCTCTGATTCTTAAATTTGTATTCCCCACCTCCTTTCCACCTTGATAGAACTAATGGACAATCTGTGAATCGGCATCTGCAGTGGAAGTTATGAAACCAAGACCATGACTTTACAATGTGACATCATGGCTGACAGTCATTATAGCTTATTATTATAGTCCCTGTTTGTAATATATTTTGAAGAAAAAGTTCATTAGATTAATGGAGTTTGCATAGATAGAGAGAAAATAGATACTCAGTTAGAATTTCATATTTGTCTGTAAGCAACTTACCTGGAATAAAGCCACGCACTTTTAAGCCAACAATTATTTAGTAATTTCACTGGCAGGATTTAATTGCTATATGATTAATTCTTCTTATTTGAATAAATGATACCTTGAATAATAAAATATTTAAAATATAATAATCTTTTTTTGAATATTTTGCATTAAAGTCACTGATTGTCTGAAAATTATAGACTGAATTCTGTATGTACTTTAAAACACATAGAGATGATATCATGTGTTACACATTAAGCTCTACAGCATAAAGTTATAACACATTGTTAGAAAGCCAAAATAGAATAGATTGACACGATTATGTCACTCAGTGAATTTCAGAAGTGGACAGTCAATAAACACTGATATCATTAAAAACTTTCCATCTACTTCATTACAGTAAGGCATGAGCTATGCATGTAACAACATCCAATGAACTGCATGACTGAGAAACTGAAGATTCATCTTTATGTCCCTAAAGAGCTGAGAATTGATCAGGGACATAACTCGTCTGTTCATCATGTGTGCCCTTATTTGCCTTTCATATCTTAACTAATGCCCAAATAATTCTGTATTAAATGCAAAGTTTCACTATTTGTCTTCAATATCTTCATAGAATTTTCCAACATTAGTTTCATGAACTTCTTTCTCTTCCCACAATATTTACATCACACTGGAACAGTCAAATCGTTGTCCTCAAGAGTGATATTGAGACAAAAGAAAATTTTTATGCATAATTGATTTAGAAATTTTCATTTTCTACCCATATAGTGCCATATTTTCATTCAATTATAGTGTCTTCAAAGTGAAGGATTAGGCTTTGTCTTCTCATCAAGCTTCACCAAAATAACATAAATAGGAAAGGTCAGAGGTTCAAAAGGAAAGAAAAATGGGTTCTAAACTGATCATTTCAGAGCAATCCTCAGCAATCTTCAGACACAAGAGTTGCAACTGTGGTAAAAAAATGGATAAATCTATATATTGGTTGATATCAGGCAAGGATGTAACTTAACCAGCTTACTTTCTGTGTTACTTATTCCTGAGTTAATCAAACAGATTTCTAACCATTCAATTTCTTACTCTAATAACTATAAATAGTATTTAAGATTAAGATCTTTCTGTAATATCAGCTTTGTGTTTTACAAAGAAAAGAGTATGTCTTCGCACTCTATACAATGCATTGAACGTAAAGAACACACTGTTTCTTTTGTGAGGATAGTTTATGTCTCAGATCTTAAATTAGATGTTATAATTTATATTGCCACATGTTTTAGACTACCTTGCTGCCCATGAATAACTATCCTAATTTTACAACATCCATATTTATGATATATAATATTAATGAATACTTTCAAATTACACACTTTCCTCATTTCTCATCTTTATTCTCAGTTTCTTTATGTTTAAAAATGCACACAGTCATGCTGCTGAATTAAAATCTTATTTTGGTATAGCATTTATTTTATCTTTTTGTGAAAATAAAAGGAGTCCTAAGTCAAATACAGTTCCTCAATCTATGAAAGAGTGTTTCATAGCGAGCTTCATCCACTCAGGTCAACAGAAAGCAAATGAACACAGCAAACTCATTTTCCCTTTTATTTGTTGGCATTCTTTGGTTTCAGCTAGGACATAGAGAGTGATTTGAACTTCTTTCCAGCTGTCCACTTGCTTCCTGGAGAATTTAACCTGGGGAAATTTAAGCTCCATTCTTCCAATCAGTGACAGGCTTTTGTTTTTCCCTTTTAAAGGCTGGTAGCATGCTGTGTTTGGTGATCAGTCAAGGTTTACAGTGTTTACAGGGTGCAGCAAACTGGAGCAAAACCAGGGAGTGTGTTTACCTCTACCAGCTGACCCTTGTCACATCCTCAATCTCATTGTGCAAACAGTAGTTAAGAGCCTGGCCCCATCCTCAGGTGAATGCGTCTCCTATGAGAGACCAAGCATAGGGAGGGAACTTTCTGCATCAGATGATGGCACCAGGGTCACAGGGAAACACTGAAGATTTATCGACACTATTGACTGGCTACCGCTGACTAATTGCAGCTGCCTTTTCAGGTCAACTATAATGTGCACCAGTCATTTCACTTCAGTATATGGCTTCATACAGAATGGGCCACAAACTGACACTGCTGACTAGTTTGGAATGGTGGCAGCCTGCTGTTGAGAGGCAGCAATATCAGGAAATTATTTCACATTGCATCTGTTTTAGGCAGTATGTTCTCACAGGCTAAGTGGGCTTATAGGACAAGATATATTACTCTATTTAGCGCTTAAAAATGCAGGCAGATTTATAGTAGAGTATTCCGAACTGCTTTAGTGGCCTACACCACTTCTAGCAAACAGAAAAGCAGCTTTAGCATTTTTGGAAATACTGTATTTTAGGATCTGACTCTATTTTAGCTACATAAAATATTCAAGGCACAAGAGAAATTGTAACAAAGTAGGAATATGTAAAAAATGTGTAGTAAATGTTTAGATGTAGTAAAAAAAAAAAAAGGGCAGGTATACAGATAACTGCTGTGTGGCTAAAAAAGAGTGATAAAATAGTCTCTCTGCTTATGTGGCATCAGTTCATAGTTCATCAGTGTCAGATCTGATAATCTGTTCCTACTCTTATACATCAGATTTTAAATTCTGTAATTTTAATAGCCATTTTGAAAGGAAATAAGGTGCATAGTATTGCCTAGTAAATCTCTAGTTTATTTAATACAAAGTATAGGATTATACGTCCATAAACATTTCTGATTAAAATCTAAACTTGGTTCATGGTCTACAGAATACATATCTTAGTTCCTATAATGACTGTCAAGCATCAAGAATTTCATACACAAAATAATGAATGCACAAGAAAAGATAGCAGGTATAGAAAACACCATAACACCTGCTGGAAGTAAAAATGATTTAACAATCTCTATTCTTAAAAGAGTTAACATGGAAATTAAAATTGTCAGTTCACATCCAGTATAATATTATCCTACTAAAATGATGACTTGGTATGACTTGGGAATATTACTTTTGCACTAAATCAAAATCTTTGTTTTAAAAGAAATCAAATTATTCTTCATTTATTGAAGCACAGAAGTAATCAAAGACATGTCAGGCTTCAATATCACAGAAGAAAAAGTCTGTGGCAGCAAGGTGTTACTAGCTCCAAGAGCAAGGACTGGCATAGAAACACATTTTCATCTGCTTAATTATTCTTTTTTAAAGCTATCAAGAAAAGGAAACATATTAGGAAATTTTTTTTCCTTGGGGAATGACTGACTAAAATGCCATCTTCAGCTGTGACACATTAAATGCAGCCAGAAGTGAAAGCAGACACACATAAAACAGAGCTGCCACAGGGCTGCTCTAATCACAAATCACAAACATAAATCAATACACAAAACTAGTGTGTCAGAGCTACTCTTCCACATCTCCCATTCAACGTAGTTCTTTGTTCATAGTTCATTGTACACCTAACTTTCCTAACTACCTTTTTTTCACCACTTTGTATTGTCCAAAACACCATCCAAGACTGACATTCCTCATGCTTGTTATGCTGGGATCAGCAACATAAGATCCCTCATAGTGACATAGTCTTTATCAGCCTGCTAGAAATCTGGTCACCCTTTCCATGGCCATTACACTACTACCAATACCAGCCTGTTCCACATACAATGAAAGAAGTATGCTCAATAGTTTTTCATCACTGAGTAAACTTGAGTGACTTGACATGTTGTAAGTTAAACATTATCTGTCTCCACTTAGCCTCCATTTTTAAAATGAAAAAGAGCATGTTTTTCCTACTTAAATGAAAAAGAAATTACTCATACTCTACTGAAGGGATGATAAATGACTGTCACTTAGATAATTCTTCAAGAATAGTTTTTCATTGTAGTTCACCGAGTGAGTTCAACAATTTTCGTTTGTTGAATGAACATTGCTCATGACTCCATGCCAAAGGTCATGTCCTGACTAAGTGGGCTCAATCATATAGCTGAGCAGGAAAAATCTGAATCCAAATTAACATATGAATTGGGCTCAGAACTTGCTCTAATAAGATTGTCTACAGTCTGAGCTAATCAATGAGCTTCCGTAGCAAATACCTTAACTTTTGCTCCTTGCAAAGCATAGAGGACAACATAAAACTCTTAGTAAAGAGTGATATATATCTTTCACACAGGCCCCAATCCGAGTATCAGAAGTTTATAACAGGTTCACTTTCAAGCAAAAAAATCTTTATACTAATCTCCAAGGATCCTACAGATAAAGTGAGTGAATCTCTACATCTGTACCCAAAGTTACTGATTGCACTGAAATAGATGACTGTACTCAGGCAGATAAACAGCAAATAGCTAGTGAATCACATATAAAAATCCATACAAATATAAGTACTGCTTAGGATTTTTAAAAGATAAAAAGAGATAGCTTTTAAGATTTTGTACAAATGATTATAATTGAAAGCTTAACTCTGCCCACAGTACTTAAAAGTTGCTCAAGTGTTTTCACTGTCATGTTCAGAATTGTCCATTTGTTCATCTCCTAACCTCAGAAGAGAGAAGGAATGTGCTTGGTGTCAAGTTTTAACAAAATAATGTTAGTCATTTTAGTGAGGGGGAAGGGAGGAAAATAAAAGTCCTTATAAAAAATATTGCAATTATTGAAGTACTTGAATATTCTGAGCAAAAAGGTCAGAAAATTCAAGTCTGTCAGGAAAATAACTCTCAGTTAGGGAAAATACATTTCAGTATTTTATAAAGCAATGAATTGCCAGAGGTTTAAGCCTTTTGAAAATCCTCCTTCCTGAGTGCAACACAATTGGTATGATTGCCAGGAGAATTTTAAAACATTGTTTAAGGGTGGAGGAAAAAAACAAGCAGAATACTATACTACATTAAAAATACATTAAATGCGGTATAACTAGAACAAACTCGTATTCTTATATAACACCACATAAACAGTTTAGTATCCATGCACAGCAAATGGTGTATCTGATTTTGAAGGATAATCTGTCTTAGATTTTTCACACAAGGTTTTGGAGACTCACTTTTGGATATAGTCAGAAAAAGAAGCAGCAGTAAGGAATAAAGAGAATGCTCCAATAAATGAAATAACCGAAAGAACAGGTGTCTTAAAGAAGTATGCAAAATGTAAACGGAAGCATTTTCTTTTCCCTCAACAGAACAAGTTAATGCTATAAAAGGGTAAATTTGACTTTTTTTTTTAAGTCCGCTGCTTTAGTACAACTGCTTCATATTTTGGTTTATCATTAGGAAATATTCCAGTTACAATGGAAATTAACCTTCCTCAAAATATCTCTATTCTAAACTGATTAATGTACTTACTATGGAGGCCAGAAGTTTATTGACATTTTACAAGTTAAAGCTTTCCTAGACATATTTAACTTCACTTCCAAATTTAACAAAAAAAGTCATCCTCTCAAATAACATTTTTTTTTCTGGCAAATAGCACAAAGATTTAGAGGTGCAAGCTTCCATATTTATATATGAAAATAATGGAAACTGTGATAGGATAAAAGGGTACTTAAATGCTTCTTCAGTTATTGCAATTGTTTTAACAGTCAAATAAAAGTCTTCCATACATCTAAGCTTACATTTATGCACCTTTTAAAGTAAAACCCCATCTATAGAGCTTTTTGGTACAGATTTTCATTGTTCTCATGAAACCAGTTGCATGGCGCTATTTTCTAGATGCTAACTACATTAGATATAACATTGTTTAGAAATTGTATACATCAGAAGGGTGGCCACCTTAATAATATGAGAATATGTGATCATACTAGCTTTTCTTATTCTGCCAAGTCACTGAAAAATGCTATTAGTCTTGTAATTATCTAAAAATATTTAATTTAAACTCCAGACTGATTATTTACACCATTTGCTTTCTGGAAAATATCAGTTTACTTCCTTCTGCTTGTTCCTAGCTGAAAGCATAATATTTGTTTTAGATCATCATTTGCATGATTCACTTCATGTTGCTAGAATATGCTACAAGCCTTTCTGGCTCATCACATAAAAAGATATGTCATAATAAAAAAAAAAAATAGACATTTTGTAGGTAATGGAAAAAGAGAAGAGCTGGATTCTTCTTGGAGTAAATGGATTTTACAGATATACTGCCAGAACCCTGCAAGAACTGCAAACCACTAGGGAGCAGAAATAGAGTAAGGATCCTTAATTTTGCCAACTCCTTTTAAAGTGAATATTTTAAAGACTTAAAAAAAAAAAACACAGCAAAATCTTTTTTAAAAAACTTCCACTCAGTTTTGATATGATATGGAATGCATGGAAACGAGCTCTTCAGAGGTGTTCTTCAGAGGCTGGTAATTAAGCTGGGAAATCAGAAATGCTAAATCCTAAAAATAATTAAATTGTTATTTATGTCTCCTGTGAATCATCACTTAGGCAAACTATATTTCTCTCTTATCTTTCTCTTTTCAGATATTGCTTTCAATTTGCCAATGATCTTCACTACTGCTTTCTGAAATGTTTCCCATTTCATTAAATCTGGTTTTAGCAGTTAATTTGACTGTAGCTAGTTCAGTGTTTGACTTTTTATTACAAAAGCCCCCATCTGTAACTATCTTTCTGTGCTTTGACTTAAGGCAGCTTGGACTGTAGCCTGTAACTACACTGGTGATTTCTTCCTGCAATAAGCTTGATAACCCCATGTAAAATTGACATTTATTCCAATATTGATTCCTTGCCTTGCAATTATTTTCCTGGATTCCCTCAGTGAATATTCGCTGTGTGTATTCCTTCCTCTCCCTTGATTTTAGAAAACCCTTGGTTAAGTACTGCTTCTGGGTTGCTTCGCCAGTGCCACGGGTGGCAGTAAGCAGGGATGAAACCTCCCCCATACGCTCCCTGGGGAGCTGAGCAGCTCTGGCTACCATGAGGCAAAGGAGATAGATTTATATCATTTATATACATATATATATATATAAACTATCTCATCACAGAGCGATGCTTAGGCTTTGGTGCTGTCAGGTTAATCTCCTACAAGGATTGGAAGGAGGGACTCCAGAGCCATGCAAAGGTTGCTGCATGTGAACTTAACATGAAGAAACACAGGATCCCAGCGCTTCACACTAAGCCTTAGATCTCCTATCCTCCATGTCAGTTTCTCATACCAGTTTGTTTCCCATATTATTTTTTAATCTTTTTTACACTTCTATGTTTGGTCTTTTTCAATGGGACTTCACAGACATTTCTTCTCATACCAGTTCCCTGAGTGCAACTGAACCTAGCTGTAACTTTCTACTGACAATGCTATTCAGTATTTGTATCATACCAAATTCCATTTTATCCTGGATGATAAATGCAGTTTACTTTCCAAGTCTCAGATAAAAAATGGTAAGTCTTCACACAGAGTTTTTTTGGGTTATATAATGTTACATGGGTTTAATAAAGTATAGGTGAAATTTATTAATATTTAATATGGTTCTCTCAAGACCTATTAAAGCATTTTTATATGACATGAATCAAAACACGAGCGTTTGGTATTTGTAACTTATCTTAGATGTAATTACCATGTACAACCGTAACCACAATACAGAAAAGTAGGAAAACATTGTAAAAGGAATAACTTTAATATCAGAAAAAAAAACCAAAAACCTGCCCTATCAAGAAATATCAAGAAAGCAAACTGTTTTCTAAAAAACAATTTTAAAAAGAACTTCACTTTTCAAAAATTAATGCTTATTTTTAGAATCGGTTTATCATTGGTAGTGTATTAAATTAAAATCTAGTGGTACCCTGCTCTCCACATGAAATAGCCAGCAAGAACAACCAGAAAAGTCAGAAGATTTTCAAATTTCTTTCCTCAGACTCTCCATGCCCATTTTTTTTTCTGGCAAAGAAACAGCAACAGATGCCATTTTTCATTATGAAAGTGCTTTACACGGTTTGATTGCTCCTGGTCCTTCTGGAGCTTGCTTCTTGAATGATATGAGAGAATAAATATTTTCTTTCAAGATCAGATCACAATAATTCCCAAAATGCCTTACTGATGAGTTTCATGGTAATATTATGACAATTAGAACACAAACATAGTGCTTTTTTTTGATTATTTTAGTACTTGAAATTCTAATTTGAAATGCAAGAGTTGTGAGCTGTTGTACTTGGAGATGGAGTACTCTGTTTCAGTTCCAGTTGCTCATTATCGTGACCAACTATTGATCCTAAAATAGTAAAGTTAATTCAACTGTCCGTGTAACTCAAAAGAAATCTCTCTGGCTATCAATAAACAGTATTTAAAAATCTCCCAAATTAATGCTAATTATTTAATTTTTATCTTGGCAAACTAGGATACTACTGAGGCATTTTATGTGTTATTGACAATCAGGGAAATGGATAAGATACATAATGTACAACTGAGATGATATTACTTCTTCATGAAATGTTGTATATTTATTTAATTGCCAAATTAATTTAATTGCCAAACTATAGAATGATATGACCTCAAAACTTACTGATTTTTCACTGTACAGGAGGCTATGCAACAGTGACAACGATGTGAGAGGCAGATAGATTTATTCCCATGCTTCACAGCTTATACCTGCGTAGAGACACGTGAAGAATCTTTTTATTGGGTGTAAGCTGATGTACTTTGGGCTGTGGCCATTTTATCATGCCCAGTAATCTAGTGCCCTTTGTAACCATCACTTTGCTTACAAGTTGCCTCATCAGGCAACAATTTTTTATTCATTCTCTGAATGAATAAATTGAAATGAATTCAGAAGGTAGAATAACTTCAGAGAATGAATAAAAATGGTGCAGTGAACTGGCTCTACAAGCTCTTCTGTGGGATTGCACAAATGCTCTTTTGGATGATACACACACACACACACACACACACACATGCACCCCCACACGAGCCTGGAATTTGGTTCCTTCCTTATTAAAGTGTGATCAGAAAGGGAAAGCTTACAGAAAAGAGCCATCTCACTTCCCTGTATGTTTTTTATGTAACTTTTTGCTCTATGTCTTATAATGGTAAGACATCACTTGTTCAGAATGCATTCATTTCAAGGCAATATTTCCAGGTATTAAGCACAAAGCATCTCCTGTCATATAGGGAGGTAGGATTATCCGGTTACCTATAAACATTGTTCTGGTTTCCTTGGTTACTCAGGGGATTCTAGCATATTTCTTCCACATTGTCAGTCGTCAACGTTACAACAAGTTGTTACAAAATACAGCAGGTACAAGTCAGGATTGCAGAGGTAGAGTCCTGCATTCATCAATGACCTGCAGCAAAGCTCGTCTGATACAGAGCATTCACGTGCAGAGCTGCCCTTCGACTTAAGCTAATAAGTTTGGTATAAAAGGAGAGGATGCTCACCAGAGCTATTAAACATCAAACACGTTTGAGACTGGCATAGCTTCATTACCTGAAGCTATGGGTATCTCTTGGCATAGCTTCATTACCTGAAGTTATGGATACTTCTTGGCAAAATGAGGAAATTTCCTTATACTAATTATATTAATCTCAAATAAAATCCTACCCCAAATCAATGGGAATTGAATCAGAGCAGAGTGTTTTATGCATTTAGAGCCAGTATTACCTTACCAACAGGACTATTCTCATGCACTGACCAACTTGTTAGAAGTGATTACATATATTTGAAAATGTCTTCTGCAATACACAAATTGTGAAAACCAAACCAAACAGCCTATAGACATGCAAAAATATGATACCTGCCTTACCAAATTAACAACATTTGTGTTTTTACCCACAAAATTGCAAAAACAATTTTATGTGTCTAAGTACCTGAACTGCAGGCAGAATAGAGAGTTGAAATAATTGAACTTTTTTCAAAAACTGAACACTTAGTGATCTGCATCAAATTGCATGTACCAAATAGACGCAAATTCTTTTTAATTCTGCACTTTATACACATTAAAAAATAAAATTCTGTACTTTTATTAAAACACAGTTCTCTTAAGATCTATGCTTTCAAATTATTTCTAAATGAAATAATAAAAAAACAGCTATACTCTTCAGACATGTGGCTGATCACAAACAACTCGCTGAAGATAAATCACTTCCTATTGTACAAAAAAAGATTGACTTCAATGCGCTATAATACTTTATATCGTCATAGTAGTTATACATATTTTTGAAAAGACAAAGCGAAATGCATTTCAAAATAACAGCTGAATGGGCAGGAACATAAAATATTGCTGTTTGCTGAAATGACAGAGTGCATTTCTCAGCGCAGTGTGATATTAAATAATCACAAATAAGTTTTCTCCCATGAAAGGGAGGATTTTCTTTTTTTTATGAATGTATATTTTCTACTGCTGAGTTCTAGAAATTGTTAGAGTCAAATATCTGAGATAAAATCTTGAGTAGCTTTTGTTCTGTCTTGAGATTTTTCAACATCTCTTGAAAAATGGGCATCTCTCTTTCTGTTTATAACAGAATATAGTTACCTCTTATCTCATAGAGACTTTTTTAACCCGGGCAGGAAGTTTTCTGTCATTTTCTCATACTATTAACAAAAAAAATTGTTCTTTTTTTTAATATGCAAAATATACAGAATAATTAGACAAAAATAGAAATGATTTGTTTCATTTCTGAAATACACATTATCTTTCTATTTCTGGATAAACTAGTAGACAGTCTTATCGTCTGTTTAGGAGCACAATATGAGAATAATTTCCAGACCCTCCTTTTTTTTTCCTTTTAAAATATTATATTTCAATTTTAAATGCTTGACTATTCTTATGCTAAGAGATTATAGAACCTGAGGGCAACCTGAATAGCTGCAGAACAACAAAATCTTTTTATATAGACATTTATTTCTTCTTCTTCCGACAAATTGCAGACATTTTTTAACCAATTCCATTGACCCACAAATATTACATTTCAACTTCACTGGTTGATCAACAATGCAAGTAGCCAATCGATCAGACAACTGCATAGAGAGAGCTGTTATTCTGTAATCATAATAATTTATTTTGGATCAAATTTAATTTCAGTTGAAATATAAACAATAGTATTATTCCCTAAATTTGGGGAATCATTTTGTAAGCTACCAATATTATAAATTGCCATCATTAAAACACCATCTGGAATTCATTTGCAAGTTACAACCTTCATGTAGGAGTTGGTCTCTAAAAAATCATGTGCCAAAATCCACGTGAATCACATGCTGAAAACATCAAAAGTGTTGATATAAAGCATAATCTTTGCTATCTCTAGGACTGTCCCAAACATAAAAATCAATTTTGGATTTTTATGGTTTAATTTTTGGCTATATTAGGATGCTTTTGAATGGGGAGTTTTTGATTTGACCCTTTACTGAAGAGCTGGCTGAACCAAGCGTTCCAGAACTCATGAAAAGCACTCATGTGCATAACAAAATAGCTACAGAGATGAAACACTGCAGCAGTGACAATACATTGCAAAAATTCAGCAATGCTGAAGAAAAATATATCAACAGGAAATATGACTTTTCTAATGTCTTTCCTTGGCCAGCTCTTTGAATATTCAACCCCACTCTATCAGTTTTATCAGTTTGGATTTGGCTTTGGAGCACTGTAACTACTTACTGATGGGTCAATGGGAAACCAAGAGCTAACACAGGTTCAAAAGGAGCCTATGCATTCCTGGGCTATAAATATATAGATTATAGATACCAACCAGCTCCTAAAACCTGGCCAAAATCTGTTAGATGTTGTACATGTTAAGACTACCACATATGCTTTCCTCTAGCCATCTACTTTTGGCAACTATGCAATTCAGGATGTGGCATGAACCTTTGGGTGGACTGCACTTATGTGAGAAACATTTTAAATTTGAATTTAAAAAGCAGTTCTCCGATAAGGAAGAGGATGAGAATGAGAGTTACATGAAAGATTCTGCTCAGGTTTAAATTACACCATGCAATTTTAAAACACCTGAAGCTCATCCTGACTAGTTGCAAATAACCTGGATTTTCTGCTCCAGCCCCTCCATTATTCCATCCCTCTTTCTGTAAGGAATACAATTATAAAACCTAGACCCTGATGATGCTGTTCAGCAACTGTCAGTGGCTTACTGCTGCTGCCCTAGCTGGCTGTTGAAAGGGTGGCCTTGCAGGGTCATTTTTCATAGAGTATCTTTTCGCAAGCCTCTTTTAAGCCTGGAGTTGGCCTGAGGAGCCAGAAAAGCAGCAGGACTTATCCCTTCACTGTAACTAAATACGCATTATAGAGATGAGCAGGAGGTGAGGCAGCTGCCCCAGCCCCATGAGCATCCCCCACACTCCTCTCCACGGGGGTGAGGGCCCAGTCCTGCATCCTCAGAGCCCTCACCCAGGGGGACTGTGATACAACTGCATCGTAAAATATTGCCATAATATTTTAAAGAAACTATTCTCAGCATGCCAAAAAGGCTTCTCAGGAGTAACAGCAGGCTTAGAAACATCAGCATGAGGTTTTGTGGAAGCTCAGCCAGAAAACTCAATGCTTGATTTATTCAGTAGTGTTCCTAAATGACTGAAAGCTAATAAAAATCCTGAGATGTGTATTGCTTTTTATGGAAAGGCTCTCATGCCAGCAGGAGATGGAAGTTTGTTTTGTTTTTGTTTTTTTTTTTGGGGGGGGGTAATTTGAAATTTTTTTTCTTTAGCTTAGACTTTCAAAGGAAGTGATGATGCTAGAGGAAAAGTGGGATTTAACCTCTCCTATTTTCCTATTTTGCCTACTATGCCAAAATGGGTCATTTTTTTTTTCACACAGTGGTATTTTCTACAGTGGATCACACTGAGTGTCAGCAAATAATAGTTTTTTGACTGATATGTTCTTTTACAAGGAACTAACCTAATGTTAAATTCAGTTATTCCCCCCAAGTTTAATTGAGTGGGAACGTTTCAGTGTTAAGCTGCTAAGGGTTTAGACTAAGCCACTTTGGAAGGAACACTGTTTCTTTTCTTTCATCAACCGATAAACATTAATGTTAAATACACTAAAAATTAATATGTGCTTTCAAAGCCATGTGGAATAGTTGGTCATAGCATAATATGCTGTCTCTACTTTAATAGAAATTGAATGTGAATTCTCATCTTTGAAGATGAAGTTTTCCAGAAATGAAACCTACGTTCATGTTGCATTAACTCTGTTTCTCATTAATTTATTATTTTTAATGGCAATCCAATATATTCCTAGAAGGCACAAAACCTTATATCTTGATAAATTATTGCATTATTCTGTAACTGATTGCAATGATTTCTATAATGAACCGATTTCTATAAAACAATTAATAAAAGAAATCATAATAAAATAAAATATACTGATACTGACCTTGCATCTCTGAATCTAGGAGTGTTGAGATCAAGAACTTGAGTTTGTTGTAAAATTAAGTATGTACACTTCTGAGATTGGAAATATCCATTTAAATCAACAGAATTCTGACATCAGTAGAAGTTCAAGTCTTGAAGACAGTTTCCTCTATCTCTCCTTTCCAAAGTTCAGAAATTTCAAAGATGCGAAAACTTGTTTTAGTTTCTTTCTATATAAAATATGAAGTACAGGTGTTCCTATTTCATTTAAAGTCATGCCACGGGCTTACCAAATCAAACATAATACAATTACTTATTTTTGCTGAAAGGATCTGGGAAAAAAAATAAGGATTTTTAAAATTTACTCCCTTTTCCTCAAAATTAAATCATGCTGTAGCAGCTAAATTATTTATTATTATGAGCTCTGTATACTTATATTTAAGTAAATGTTTGTTATGTCTCAATCTGCTAATATTTGCAGAGCACTGCTTCTAGCGTAGATGTACAAACAATGATTTAATTGTAAAAGTTACCACATTCACATGTCAAATATATAATTCATGAAAAGCAAACACTCTGAGAGGGTTTCTTAGAACATCAGCATTAGTCACTAATACAGAATTGTTTGCTTAGTTCATTAAAATCTAATGCAGCGCAAGAAGAGTAGACATCGTCACCACCAGTAAAAATACAAGGGTCTTACCTACATAATAGTACCAGCTTAGGACTGGTCAGAAAACAAGTATTCTGTTTTTATTTTGTGCCTTTTACATTGGTTTTGTTCCTGTTTACAATGAGGTTGAGATAAGTTAGAACCTTTTGTGATAAAGGAGTCTGATAAGTTTATGCACGATCATGATATTTAATAATTTAGAGAGTGAGCAACCCCGTTAAAATTCAGGAAGCTTAGACATGTCTTTCAGGATAAAATTAGCTAACAATAATCCTGACTACTGGCTCTTTCAGAATTTAATTTTTCTTCAACCT
Organism: Nothocercus julius; assembly: GCA_013398735.1. NCBI lineage: Eukaryota > Metazoa > Chordata > Aves > Tinamiformes > Tinamidae > Nothocercus > Nothocercus julius. The sequence continues at coordinate 2,729,329 of VZSV01000039.1, read as the reverse complement.
TCCTTGCTAACTAGACGTTAGAGCATCTAGTACCATTTAAGATTCCCTGAGATACTGAGCAGAATCATACGGAGCAAGCAGACAGTTCCCTATCAGAGACATCTTACTTTAGGGAGTCATAGCTGCCTATAAATGCGCCCTGCGTATTTATAAAGCTGCTTGTGTTTAGGTAGCTAAATTGAGCCCCAGGTAGCTGCCCAAAAGAAGTTTTGTCAAAACTAGCTCCTCTCCTTGACATTATTTAGCAGATGACTGAAGTTTAAAAATGGCTCATCAGCTCCGTTTCCACTCCTGCCACTTACAGATACAAGTTGCATGCATATAAACTCTATATAAATTACAAAGATGCTAGTTGAGATCAGTGGATCAGTAGAGTTGTCTTGAGGAACTCTTGCGTGCCAACCAGTAAGTACAGCACCCCTTTTGCAAGGAGCTGTTGAGTTTGCTCCATGCAAGCAGTGCAATATGATCCCAGGTAAGACAACATCAGGTTCTGGCCACAGACCCATCCTTAGCAGCTGTGCAATAGTTTCTCTTATGTATGTAGATACATGATTATACTCCTGAAAGCTGTCAGTTTTCAGGATAAGGTATTTTTTTTCCTGAATTATCAATTCTACAATATTTTACAAATTTTTAATAGTATAATGCCACTTTTCCCCTTTTGATTTCCATATATATGTGTGTGTATATAGATAGATAGATATGCACCTATGCATTATTATACACATTCTTTTACTTCTTCTGTGGCATGATTTTTGAAAAAAAAAAAAAAAAAAGTAATCCTTATTTTAAGCCTTCAATTATTGTATTTTAAACAGTGATGATTTGAGTTGTGATCCTCTCTGGAAAATAATATTTCCTGAATTAGAGCAGAGGAGTAGTGAGTTTAGCTGGATTGTTTGTTGTGTTTTTCTCTTCAGGGAGAAACTCTGAATGGCCAAAATACTCCTGTTTTCTTTGGGCCCTGCAAAAACATACAGGTTTCAAGTATGCTGAAAAGGACATCTGCTGATTTCTTGGGGCTGCATACCTAGATTGCTGTATAAGAAGAGGCATGAACTTTCTGTTAAATATTAGTTTAACAATATTTGTGGTGTCTCCCTATTAGTGCTGATTAATTCCATACAGGTGTTCAGGAAAGCACAGGGAGAGTGTGTAGAGCATAACAAAACCTTCCTATTCTTATTAGGGTGGTATACTTTTACAGTGATGTTCTTACTATTAAGGAAACTTCATATTGCTAATACCATTTTAGAAAGAGTTCCTTTTATAATTGAGGCTCTAGCATGATAGAGTACTTATTTAGTAGACAAAGAATTTGAGAGTTAATGTGGACTCCTTCTTTATTCCTCTTTATCTCCTATCTTGACTTACACATATTTCTATCACCAGATTCACTTTCAGTATTGTCTTTCTAAATGTTAATATACTTCTGGTTAGGCATAGTTTTTTAATTTGCAACAGCAGCTCAGGTATCTGTCTGATCTTAATTAATACTGTGCATGGATTTTTTCAGAGTATAAAAGGAAGGATAATTTAAAAGTATATATTGCAACATATTTTTCTTATTTTTTTCTCTGAAGTTTATGTGCTTCATATCTTATACAGTAACTTTAAAATACATATTTATACCACAAGTCATATCTTGCATGTGAAAAGAAAATTCTAATTTATTCCTGTGGGAGAATGGAAATTGAGAAGGGAATTGGTTCGGTAGATTGAAGAAAGCCATCACAAAGATTAACTTTATTGAAGCACAGGGGAAGTGATTTTTTTTTTTTTTTCTGACTGAACTAGGGAATGTTAAAAACTTCCAATGTCAAGTCAAGGTTTGCTTGGCTCATTTTCTCTAAGGATAAAAGCTGTGAAAGTGAACCTTATCAACACACTTCTGTAATTAAGAACAAACAAACTAACAAACAAAAAAGGTAAAATGGTAAGGTCAGCTCCTCTGAAACATTTCAAATAACAGTTCCTTCTCATCAGATCAGTTTCCAGTTTTCCCTTCCCCTAAGAAATACACAAAAGAAAACAACACATGAGGAAGTGTGAGAGGAAGGTTTTATGGCTTTTTGACCATCAAGATGAAGAAAGTGAGGAATTTCAGAGAGGCTAAGAAAAAAATGCTTGAAAACTACTGAGAAAGACAATAAATAAATCTGATGACTGATTTTAGTTAGCAGACTTTAATTCTGACACCTGTGAACATTGCTTTGGTTGTCCTACTTGAAAGTACAAGATACTTCTACCAAGAGGTTGCAATATTCAAGAAAGCAAACAGGGACAGCCACCTAATGCCTTTCCTGCAGCAAAGACATGTTGGTTTATCCTGCACGGAGGACCTGGACCATATATCCATAACTAGGAATCACCTCTACTCCCTTTGGAAGCATTTTGGAAAAAGGAAAGAATGTTTCCGTTCTTCTTCCCTTTCCTGTCTCAAGGTTCCACCGTCTAAAATTTGAAATTTGTTGCCCCTCGCAATACCATCCTGCCCCAAAGAGGGGTGATGTTAGTCCTGATATCACCTAAAAAATGCACAGGCTGATGTGATGTAAAGCACCCAATGCAAAGGCAGTAAGTTGCTAATAAAGAAGCCTGTACTGAACAACCACCCCCCTCCCTAGACTTCTCAATTCAGGGTAAAGGAATTCACTTATTCCTTCAGCTCTCAGACAGGGCATTGAAACTAAACTCTAGTCTTCATCTCAGGAGAAAAAAATGTTTATTTCACCAAAGTTATGCAACTTGTTAACCACTGTAAATGAAATAAGGAAAAATTATACAGAGATCGGAAAAGTAAATGTAGAACACATAGGTGTGATTTCTCATTTTTCTTCTTCTTCTGCGATTTTTGGAACCTGCAGTGATGTTCAATAGAAAATAAATATAGGTATAGGTTATCAACAAAAATTTTTTAAAAGAGCTTGAGGAAAACAAACGTCAGATATCAAGGTATCAAACTTCAGAAAACGGAAATAAATCTCACTTAGCACTTGTCTGGTTAACTGCATTGCCTTCTGTTTTATTTATTGGTGAGATGTGCCTGTTGCATCAAAAGTAGCAGAGAAAGATTTTTATTTCATAATTATAAACTGAAAGCTCCAGCCCTATAGGAAAATCAAAAAATATATATTTTTCAGGGATAAGTGTCTTCTAACACCTTTGATCTTTATTGCAGCACTTATGACCAACTTCGACTCCAAAAGTACTTCATAATATGGTATGTCTCCATCAGACTGCTGTCATTCTTTTAAAACTAACTGTTTACAAGAAATGTGCATATATCTTTGCTATTCTCCAGATGTTGTTTGTTTCTGGACTGTATCAAGTAGTACCTGTGAAATAAATAAGAAAACACATGCAAAAACTGCAAGAAAAATACTTCCTTGTCACCAGTAACCCTCTTCTATTTTATACTGAACTAAATGAAAATATTTCATTTAATTAAAACATGACATACCTATATCATATTCCCACTTTACTCCTTTTCCAAACTAAGCAGTTCTTTGCACAAAGGCATTTTCCATTGCCACATCTGTGCTCTGTCTTCTTTCTTGCAAAGATCTACAGATCCATAATATTGTCTCTGTTGTAGGTAGCCCTAAAGACTGACAAACTTGACAGTCAGGGCAAGAGAGATATGGTTACATCTCCAAGACACCACCATCTTTACTTTCCCTCCAGTTATAAACAGATAATTAGGCCATATCATTTTTGCTGCAAAGTGAATCTGTAAAGACAAGCAAAAAGAGAAAAAACGTTAATTTCCTCAACTCAGCTTAAGAAGCAGAAAGTCAGTTACCAGCATGCTCATGCTTTTGCCAACATGAAAAGAGCTAAGAAAAGAAGAAAGCCAAGCACTATATGGCAAAAGGATAGGAAAAAGACAAGAAACTATTAACAAGGTGGCCAGTAATTAAAGAGTTCATCAGGAAGAGGTGTTTTGAATGAAGGAGGGCAGAAGCAGGACTGATCATGCTTGACTAACCTGATCGCCTTCTATGATGGAACGACCAGCTGGATGGATGAGGGGAGAGCGGTGGATGTCATCTACCTCGACTTCAGCAAGGCTTTTGACACCGTCCCTCACAGCGTCCTTCTGGGCAAGCTCCGGATGTGTGGGATAGATGAGTGGACAGTGAGGTGGATTAGGAATTGGCAAGATGTCAGGGCTCAGAGGGTGGTGATCAGTGGTGCGGAGTCGAGCTGGAGGCCTGTGGTTAGCGGTGTCCCCCAGGGGTCAGTCCT